>VXBQ01008416.1:564259-630593 GCA_013400175.1 Phainopepla nitens
GCCGAGCCGAGCCGTGCCGAACCGAGCTCAGCAGAGCCGGGCTGAAGCGAGCCGGGCTGTGCCGGGCGGGAGCGGGCTCGAGCCAAGCCGAGCTGAACTGAGCCGAACCGGACTGATCCGAGCCGCGCTGCGCTGCGCGGGCAGCAGGTACCGCCGGCGGAGCGCGATGCGCGATGCGCGGGGGATGCGCGGGGGATGCGCGGGCAGGGCCGGGCAGGATATCCCGCTGCAGAGCGATGTACCGAGGGCAGGTGGCACCTCCGGAGGGAGAACCTGTGCAACAGCACCGGGAAAGTTGAGGGCACTGCTTGGTGCTGTCGGTATTTCACTTCTCCGCTGCAGCCATCGGCGCTGCTGTCGCGGGATTTTAAAGGTGGCAGCTTGACGTTTGTCCGGAGTTGTGTTTTATTGTTTTATCTTTTCCCTCTTAAATNTCATTACTCCGGAAAGCGTTTCACCGCAGCCCCTGTCGGCAGCAGGGACCCCGTGCGCCAGCGGCAGGGCAGGTCCTGGGCAGGACGGACACGATGCTCCGCTCCCCGCACCGCCGACCCCGGGGCCGGGATCGCGGGGCAAACCCCAGAGGCCAGCCGGGGGCGGGGAGGGGTGGTGCCGAGGACGAGGGGGAGGAAGAGGCGGCGGGGGCAGCCCCGGCGCTGGCTGCGGGCGGCCCGGAGTGCGCTGCTTCCCTGCGGGGGCGGCGGGAGCGCCGTGCCGAGCCGTGCCGAGCCGTGCCGAGCCGAGCCGTGCCGTGCCGTGCCGTGCCGAGCCGTGCCGTGCCGAGCCGTGCCGAGCCGTGCCGTGCCGTGCCGAGCCGAGCCGAGCCGAGCCGAGCCGTGCCGAACCGAGCTCAGCAGAGCCGGGCTGAAGCGAGCCGGGCTGTGCCGGGCGGGAGCGGGCTCGAGCCGAGCCGAGCTGAACTGAGCCGAACCGGACTGATCCGAGCCGCGCTGCGCTGCGCGGGCAGCAGGTACCGCCGGCGGAGCGGAGCGCGATGCGCGGGGGATGCGCGGGGGATGCGCGGGCAGGGCCGGGCAGGATATCCCGCTGCAGAGCGATGTACCGAGGGCAGGTGGCACCTCCGGAGGGAGAACCTGTGCAACAGCACCGGGAAAGTTGAGGGCACTGCTTGGTGCTGTCGGTATTTCACTTCTCCGCTGCAGCCATCGGCGCTGCTGTCGCGGGATTTTAAAGGTGGCAGCTTGACGTTTGTCCGGAGTTGTGTTTTATTGTTTTATCTTTTCCCTCTTAAATAAGAGTCTAAATTGCTTTAAGCTTCTACACCTGATGTCTCTAGCGAGTGTTTGTGGTTTCGCCATCACATTTTCCTGCCTTTAAAAAAGAGCGTTGTTTTCTCCCGTGTATCTTGATATAACAGAGAAAAGGAGAAAGTGAGAAACACACAATGAAAACCGACTACAAACAGTTTTAGTCAACAGAGTGAACAAACTGGGGAAAATACAGAGGGAAAACCCTTTCTCCTGCTGGGCTCAGTGATGATTTTTAGGTGTTTCATGATTACAGCAGTATGCGATAATACAGCCAGACGGAAGTGTAGCTTTAGCTGCGATGTTGTATTTCAGCGGCTGGGTGAATCACTTTGGGGTCGAGTTTGTAGTGTTCTAGAAACAAGAGCTGCGCTAAGTTTGAGAGCAGATCTGGGCAGGGACAGAGGAATGAAAAGCCTCCATCTCTCCTCCACTCCGCAGAGTTTGAGCTGCATTTCCTTTCGGAGGAGGGGACTCGAAGCCCCAGCCTGGCTGAGTTCCCTGCGTGCACACTGAACGCGAATGGAGTTAAACTCTTGGGTGTAATCGGATCCTTTCTAATTGCAACTACGAGGCAAGTAACCAACTTCTCGGCTGTGCTCTAATCTCCAGGGGTGTGATACTTTTCAGAGAGGGGGAAAGCTTTTTACAAGCTTTTTTTTTTTTTTTCATTTGCACCGATAAAAAGAACAGTAGCAAAAAAAACCCGACTTAAGCAGCTGAAAGCCACTCAATTGAGTCATGCTAACAGCAGATTATTTAGTAGGGTTACTGGGGCAGGAAGAGATAAAGTTTCACTGAACTTGTTATTAAATTAAAAAAAGGCGGGGTGTCACGGGTTGGCACTAGCCGGGGGCAGTAGAACTATTTGCAGTGAAAAGGCAATGTTCAAACTTCTGTATTCTCGAACAGCCAAGTCCTTGAGGCCCTACACGTGTGGGGTTTTTTTGTATTTCTCTTTTTATCCTTCCTTTCTCCTTTTTATCCGTCTTTTTAATTGAAGGAAGGACTTCACATCCCCGTTGAGGCATTGTGAATTTCTGGGGAATGAGCTTTAGGAGTGGAGTTGAGGAAGCAGCGAGGAGCACCTGCTCCAAGGAGGTTCTTGTTCCACCTGGTTATGGAGGAGCAGGACTGAATTCAGCTGGAAGTATCAAACTGCCTCCTTATTTCCTGCTTTCCTGGAGTTCACCATGGAGCTGCCCTTGCCTGAGCTCCTGATCAAAGCTGAATCTCAATCCCGGTGTTGTTGCCTCTGTCTCTTTTTTACTGTCTCAGCTGGACATGAGGCTTTGGTATCTGCCAGTCTTTACTTGCCAAGGCTCCCTGAGCCCTGCTGGACCCCTCGTTTTCTTCCCGTGACTCTTTAGCCATGCCCTGTGTGTACATGAGGTGAATTACGCAAGTGATGCTCAGCCTGTGCAGAGATTTTGGCCTGGAAAGACTCCCTGCCTCAAGATGATGCCACAGTTTCACTGGCACAGGCAATGCAGAGTTTAGTTAGACTTTCCCCTCACTTTACATGTATTTCATGATTTTTTTTTGTTTTTTTAAGACCCCATTGAAGATTCAGATATCCCTCCTGAACCTCTGCCCTGCAGCTCAGCAGCCCCTGTGCCCAGGCTGGTTTTGTTCTCGTGCTGCTGCATTGGGGAAACCTTTTCATTTTTTTTTTCCACGCCAAGGAGAGCTGTGAGGGTTATTACACTGCCAGGGTGGAGCTGGCTAAGTTTGTTTTATTTTTTTTGGTTTTTTTTTCTGCCTCAAGTATGTTTCCTTTCAAAGAAAGTTGCTTAGTTGACTCTCAGAGCTTCTCACAGAAGCAGCATGCGGCTCAGTATCCCATGAGAGGTGGAGAGCAGAAAGGAAACAGGGATAGACAAGGATGGAACAATCAAGAGAAGCAGCTTAGCTTTGCCAGTATGCTGAATTTTTATTTTTATTTTTTTCCCTTAGGATCTTTTCCAGGTTAGTCTCTGTTTATCCTTCCACTTTGTTCTGAAGGAAATGATACGGTGAATAGTGAATATAACTTCTGAGGGCAACTTTTTGGTTTCTTCTCTTGTTATCTGAGTTTAATTGCAAAGAGCTCTGCAGCAGCCTGGGAGGGAAGTGAAGTATGAAGCACCTTCCTGGGCTTTGCCAGGAGGGCTGCTCTACTCTTGGCTTTTTTAATGCATATGTTTGTGGATCCAAGTTAAAGCACTTGGCTGCAACTTCTGCTGTTGCTTCCCATTTGGCTGAAGCCAGGATTTGTGTAAACAGAGTGTTGTTCTTTGTCTAAGCTTCGAGAAAGTGACTCTTAAAACTAGAAAAGGAAGAGAAAGTCAATACAGGAGTATGAACATCCAAAACCTGTATGTGTGAAACCATGGAAAGGATTAATCAGAGCCTTGGGCCTGTAGTCACAGGTAGCAGGAGCTTTGCACAGCTCCCTCCCAGGGCTGCTCACGTGCCTGTTTTCACACACAAACGTTCCCTGGATCCTGCTGGTGACTGACATCGGAAGCAGCCTGCAAACACTCACTGACAGTTTGTTTCCATCCTGTGCTGTTGTTCTCTGTTTGCCTCCTTGCCTTGCATCCAGCTCCTGGCTGGGAGGAAAACATTGGCAAAGGCAGCCCAAACTGCAGACCCTTTTCTGTAGCAAATTGCACAGTGTTTTTGTTGTATCATGGCTCGTTTGTGTCAATTTTGTGATTTATCTGCATCGTTGCTTCTTTGTGTTTATATTGTTGTTTATCAGGCCTGTTGGAGATTTTTCATCTCTCACCGCCAGCCAGATCACATCCAGCAGCACAGATAACATTTATTAACTCTGATGGCGAGAGTGGAAGGCACCCAAATTACTTTTCCAATCACACCCAGCTGTTCTTAGCAATGGATAATTCCTCTTGTTTGTATCCTACCTTTTAGTAACACCATTGCTTTGCAGCAGTTTTCTGGGGAGGAGTGGTGACATCCCATTTGGGGATATTTTTATTTCCACCTATGCACAAGAACATGTGCTGTGTTTGCTGTTTTGGGGCAGAAATGCTGAGTGGAGTAAGTGTAATGTTTTAGGATGTACCCAGGGTGAGATGAAAAGAAACTGGTGCAGCTTTCACTAAACAATGGCCCATCTCTATCACCACAGTGCCATGTGTAGTGAAGATTAGGACTCAGTTATCTCTCAAGTGAATTTCTTGATATTTATCTGAGCCATAAAGACCCATGAGATGTACAGGGGATAAGCTCAACATGACATCTTTCTGTCTTGTTTCTTTTTTAAATGGTCATTTCTGCCTCACATTTGACCCATTTTGGGCTGGATTGCTTCTCGGTAATCAACTGCCTCAATTGTTATGGCATTTAATTTGCTTGGCATTCATTGTGAAGCAGTGTATCCTCTTTTCCTGGACGTCCCACTTATCTGCAGGAAATACAAAATAGTCAGAGCATTTGCATAGGCAACTTACAACTGAAAGACAAAAAAGTTTCTGGTTGATAAAGTGAGGACAGGGAGGTGATGAATCTTGGGGCCATCCATGTATCTTATTCAGCCTGATTCTCTTAGAATCATAGAATGATCACAGAATGGTTTGAGTCAGAAGGGAACATAAAGATCATCCAGTTCCACCCCTTGCCATGGGCAGGGACACCTTCCACTGGACCAGGTGGTTCCAAGCCCTGTTCAGCCTGGCCTCGGACATTTCCAGGGGTTTTTAAATGAGAAATCTGCATTAATTTACCAAAATGTCACCTCCTGACATAGACAGGGCACCCACAGTGATGAAAAAGATCAGTTTTCATCCAGAGTTACCAGACTATGCACAGTTAAAGGAAAGAATTTGATGTGACATCTAGATGAGAATCTTCCATGATACTTAAAGAAATCCAAAAATGACATTAAAAAAAACCGTTTGTACTTATCACATGATAATTATCAGCAAACATGTCAGTGGGAGGACTGTTTCCATGATTAAAACTGCCCTGACAGGAGCAGAGGATGAGACCACACATGAATCCATAAAAACAAGTTGATTCTATATACATTCTTATCTACAATGTATATGGGTGAAAGCAAACTTAGCAAAGATAATGGTTCAGATGGAAGTAGAAAAGGTGAGGGGAGGAGATGGAAAGAAGGAGGAGGTGTTGCAGCTTTGTGTGTAGTGAGATTCCAGCTCTTCCTGGCCACACTGAGCTGCTCCCTGGTGAGGTGTTACAACAGCAGGATTTAAGCTGGAAGCATCAGGGTTTACAGACTCAGGTGGCTTTAGAGGAAAAGAGAAATGAAGGTGTTTTCCTTTCCAAAATAGAGAAGATGGTCAGGTTTTTTTTAAGTTCTTTAGTGGAAAATATTTTGGTCCACAACAAAGATGTTTTGATTCTGAATGCTGGTACTGTGTCTTGTAGGAATTTAGTTAAAGATGATCACTGCATTTCCATTCAATTGTTTCCAGTGCAACCTGACATCTCCATGTGGTGCAGAAAGGTGATGGCTCTGTCTCCAGTGCTTGGGGAAGATGTGGATCTGTGGATAAATCTGGCTGGCAGAAAGAATGAGGCTGTGTGGGAATGGATGAGTCTTTAGGATTGGTTGGTTTTATCAGAACATTTCAGACCCTACAGCAAAACCCATCACTTTGCTTCACTTTGCCCCATATTTTTTTAGTTGAAAAGGGGTGATTCTTTATCAGATATGTTTATCAGAATTTTCTATGGCAAAAAAAAGCACTTCCCCATGGGTTTCATAATTTAGAAAGGCAGGAAAATGATGTTTGAAACTGGCTTGAAAAGGTGATCCCAGACACTGGTAGTAATGTGGGAGAGGGTGTGAGTGTGCCTGCACAAGTGGACCCCTGAGCAGAGGAGGTGGGCTGGACCTCAGACTCATCAGGACTGTGATCTGAGGCAGGAAAACACCTGAGTGGAAAAATAAAAAATAAAAAACCTGAGAAAAAAGTGCTGGTAAGGAGGTGGGTGTAAGTCTCTGGTGAGAGGGGTGTGTGGGGCTGGGGACAGCTCATACAGGCCTCCCTCCTGCAGAAGGATGAAACTTTAAGGTATAGATTCAGCTGTGTTTAGGTCTGGCACATGTTACTGGAGGGCTTTGGTGGTAAGGTTATGGCTGATGAAGTAGTGGGGATCAGTGCAACGTACAGGAGCAACCTGATCCCTGCCCATGGCAAATGAGCTTTAAGATCTTTTCCAACCCAAACCATTCGGTGATTCTGTGAAGTATGAGGCATTTGGAAGATCAAGAAGAGTACAGCAGACAGCTTAAACCCTGAAGAGTAGCTCTAAGTCAAGCACAGCTTCCTCCTCTGTCATCACACTGGGATATTTGACTGCAGAGCAGCCGCCCACCCAGGCCAGGATGTGCAATTCCTGCCTCAAATGTCATTGCACCACATGTTTCTGGGCAAGCAAATAAACCCAGTCCATGCCAACAAGCAGAAGGGCTGTCACACCACTGTGTGACACACCTATTTCCTGGGAGTGTGGATTTAGAGCAGCTCATCTCAGGGATGCAGGGATTGAGCGTGAAAGAGGATTCTCAAGGCATTCTGGTTGTAGGGCTTTGGCTGAGTTGTTTTGTGAAGTTGTTCTGGGGTTTTTGTGAGTAAGGAACCCTTCTGACAAATGCACTCCTAGCTCTGGACTGACAGTAAGGCTTTTCTTGGGTTTAGCAGGGGAATATTTTATCTCTGCCTGTCCTCATTGATACTGTAGCTCATCACTTTGTACCCAGTTCTTTCCTAGGGATCAAATGCACAACAACAGCAGTTGCCTCATTTGGGCTAAATGACTGTTGGAGAGGTCACATTTAACCCCTAACCTATATAAACTGCCCAGATATGTTGCCTTAATTTTATTTTTTAACCAAAAAAACCCCAAAAAACGACCAAACAAAAAACAAACCCAAAAAAGTAAAAGACAGAGAATTGCTGGAGGGTGGCAGCAGAATTGTCATAGAATCATTGAATCAGAGAATGGTTTGGGCTGGAAGGCTTCTTGAAGATTATTCCAACCTCCCTACCATGGTCAAGGACACCTTCCACTAGACCAGGTGGCTCAGATCCTGGCCTGGAACACTTCCAGGGATGGGGAAGGAGAGCACACACACTCACATAAAGCTGGAGTGACTCTCCTGAGCCATGCAGGTGTGTTGCAGCTTTGCCTTGGTGCAAGTGAAGCCCTGATTCAGCTTGGTGTTTTAATGACCCCATGGTTTTGTAAATAGTAGGTAACAATCCCCAGGGATACTCAGAGACACCACGGCCAGCAGCAGGATGGCTGTCACATTCCCATAGGGGCCAAGATTTGGGATCACCTGGTGCCATAAATCCCCAGGAACCTGACTCCAGATTGTGGTGGGAGCAGAAGATTAACTTCTATTTTGTTTCAAATCTAATGTTACACATGATTAATTCTTCACTTGGATCCGAGCATTTTCTTCCAAGGAGGTTTTTGATGTGGTCGCTTCACTTTGCTGAGGAGTTTCTGTGTGCTGGTGAGGCTGCTCCTCTTTCTCACCTAAATCAGCAGCAAAAGTCAGGGACAGCTGAGGTAGGAGGAGAACCTGAGTGAGAGGGGTGGCATTTTGGGGCTGGTATGTCAAGAACAGAAAGAGCAGCTGAGGCTTATGGAGATCTGCCCTGACTTGTGAATGGGATTTGAACAAGGCCATGCCCCGCTTATCCACGGAAAGCAGAGACAAGTGCAGTTGTGGGAGTCCCTGTTGCTTGTCTTGAAGGATTGTGCACGTGTTGAGGGCTGAATTTACCCAGGTTTTCCCCTCCCACCCTTACAGTAACACTTGCTATTTATGTTTTGATTTACAGCACGGGTGAAATAGTAAAAAACGTGCATCCTCCAGCTTCCGTTTTCAGCTCCCCTGTCCCTCGTCCTCCTCGTGCCAGGGGAGGGTGTCAGGACAACTACAGACATTGTTATTAAAGGAATTAAAACATTGTTTGAGTAAATAAAAACTCCTGAAAACAGCACTTTTTCTCCCTGCCCCCACTCCCATCAAAACAAGGTGATTCTCTGCAATGTATTTTGTAGTGAAATTGGAAAGGATGGTGCTTTTACCAAATCTCTCCATTAGAAAATTCAATTAAACGGCTTCTGTCCGTTTTCCCAGTTTCTAGTCATTAGCACTGTCCTTCTGCCTTATTTATAGACCAGATTCAAACCCCATGGAAAGTAAATAAAGGTTTCAGTGCATTTTGATTCAGTCTGTTGTACTTAGGGAGAGCTGTAAACCATCCTGTTGTCAGCTTATTGTCTGCAATACCTGTGTTAGCTCATGGGGGTTTCAATGCAGAAAAAAAACCCCATAAGCTGATCTCTGAATTAACTCAGCTTCTGGCAGGTGAGACACCCCATGTGGGAGCCAGGAGGGGTCTTGTCTCAGGAGCTGGGATGCCAGACACACACACCTCCACCTGAACCAGCCTTCCCTCAGCCGTGGGGGAAGGAGGCATTTGAGGTCGCCAGGCATTTGACCCATTTCAGTCAGCAACGTGGAGATAATGGGAATTGAAAACCCAGCAGATCTCTTTCTTTCTGCTGTTTGTGAAGGGGCTGGGGTGAATAGTCCACATGCAAATGTGTGTGGAGGAGGTAGGAGAGTGAATTTCTAAAGCTGGGTGTCAGGAGTTGGTTTGTTTGGGTGAAGAGGAGAGGGAAGGGGCCTTCAGTATGTCCAAGTTCGGGGTTTTGTGAGTGTACCTGGACATCTGGGTGTGTGACTGAGCTTTTCCCTGGCCAGTGGTGTGTGAGGAGGAATAGCAGATTCCCTGTGCTCTGGGCTGCTTAGCTGAGCTGACACAGTGATGCTGAGGTGAAGCAGATACTGTCTGCATGTTCATGATTTAGCTTTTCTCACAGTGTGAAGATGAATTCATGAAGGTTTGCTTAAGCAGCCATATGGTAATATAAAAAAAAAACAAAAAAAAAATCCCCAGAAACGAAAATAGAAACTAAAACAACAACAACAAAACATTCCAAAAACCTGATTCTCACCACTTCGGTCTAAAATTCATTTTCTTTGTGTTTTATATTTCATTCTTCATCCCGCTCTATGTCCTATATCCCTCCCAGTCAGGGAGATAACTAAGGGCAGAAGCACAGAAAGAAACTGGTGGATAAATGGTAATGTTGATGTGAGTTAAATGGTGAGTGGAGTGGGAAGATATGGAGAGGTGGAAAGTCTCCCAGGAACTGATCTGGAGCTCTGCCACGGAGAATAGGACACCAACTATAAATGGGAAGAGGACTTTCAGCATAACTGGAGCCAGGGCTTCTTTATTTAAGTAGAAGTGCAGTTTTAAATTGAATATGACTGAAGAAGAGGAAATGTTACATCAGAGTTTATTTAAGGAGGTGGCTGGAGTCCAGAGGCATTGGGAGTGGGAAGGACATGGAAGGAGGAGTTGGGATGATGTTGACAAGAGATGGCACAGATGTGGCACCTGAAATTGATGGAAACAACAAAAAAATGGGGGTGATTGTGGTGAAGCCATGGCAGCAAAAATTGGTGGAACAGAGAAGGAAGGAGAAAATGTAGGTCTGCCAGCATCTGCTGTGCAAAAGAAATATTTCTGATTCTAATATATATTTATTTAATTATATTTAGCAGAATAAACATGAAGCTGCAAAGGTGTGGAAAATGCTGAATTACTTGAGATATCCCTGGTGCTGTTCATTGTAAAATGTGAGCTAGGCCAGGTGCTCAGAGGAGCAGAGATTACTGAAGATTTCCTGGGAGGATTTCAGGCAAGCTGAGGGCTGTGGATCAGAGCTAGGCTCGTGGTGTTGGGGTGCCGTAAATGGATTATCTGGATGATCAGACATCTTTTTGCAGTTTCTATCTGCTGAGCCATGAAAAAAAAATCCAGTGCTGCCGAGGAGTGAGGAGAAAACAGTGATTGTCTTTAAACAATGGTGCAAGCTCTGGAGAAACATGGGACAATCCTAGATAAAAATTAGTTTCCTAAAATACACAGAATTACAGAATGATTTGGGTTGCAAGGGACCTTAAAAATCATCTCATTCCCACTCCTGCCATGGGCAGGGGCACCTTCCACTATTCCAGGTTGCTCCAAGCCCTGTCCAGCCTGGCCTACATCTCCAAAGCCCATTTTGTCACACAGAAATCAGGTGTGCATGTCCAGTGTGGACTCCAGTTATGATGTGAGTCTCCTGTGACAAATTTGCCCACATTTTGAGGAGGATATGGTAACGCCAAGCACAGAAGAAGCTTCACTGCTGACAGATGGCCAGGCAGATACCTCAAGGATGAGGTAGACACAGTCTGCTTGGTGGCAGAGGGGTGAGTGAAATGCTCTTTTCCGGCCCAACATTTCTGTAATCCAGGGTCCAAATACCCTGAACAGATTTCTGGATTAAACAAAGACCTTAAATACCTCCTCTGCTGAATTAGGTTCATCACAGCATGAAACTGTGCTTGCACAAGGAAGGATGTTCATAACTCTGTACCGCTCTTTGAGATTTTTTTTCTTTCTTTTTAAGAGAAAGAAAATAAAAAATAGATGCAGATGCTGGCACTGGCAGGAAGTCAGTGCATTAAAAAACGTCCTGGTACAAGATGGTGAAGTATTTAAGGAACACTCCACCTGTGTCATTAAAAAAAGCACCAAAAAACACCCAAAAGGCCATAGCAAGAAATCTGTGAACCAGTGCCAAAATCATGCAAAAATACAGAAGTTGCTGTGCTAATGAACAGGAGGCAAAAGGAAGGACATATTGTAGCTACATCTCAGTTCAGGATATTTTTATTTCCCTCATTACATTGAAAAGCTCTTGAAAGAATTTTGTGTTCAGTGTTTGTTAAATAGTGTTCTGCCACTTCTAGTTTGGTCTGTGTTTGTTAGCACAAATTAAAACCTGAAAATATAGTATTAAAAATTATAAACAAGTACAATAGGGATAATTATTTTAAAAATATTTATTTTGAGCTTGTGTGGTCCAGGTCTTACAGAAATGAAGTGATACATGAAAATAAATTAACCAGAAGTTTTCCAGGAAAATAAGGAAGCAAAATTGACAAATTGTTTTTAATACACTGGACCCCAAAAATGCACCAAAAAAAAAGTTTTACAAAGGAGAGTAGAATGAATAATTGGGCATTTTTCCAACAGTACACATGAGAAAGATTGCTTTGTTTCAGGACCACACATGACAAAAATTCATTAAATGGGAGGGAAAAAAGAGCATCTGACCTGGCTTTGGGGACAGGACCTGGAGGGGTTTAATCCAAATAAAGATTCTTTTCTGCTTCTCTTTCCAGTTTGCACAAATAACAAGGGTTTCAGCTTTAAAAGCCCTGTCAAGGTAGATAAATTCACATTGTCTGCTGGAAAACAAAAGGCACGTCTCAGAGAGATTCTTCTTTTGGTGCAAGATTTTGTCTCCTTGACGAGGAAATTAAAAAGTGCTCAGGGGTGTTCCTGTGCCTTGGACCCTTTTTCCATTTCTAAGCAAATGGTTTTGGTGTGGGGTCCTCACCCAGATGTGTTTCACTGTCTCTCAAAGCTGTCATCACTGTTAGACATGAATGTATCTGCTCCTGGATCAAACCCTAAAATCTGGGTCCTTTTCACTGGATAGCTGAACATCAGTGCTAGGACTGATCTTGGCCATCTTTGTGTAATCACAGGACAGAAAGAGCAGTTCCAGGCTGGGTTTGGCTTTATTTAAAATATCCTCTCCAGGACAGGGTGATGCACCCCTACAAATGTTTCTATCTCTGCACTGGGTGATCTGGGAGCTGGGCTGGCAACCCATACGTGCAGTGCAGTTGTCTCTGTATATTCATGTGAATCCACCCTTAATCTCTTCAGAGGCAGCCAGGCTATGATTTCCCAGCCTCTTTATCCCAACCAAAAAGCAGTTGCTGTACACCATCCCCACACATCATCATCATCATCACTCCTGCCTAGGACAGGCCCCCACATCCTTGCTGCAGCAGTCAGAACAGGGGATGGACGCAGCTGCAAACTTGCTGGTCAAGCAGAAAAAAGAGAGTTTGCTTTTAGAGAAATGTGCTCTAAAGAGAGATCAGGCTGTGCTGGAGGAGATTGGGAAGTTGCAGCATGGCAGGGTGTGAAAAGCTGAACAAAATCCTTGGGCACAGCCTGCGTTTAGGTCAGGTTGAAGGAATTGTTATGTGGAGACCCAAGGGCACAGCAAAGCACAAATTCCCTGTTTTTAAGGCCCAGCTATGTGTGTGTCTCTAGAAAGGTTGATGATTACATCCACGGATGAATGTAGTGACCACTGGCATTCCCAGCAGCTCTTTACTGAAATTTCCCAGTGGGATGGACACCAACCCTTCTACAACTGTAAATCTGTTCACCTGTGTTGGCTCCACTGTCTTAATCATGTTTAAGATCTGACAATAGAGCTGAGGTCTTGCCTTGTGCACCACAAATGCAACAAAAGAAAACCCCTGAGCTCAGCAGAGTCCAGACACAGTTTGCAGGTATATAGAGGAGGTAGGTCCTGTTACAAGCATACACCACTGGCTCCCAACACAGCTTCACAAGACATCCTACAGGGTTTTAAAGAGAAATGCCCATCCCTGTGCCTGACACTGGTCCTAGAAAAGCCTGCAAGCCTCATTTGCAGAGGGGAAAGAAATGCTTTGCCCAGGTCTTCTGCATCTGCAAGTGATGGGAAAGGGTTTGTGTGGGGAGCATCACATCTGCTTTGAAATCAAATGGTTCCAAGAAGTTTTGGGAGGCTCTTCAGTTGCATGGGGTCTGGTATTGTACCAGTCCCATCAGAGACTGCTTGTCCTGGCTTGTCTCACTCTGTCCCTCCTCTGCCTTTGTGAGATGTGGCTGACAACAGAGAGAGGGAAAATCAAAGGGCTCTCTGCAAATCCCCCTCCTTTTCCTCCTCTGATCCACATCCTTGTCAAAGGAAAGTGTGAGAAATGTTGGATGGCACCCAGAGAGATTCTGAACTCCCTTCTTCATGAGCAGGCTGGTTTGATCTCTGAAATAACTGCTGATAGGGGCACCCAAGATGAGTCACTCAGGGGAGTTACTTGGATCTCCATCCCCTCCTGTTTGATCTGTGGGAGATGAGAAGCCAGGGGATGGAGAAAGGGACTTCAGCCATCACTGCTGGTGTTCAGTGTTGCTCTGGAAATCTGCTGGAAGGCCTTGAGATGTGTAATGCTCATGTGCAGGTCTCCACCAGCCTTACAAGCAGATCTCTGCAGGGTCAGGACCTGTCTTTTTTGCTGGGAGATGCCTTGGAAAGGGGGTAAAAGAAAGTTCATACCCTCCAGCTATAACTCCTGGATCCTTTCCCTCTTGGTGATGCTGACCTGGAGATTATGAATTCATTTTGCAAGCAGTTTTGCCTCAAAAAGAAGAGAAAGAGCAGGAAATGTTCCCTCTGACCTCAAGAAAATGACAGTTTCATGACATTAGGAAAGCAGCATCTCAAATCCAGAAATATTTTCCTTTTCAGTTAGCCCTTGTTCAGTAAATTGCCATCTTTACTGTGTCATACATGCATCCATTTTCAGTCAGTGGAAGACAGAAAGCACAAATCCCATCACAGGCAGCTGTCCTCCATCCAGATCTTCTGCTGACTGGGAGAAGGAGCTCATTTCTTCCTCTCTACTTAACCACAATTGATTAAGGATGTTAAGGAGTTTATTACTTCCTAATATCATATGGGAATGATTTCCATATGTTGCATTATTCTCCAGAGTGGGCAGAGCTTCTCTCTGCCAGCAAAGTAGGGTGCAGCCCTGCTGAACCCCAATTATACCATATTTAATGTTTCACTGTAGGAGAGGTTGCAGGTGGCCTCTTACAAAAAGCTGCATTTCATCCCTGCTTTTCAGATACCTCACAGTATCCTTTCCACTGGGAAATTAAGCAGACACTCTCCATGTCCAGTGCAGCTGTTTGTGGTGTTAAATTAAACTGCCGCTATTACAGCGAGCTGAGTTGTGCTGGAGCTGAGTTGTGTTGTTGCTTAATTGTTTATGGCCATGGATGCCAGCCAAGTAGCAGTCCTGTAGTGGCAAACGCTGGAAATCTGACCTGGAAAACAGATGTTTGGGCCAGAGCCAAGGTGGTTTCAGGAAAGACAGTGGAGAGAAGCAGGAAACCAGTTATCTGGCTGATTTATTGTGCAGGGTAAAGAAATCCACCCCGGAGCAGAGTGCTCACATGAGGCTGGTACAGCAGTAAACTCTGGTTTTAGCGAGCTTGAGCCAGCCTTTGCAAGGCTTAGAAGGGCAGCTGTTGGTTTATCAGTGCTAGCTCTCACTCTGCCAAACCCACATGCTTTGCAGCTGGTGGAGAATCCTCACCTGTTTGCTGGAGGCTGCAGAGCATCTCCTGCAATAAACTGGTTTTTGTGAAGTCCCAGCACAAGTCTTTTAGATTTGATACATTGAAGGGATCCACTGAAATTTTAACGGTTTGAGGAATCTGATCAGAACCAGATCTTTCAGTGAAGGTGCTTCATGTGAGCAGATCATCCCCAGGTATTCCCATTGGCTCTCAAAGGAGAGAAATCTCACAGTGGTGGTTCCAGCTCAGGATCTGAAGGTGCCAATTTCTCTCTGTTCCTCTGTGACTGCCTGACATGGGGATTCAGATGCTGCAGACATGTGGGTCTCTGTGAGATCTATCCCACTGTGTCTACAAGCAACCAGAGGCTGCTTGAGCTTTGAAGTGACCTCTTCTTGTCCCCCTCTCCTGTCCAAGCGGAGACACAGGAGCTGCCCTGGGTCATGCCCAGAGGGTTTTTGAATATTTCAAGAGTGAAGATTCCACAGCATCTCTGGGATGCCTGATCAGGAAGTGCTTGATTGCACAGAGCCAAAATGAAGTGTTGCACTGGAGGGGAGGGAGGGAACATCCAGCATTTAAGATAAGGAAAGTTTTCTGTCCTGGTTTCACTTCAAAACTGGGCAGAAACACCAATTTAGTGTAGTGGTTTGGATTTGCCAATTTTAATTTTCTTAATTTTTGTTGTGAGATAGGATTAGGAGCGAAAACAAGGCAGGTCTAAAATTTAAAAGGTGTAAAGAAAACCTTTTGTTAACAAGCTAAAAGAATAATAATATTCAGAATAAAACCTACAGACCACCTCTCCTCCCCTCTCCCACAACCTCTTCTCCTTCTCAACAACAACATGCAGAAACATTCCAGTCAGTTACCAACTTAACTTTTAGTTAGTCTTTTTCAGTTCAGTCTAGGGAGAGGAGTCTCCTTGTCATGCTATAGGGACTTCTCCACAAGAAAGAAGAAAACAGTTCTCTTGTGGCTTTACTTTCCACGAACAGCAGCCACTCAGGAACCTGCAATCGTGAAACTCCTCCCATCTCCGCAGCCTTCCCACAGCCGTGCTTCTGGGCCATGTCAGACTCATGGGGTATTACTTCTAAGGATGAGCTGTTCACAAGCAAAGGTTCTCCTCATCTGTCTTAAAAGTCATCTCCATCTCTGGGAGCAGAGGTCTCCTTCTTCTTCTTCTTCCCTCGGGGCAAAGGGTCTTCATCACTCTCCTCTCCCTGTTCATACCTCTTATAAAATTATCTGTTTAGTCAGCACAAGTGCCTTTGCTCACGTTCTGCAATGTTGAACACTCCACCCCTCCATGTCTCTTCTCCATAGTTAAAGGGATCTTTAATATCTTACAGTCCATCCCCATAGCTTACAAAAGAATTTTCAGCTTTTTATGAAAGGCATCTCCTCTTTCTCCTTCCATCTGGGACCTGACTTTTGCTTCACTGACTTTGGTATCTCCTCTCTGTTCTTATTTCCCTCACACAAGGGAGGATTGAAGGTCTGTAAGTTTTATCTGAGCACTGAAAGAGTTAAGATCTCTCATGGGGAATGCAGAGGCTGTGGTTAGGTTCTGTCAGAGCTGTGCCAGGATCTCAGGAGGCTCAGGCGGCGCTGGGAAGGAGGGCCAGGATAACAGGGCCAGAGCCAGAATGGCAGTGGCCGCTCTGGGGAGAAATGAGGAGGGACAGCCAGGATCTCAATCAGCCTCTTTGGGCCTCAGGTGTAGCATTATTGCTGATGGCCACCCTTCTTCCCCGCCAGGACAGGTTGCCAGCTTCCCAGGCAGGGGGCCCGGCCCTGTGCCCCGCCAGGCCCTCAGGCCTGCAGAGGAGCAGGCCGGGCTCAGCCCGTTACCGGTTCGCAGGCCAGAAGAGAAAAGGAAAGTTCCCGGGGTTTGCTCTCTTCAAAATGTGAATTTACAGAGATGGGCCAAGTCCTCCGATTGGTTTCCCAGGCTGTCAACACCCAAACCAGCCTCCGATTGGTCCCATCAAGTCACAGAGGAAGTTCTCAGGGAGAAAACTTCCGTGGGTGCCCTCTTCTCTCCCTACCAAAGTGCCAATTAATGCAAAACCAGCACAGTTTTAAATGTCACTGCTCAGAGAGCTGATCCACAGACCTGAACAGGTGTCTTGTACCACATCCAAGCAGTAATTTTTGGAGCAGTGATAGGAGTATTTAGCAGAACAAGATGCTTTCACAGTTCTACTTATGTTGTGAATACATTGATTTAATTGAAGTGTGATGAATTTCAGCTCAAATGTTTGGTCCTAATTTTATTTCTTTAGTACCTGAAGACCTTTAATTTCTTTTAGTACCTGAGACACAATAGTGTCCCCTCATTTTATTGCTGAGAAGCCATCAAAAGATCTTTGGATTCTTTTAGCAACACTCAGGTTCTTAGATGCCCAACATCCTGACTGGCACTCTGAGCTTTTAAAAGTGTGTGCTGGTTTGGCATTGATTGGCATTTGTTGAGTAGGAAGTGGCCAAACCCATGACAAGGTGAATTTGGAAAGTCCTGGTAAGGGAATGCTTAACCCCTTGCACTTCCTCCTGCTCCTGCTTGTGGAACAACAGGTTCCTAAAGCCAGAGGTGAAGGAATTAGGGATTTGGAAGAGGATCATAATTTTCTCTTGCTGAGCAGTGACCAGAATTGGTGGAGTATGGTAGAGGCAGAGAGGATATTTCTGTTCACGCACGGAGGTTCAATGAAGATATTTTTTCTGTTGGTTTTAGTCTTTGGCCATCTTTAGCTTTCCGCACTGATGCTACAGAATATACAGCTCCTTGGATTTCACTTCTGCTGCCAGAGATCCTTTGATTTGTTTTTCCTTTTGTCTTTAGACTTCATAAGCTTCTTGTTTTTTGAAACAAAGGGAATATCTAAGTAATAATAAATGTCTGCAGCAGACAGAGAGGGAAAATATATGTACATATATTTCTTTCCACTAAAGAGATTTTTTCCCTTCTTAATTTGATCAGGTTTCTCTGCTTCTGACAGTTGAGGCAGAACTTTTAGCCTTTTCTTGCCATGCAGCACTCACAAACCACTCACTGTACTTCTCTGCAGTGCCACAGGTCTGTCTGTGCTTGAGGATCTATCTAAGTGCAAGTGGGTCTCCAAACCAGCTTCATCAGGCACTTGGCTAATGTGAAGCATCCTTCAGAGAGGCTGCCCTCATCCAGAGGAGAACAGGATTGTCCTGTATCCAGCCCCACCTGGTGCTTTTGCCTTTCCCACCAGCTTCTGGGAATTTGCAGAAGCCCTGATGTTGTCCTGGTCAAGGGCAATGCCACATGCACAGATCCATGACCTCTGCATTCCTAGAGACACACAACAGGCATGAGTCACAGGACATTTTTCTCTTCCTCTGCCCCGTCCTCTCTTCCCCAGAAACCTGATGGTTTTCTTCTCTTTTTAAGTGCAGTATCCAAGAGAGTTTGTGACTTTTTGCTGTTTTCCTGAAAACTCAGCCTGTCTGTTGGCTGACACACCCAGGAGCTCAAATGGGAGCGAGAGTCTTCAGATGCTGTTTATTGTATAAATTGGCCTGATGTAGAGCAGTAAATTTAGGGAGACCTTCTGGGAAGGCAAATTCTTTGTCAGAGAACACGGACAGTTGGCTTCATGAGCCATCTGTGTCAGAAAATGTTGCAATGTTAGTGCTCAGTGCTTGTGAATGCTCAGCCAGAAGATTTGGTGTTCCAGTCCCAGCAGTAACTGCAGCTGTTTGCCTTTGTTTTATAAAACAGGAGGAAGGAAAAGATTTCATCAGACCCAGGATACAAGGGAACAACAACCTGCTTCAACCTGACCATGTGCTGATGAAGAGTTTTGCAGCAGCCCCAGACTTTTGTACGAGGGGCTGATGGAAACTCATTGCTCCACGCTGCTGGGGAGGAGACACATCACTCAAGCAAAGGGCTCCATCTTGGTTCCTCAAGTTTTCCTCTCTCTTTGATGGCCTTGCCTCCTGTCCTTGAACAGAGAGGCAGGTTTTAAAGTCAGCCTGGCCAGAGGACAACTATTCCTTCAGAAATACCTTTCCATGAGAAAAACCTTTCCATGTTGTCCACAACAGTGATGAACAGAGAAGCCCCTCTCATAGATTGAACTTATCTGTCAGAAAAATACCGTTTACAGGTAAGAAAATGCCATTCCCAGCAAAGAACCTGGAACTTTTTCCATGTGAGGCTAGAGAAGCTTCCCTTCAGAAAGATAGTTTTTATGTGTAAAATGCAGAAGAGACTTGGCTGCATCCCACACCATGAGTTGTTCATCCTTTTGCTGTTATACTTGAACGATGTGTCACTGTCAATATATTTGACAGATAACAGCTGGTGATAGCGCTGATGTCTTTTAACTCTGGTGGTCCAAGACAGACATCTGCAGCTGAGTTCAAAGTGCCTCTTGCTCCCCATTGATTGGAAGAGAAGCCAGGAATGACATGCTCAGATGATGAGACAAAAGTTGGGTGGTAAATCCCAGTTTTGGGCCCAGATGGTACAATGATGGGCACTAGCTACAGCAGTTAATAATTCCTGGTTTCAGTAAATCTTCTCTCTGAAGGCTTTGAAAGACCTTGCAGAGAAAGTTTTGTGGTGTTTCAACCCAAAGGTTTTGTAGTGTTTCCTGGCATCCTGATGGCATTTGTTTCTGTTTTCAGCTGCTTAAAATAAATCCTGAGGTGCTGTTTTTTCTGGTGGGGTATTTTGTTTCACTGTCTGTACAGTGTGGTTCATATGAGCTGAACTTTCTCTTTATAGCTTCACTTGTGAATATGGTTCAGCACCCAGGAATGCCTGAGCTCCTTTCCATGCCATATATAAATAGTGCACAATTATTTCACAGTTTCACATTCAGCTTGCAGGCTCCCAGCAGTATTCCCAAACCCCTCTCGACTCCCATAGCATTCAGGCTCTTGATGTGATTCAACATAAATTGCAGCAGAGGTTTATCCCAAGCCGAGAGAGCTCTGATCTGTGACTCCTGTGCGTTGCCGTCCTCGTTCCCGACGGTCAGCGTGAAGTCATCGGTGCTCGGAGCTGCTCCTGTGGGATTTTCCAGCCCTGTGATGAGTTCAGCTCCGTGGTTAAGCCAACAGCTGAGTTCCAGTACCTTGGGCACGTCCAGCAGCGCTGGGTCAGTCTGTGGAAGGAAGTCGGGGAGGCTCCAGCTGGATGGATAACTAACGGCCGGCGCCCGCTGTCCGACGGCGATAAGGGGCTGGTTAAAACCAGGGCAATTTTTAGACTCTTTCCCAAGTGCTGCCTGTCTTTTGTTTGGCACAGGACTTGTCATGTCTCCCTTCCTGCGTATTGGTTTGTCCAACTATGACAGTGGCCCTTACCTGCCGTCCCAGGGGGAGGTCATTAACCCCTACTGCGCCGTGATGGTTAAAGAGGCCGTGGAGTCAGGTAAGTGGGGAGGGGTTCAGTGTGGATGGGGGCTTTTATAAGTCAGGTCTGTGCTTTTCTGTGTCATTTCCTGTGTGTAGGGAAAACGCTGGTAAATACAGAATGAGCCATAAAATAGGCTGGCTTGGAAGAGACCTCAAAGATCTTCCATTTCCAACCCTGCTTCATAAATATTTGTGAAGCCCTTTGTGTGTCCCAGCACAGTGCAGGTTTGGTTTGGCGTGGTCTGCAAGGCAAGATCTGATTTTAAGATGGTGCCAGACAAGTCTGTATCTTCAATTTGAGGATATTATCAGCCTCATTACAAGCCCCAGCATGTGACAGAGCAGATGAGCTGAGCTGGATTTGGTTTCCCCCTTCCACAAGCAGTTGTTGGTTTGTCAGTGGGACTCCAGACATGTGAAATCTGAGTGTGCTAAAATATTCTGGCAGGGCCATATTTGTTAATAACTTTTTGGGGGGAAGCTGACAGACCCAGCCACTTCCATAGTTAAAAAAAAAAAAAAAAAGCACTCAAACAGCCCAGTCTCTGCAGAGAGTTAAGTTCTCTATGTAATTGCTGTGCTGTGTAAAAGGTTAAAAATGAAACCTCCTGAGAAGCTGTTTGCTGTGTCTGGATCTATGGATTGTGGCACATTTGTCCTGATTGAACAACACTCATGAGTCCTCTTTCGGAAAACATTTATTATATGTCTTATGCATATAAGTAATTCCAGTGAAAGGATGAAAAGTTTTCCAGTTGTGCTTTTGAAGAATCATGAAGAGAAAGACCTTCAGTGTTAAGGAATTACTTATATTGGCAGGTATTTGGCTTAAATCTTCGATAAATTTCTAATTTGGCTGCTGTGATTCTTTGAAAAATAAAACCCACTCAGAAATCCCTATTTATTGAGAATCCCCATGACTGTAATCCCCAGAGGATGTTTTAAAGTAGTTTTAAAAAAATTAGAATTTTAAAATAGTTCAGTATTAACTGGGGTTCATTTTTTGTTTAAGAGTCAGCATTTATCACATTGAACTTTGTCTTGCCTTAAATGATACTTTAAATAATAGTGGAAGATGTGGTGAACAGTAAATTCAAAAGGAATGAAAATGCTGCATGACAAGATATCCCTAAGATCTCCCTTTTATCAGAGAATACGTTCTATTTTAGCTCTGTGCAGAGCTTGGCTGTTTGCTTTAAAGAGGCTTTGGAAAGCCATAACTCAAATTGAAATCTGTGTCAGTTCAAAAGTCAATAAAATCAATTTGGTCAGAACAGACTGGTATTTTTTTGTCTGACACAGAGCTGAAAGTGTTTTCTGGTATCCAACAAACACAAAAGTATTTTCTAAGGGATATAATTTTTGTGCTCCTCAGAGTTAATAATCATAATTATTATAATAATGATAATTATTTTAATTATTACTGTAATAATTATAATAATTTTAATTATTGCTATAATAAATCCTCTACCAACAAGGCATGAAAAATAGTGTTTGAGGGAACTTTTCTCCATTAGTGAGGGCAGACCATAGGAAAAGGGACTTTCTGCTATTAGGAGATTTCTGTTTGCTGGGATGTAATTTCATCTGGTGATGGCTCAGAGCATGGTGGGACACCCAGGGGGACTCATCAGTGAACCTCCTGGGACAGGTTCACCTCACCTCATGGTGGGCTGAAGCACCCGTGGGAGGTGTTAATCTGCTGCTGTTGGAGGCTGTTAAAATGTGTGGATGGCAAATTTAACCTTAAGGGCACTCAGAAAAGTGAGGCCATCCACCCTGTAATTCCCAGATACGGATGTGTGAGCAATCCCAGCCTGAGGAACACCTCCGTGGTGAGTGCAGTGAATCACACCCTGGAAAAGCCCCGAGCTCTCCCCTGACCCCACAGACCACTCAGAGGTCCGTGTCTGACGTGCAGGGAGATCAGCCTGACTCTGGAAGCCAGGAATGCTCTCAGCATGACCATCCCAAGGAGCTGTCATGCTCTGACAGGCTTCAAGGAGGCAAAAGGTCTCCAGACAAACATTAACTAAGTGTATTTGAGGTAGAATCATGGAATCATTAGGATTGGGAAAGACCTCCAAGAACATCAAGCCCAGCTGTTAATCCAGTTAACTGCCAGTTCCACCACTAAACTATATCTTATCCCTGCTTCATGGTTATTTTTCTTTTGGTTATAATTTGCTCTCCAACTTCCTGGTTTGACAAAGCACTTGCTACTGAGATGTAATGGGATTTTAAAAAAAAAATGTATACATACATCTATGTATATATATATATCTCCCTGATATGCAAATTTGGCTAAAATTTTGGCTAAAATTTTGGCATGACCAAGGGTTAGGAGTGGACCAGCTGCAGAGCTGGTGAGAGATGCAAATCATCCTGACCACCAGCCCTGTGCTCTGACACTTGGCCATGAAGAAGTCTTTCAGGGCAGAAATGATTGCTGAGCAGGGCAGGACATGCCTAAGTGTTCAAGGCCAGGCTGGACAGGCCTTGGAGCAAGCTGGGATAGTGGGAGGTGTCCCTGCCCGTGGCAGGGGGATGGAACTGGATGATTTTTAAGGTCCCTTCCAACCTAAACCATTCTATGGTTCTGTTTAGCACTGGCAAATGTGGGGTGTTTTGGGGTTGGTGGGTTGGTTGGTTGGGTTTTTGCAAACAGAACAGTGGTAGATGATAAATGTGTTCGGTTTCCAAAAACAGGGAGTTTGAGTTTGGGTTCATGCCAAAGGCTATCCTTTGTCAACCAGCCAGAACAAAAAGGTCATTGTGATTGAGGTCCCCAGGGATCTGGGAGTGATGAACATCATCTGTGGACTCAGGGCTGTCACAGCAAAACCACAGGGAAGAATTTCAGAAGTTCTGGATAGATCTTGGGCAGCCTTTTACCTTTTTCCACTTGCTTATTTTGTAAAAGGGACCGTGTCACAATATAATACAATCTGAAAAACAGAACAAAACAAAACAAAAAAACCAAAACAAAAACCCCCGAAAAACAAACCACACCTCCATGCAGTTGGAGGTGTTGCAGCAATTTATAATTGATGACAAAATATTTCAGAAATTATATGTGCCTCTGAGATATAAAAAGAATCTGCCCTTTAAAAGTGTCTTCTGCCTTCACGAGCCACCTGGCCGGGTGCCATTTTGCCACCTGCCTTGGTGACATTTGCTTCATGAAGGATCCTGCTCTGTGCTTGAACTCAGCAAAGCCTCCAGGAAAAGCGCTCCCAGCCACAGTGGAAGCTGCTCCCCAGGAAAGACAGTTGCTATTTCATTTTCCAGGAACCCAGGGGTTAGGTTAATCCCTGGCAGAATTCCACAGCCATCAGCGGGGATGTACCAGAGGTGACTGTCTGATCCTGTGTATTGGGCAGTTCATTCACATTCCAGGGTTTGTTTATTTAAGCCTGGTGTCCTGGAGTGCAAGGCAAATGAAAGCACTTGTTGTGCAAGTGCTGTGTCTCACATCTGTGGCTTTTTCACTGATGCAGCAAAGAAATAATGGTTCTTTACTGAGATTCCTGTTTTCTGGGATGCTGGGAAGTTTATGTCTCATTTTTGGCTCTGATTTTTTGTGAATTAGTCCTCTCATTTAGGGAAAAATTTTCTTCAGCTCATGTCACCAGGCTACCAGATGCATGTTCTTTTCTGTCTGGGATTATTGGAAATAGACAGTGGTCACAGATCTGCTGGGGTTTTTTTCTCTTATTCCTTCAGCTTCAGCATTTGAACATTTTGAACAAGTTGAACACTTGCAGAGGGTAACTGTGATAGAAAATTTACCTTGAGTAAGCATCTAAGACTTTTACAGGGCTATGTGAAGTAAAACTGGCTCTGTGAGATAGATATATAAATCTGGCTGAGACTCTTTTCAGAGACACCCAGTTAGAGAGAATCCTCTGCAGACCTCAGAGATACCCATTTTTTTTACCCCATCACCATATTAAGATGCTGTGAAGGAAGAGGAATTAAAGCATTAGGGAGAGTTTGCTTCATTGAAAACTCTGTATATCCCTCTGGATTGGTTACAGTCTACTGGGCTGGACATTAATCCCAAAGCGCACCCAGCTTTTGGGGGGCTTGAAGCAAACCTGTCTCATTTTGCAGTGTCTTGGGACAGATTATAAACAAGGTAGTTGTCTGGGATGGGATTCACCTGATGAGAAGTGAGTGTTTATGGAGTTGGAGACGGCATTAAAGATCTCCTCAACAGAACTGATGGAGTCAAGGGTGGAAATTCCCTTTTTTAGAGTAAGTGTCTGTATTTGGCCTCAAGAACCACCCTCACTGCATGGATTTGTATTATTCCTCTTGACAGAGAATGGCCAAGTGTATGTTCAGAAGAAACCCACCATGTACCCACCCTGGAACAGCACTTTTGATGCCCACATCAACAATGGCCGGGTCATGCACATCGTGGTCAAGGACAAAAGTGCTGAAATGGTCTCAGAGACCACAGTGGAGCTCAAGGTGCTGGCAGAGAGGTGCAAAAAGAGCAATGGGAAGACAGAGATATGGGTGAGCATCACTCTTTTCTCCTGCAGGATGTGCTGGGGAGCTGCTGCAGGGTAAAGGATGTGTCCTTGTGTCCCTGCCAGGCTGTGGCTGTCACCAGCAGCACAGTGGGGACTGGCTGGAATAATGTTTTGAGACTACTTGAGTGTGATTTGAGGGAGAGACTTGTCAGAAGAGGAGAGCTTGGCACTTTTATTTTAATTGAAACATGCCCTGTGCTAGTGAGGATCCTGCTTCAGGTGAGCTGTGCCCACGTATTAATCTTTGCTGAGGAAACCCACTGGGAGGAAGTGTTAGTATGACTGGCTGAACATGAGTTATTTTATGTTCTCTGGGGAAACAGCTTTAAAAATTTTATCTGACATCAAGTAGCTGATTCACAGCTGCCTGAGTTCAGAGTTATGTCAGAGCAACTCCTTAAAAATCACTGAAGTTACGATGGCGTAAATTTGAACAGTCTTCACAAGAATGCTAAATGTAAGGTTGTGTTCATGGTAGTCCAAGCACAAGAGATCTTGGCAGAAATCTTTAAAATGTAGTATCCAGATTACACACAGTCCAGTGGATTCAGATTTCCAAAGGCACTTATGGATGATGGGTCAGGTAGGTGGGAATTGCCCAGTCCAGAGGGAGGGCCCAAAAAAATGCCTGAATAAGCTTGTAGCATCCCTCAGGTTGACTGTAAAGAAGTTAGACTTGCAGGACTGTGTGCCTAAAAGGTTTCAGCATCACCTGTCTGGAGCTGGCTGGGTTTTTTGAATTGCTTCCACTTTCCCCTTGCAGGATCCATTGGGAACAAGTTTTCTCTATAGATAGTGCTGGTTCTAATTTGATGTCTAAAAAGCTGCCTACATCTTCTGTGGTTTAATCACATTCATCTCTCCTATCATGCGGCTCTGAGTGTTTGATATGAAGTGATCAACCCTCCTATCTCTGCAGTTGCTCTTACCCTGCCTTGTTGTCTCACATGGGTATGAGCAACCTGAAAATTAGCATTCATTCCAGATCATCAGTTCCCACAGGGAAAAGGAGATCGCTTGAAAGTCATCTGAAATGATTTTTCCTTCTTTGAATGACTGTTTAATGGACTTTTTTTCTTGTTTTTCACTTATCTCAACCAGCTAGAACTGAAGCCTCAAGGGCGAATGCTGATGAATGCAAGATACTTCCTGGAAATAAGTGGCAAGTGATTCTGTTTGTTAATTGATAGCTGTGATTTCTGGGCTGTGCGGCAGACATGGTGTCTTCACTAAAAGCAGTGCCTGTGTTATTACTGACTGATCCATAACAACAAACATAACTGTTTGAAACGAAAACTCCAGAAAAGTAATTTTTATTGTGTGGTGACTATTCTTCTGTGATTTGCAAGGCAGATTTTTTTGGCTGGTTTACCACTAAATGGCAGATATTCCCATTATGCTAAACAAGACAGAACAGATACATAAGGAGCCAACTCCCTCTGAAATCATTCTGCTTTATGTACTACAAGAAATACATGGAGGGGCTGGAGCATGTCCAGAAAAGGGAACGAAGCTGGGGAAGGGTCTGGAGCCCCAGGAGAGGCTGAGGGAGCTGGGAAGGGGCTCAGCCTGGAGAAAAGGAGGCTCAGGGGGGACCTTGTGGCTCTGCACAACTCCCTGCCAGGAGGGGACAGCCGGGGGCGTCGGGCTCTGCTCCTAGGGAACAGGGACAGGAGGAGAGGGAAAGGCCTCAGGCCGAGCTGGGGGAGGCTTAGGGTGGCTATTAAAGAAAATTTCTCGAAGAAAGGGATACATTCTGCTTTGCTGAAGTTTAATTAGGGTTTTATTCAAATGCTTGGTGGTCTTCTCCCATCTTTGTTGCCAAAATTCTCATATCCTCAGGTGTAGGGTGAAACTGTGAGGTGCAGATACCTGCAAGGCTTTTCTATTTATAGAAACAGAGAAGCACTGAAAGCAGCCATGGCCACAATGATATTTTCTTAACCATCCCTACCTTTAATATAGATTGGAATGCTATTTGTGTGTTATAAGGTGTTAGGGAGGCCAAAGCATAGAAAATGCAAGTTGTGCTTCTATTACAAATACCAAGATCAGCAGCAGATCACACAGGGGGTCAGTTCCCACAGGTTACCTGTGTGATTCACTGTGCAGGGCAGGGGTGAAACAAAACAGAGATTGATTTCCTGTGTGAATATCAGATTTGTAGGCACTAGTGCATGTAGAAGTGCACATGAAGTCAGAATTGGTTTGTTTTGCTGTCCCAAATAGTTTAAATAACTGTGAATAACAGCAAGGGCACAGCAAACAGCAAAGTAAATGTTGGCATGGAAAAATAACAAGAAGAATATCCCTAGGGACATAAGTATCTGTATATGTATATGCACACATGTATATGCACACAGAAAGGATTCTGTTAAATACCTATAAATATACACACACATATATATGTATATATATGTGTGTTTGTGTCCATATATCAGTAATTATTAATTTTTCTGTAATTCCATCCTTTTTAGGGTGTGCTTCTTCAGTGCCATACAGAGTTAGGGTTTTATGTTTAAATTACCTCTCCTTGGGAAATTTTTGTTCTATGTTTCAAAGCAGCATTATGAATAATCAAGGGAGCTCAGACTCTCAAGTCTAAACTCATTTTGCTGTAGGAATGGTGGATAAAAACCATCCAAACGAGACTTTTGTGGGTTTCATAAAATGATATTTCTTTGAGTATTCATTACTATGAGTGAATCATCAGCTTCAGTCACGTTGTATTTGAGCAAATGCATTTTCTCAAGGCACCTGATCTCTTTCCTCTCCTCCCAGATGCAAAGAACCTGCCTGACTGTGAGACTGAAGGCTTCTTCTCCTTGCACCAGCGCAGGGGAGCCATCAAACAGGCCAAAATCCACAATGTCAAGTGTCACGAGTTCACAGCCACCTTCTTTCCACAACCCACCTTCTGCTCTGTGTGCCACGAGTTTGTATGGTAAATGTCAAAGGATCTGTGCTTCTTCTCCTTTTAACCCTAGGAACCAGCTGTGGTATCAGTGTGGCATTTGGGAACATGGTTTAGTGTTGGACTTGGCAGGTCTGGGTTAATGGTTGGACTGGATGCTTTTAAAGGTCTTTCCCAACCTAAAAGATTCCATGATTCCCTGAGGAGTATCTCTTCTCCTCCTGTAAGACCCTTGGCATCTTATGTGTAGAGTTATTGCCTCACTTTAAGGATGTGGTTTGCAGTTGTGATTCCAACTGTGAAAATTCCCCTCACTTTTTAATTTATTGTTTACAAATATTTTTGGGTTTGGCAAAATGCACAATTATTTCTCATCAGTCCAGTTTGCTGTTTGGATATCATGAAATCCAGGATGTGAATGTGTGCTGAAAAGGCTGTGAGAACCACAGAGAACTACTCCACCGTTAGATTGAATGAAAATAATGAAGTTAAATAATCTCTACAAAGAGTGATAAAAAGAAAAGTGATTTTAATCTCCTTCTCTGATAATTAGTGCTCTCCTTTCTTCTACTGAGGCTTTTGGACAACTCAGAATTAACCACTGCTCTGTTCATTTCAGGGGTCTGAATAAACAAGGCTATCAGTGCAGACGTAAGAAACTTTTTATTCTTTTCTTATTGTCATTATTTACTTAATCTTTTCTTAAGGAATTTCTTTATTAACACCATGACACATTTTCTGTTGCAGAATGTAACGCTGCCATTCATAAGAAGTGCATTGATAAAGTAATAGCCAAGTGTACAGGATCAGCAGTCAATAGCAGAGAAACAATGGTAGGTTACTATTATTATTGTTGTTGTTGTAGTTAAACAACAGCATAAAATATTTTATTTTGTTTTATTTTATTTTATTATTATGGTTCCTTTTAAAAAAGCTTGAATATCATTCAGATCTCTCCTACATTAGTGCAAAGCAACTTCTGATGAAGCAAAAGATCCAACTGAGCTGAGGACTCTGTGATCTGATCTGTACTCTTTGCTTTTTGTGTTCACAGTTATTTCATTACCTCCTACTTAAGATCTACTCAAAAGCAGCTGCAGAATAAGCAGTTGCTGAATCAGAGCTGACATTTTTCTCATGCATAAAGTATAACTCAGAGGGAAGTCATGGACAGGAGATTTACTGTCATGGAGGTGGAGATTTACTGGAGAAAACTCTTCATTATCCAGTGGCTGAATTTTCAGATTTGTGCTTGAACTTCCCATTCTGTGTTATCTGAAACAGTCAGTGGGAGTTCTGCTATCTCCACTATTATTTGCTTTATTTTTCTCATGTCAGTTTATTCTAAACTTTTCTTTTTGGTAGGCAAAAACAGATCTTAAACTCCTGATAGAACTATTCCCTTTACCTTGTGTCCTACAACTTCTGTTTACTCTCAGTCCCACTCTGGCTCCTATTCTGTCATTTTTATAGATGAGATTGCTTTTTTTTCTCTTCTGACATCTCCTGGGTAGATGTAACCAAGTTTGTCATCACTTTTCATACTAAAAGAATTACAGCAGGCTCTTCCAGGGTGTGTTTCATGACAACCAATGTAGACGTCCAGTGCAGGATGAGGTGAATAATTTTTAAAAGTACCAATGTTTTCCCACTGAGCATTTGGGGAGCCTGGGTCAATGAGACACTGATGGCTGCATAGGCTGACCTGGGAACAGAGACTAGGTAGAATAAAAGGATAAAAGGTATTTATTGAAAAGATCCAGCTTGGGCAGTGCAGGAACCCCTTGGGGCTACACCCAAGTCAAACCCACAAATAGGCATAAAATGGATCCCTGGTCACGAGACCTCACACTTTTATAGGTTTTGGTTCATCAGCACATTGGAGTTAATTGTCCAATTCCAGCTTCAGGGGATGAAGCTCCATCCTCCTTGTGCCCTCTCTTCCTTCGCTGTTGTTTCCACTCTTGGGCCTAAAATTTGTCCTTGGTCCCAAGTTAGAAAGGAATTGTTTTGTGTCCCTACTCTGTGAAGAGAGCTCACCAACCCTTTATATGAAGCCCAGAACTACACACTAAACCAACACAGGATCTGAATAAAAGCTAAAACTTAAGGCATCAGCACAAGCAGTCCTTCGGTCAAGGCTAGGGATGAAATTTCCCAGTTCCCTCTGAATTGCAGTTATTATATATCAAAATTTGGGTTTGTGTGCCTGCTAGACAGTTTCTGCTTGGCAGTCACACCTGAGGATAAGAGGGCAGTAGCTTCTGTAACTTCTGTGGTGCACATTTGGTTTCCCACTCGGAGCTGAGGTGGAAATGAGGAGTGGGTTTTCAGCCTGGCTTTTGTCTTGCAGTTCCACAAGGAGAGGTTCAAGATTGACATGCCCCACCGCTTCAAAGTCTACAACTACAAGAGCCCCACCTTCTGTGAGCACTGTGGCACCCTCCTCTGGGGCCTGGCGCGGCAGGGGCTGAAGTGTGACGGTGAGTCCCTGGCGAAGGTGGCTCCAGCTGAGCATGGGAGAGGTCATTGTCTTTGGAGGGTGGCAGTCTGAAAATCCAAATCTCATTTATCGCCCTTCTCTGCAAGACCAGTGTGAGGAGGCACACGAGAGGGTGAAGGAGTGGTCTACAGGATTGTCCTTAAGGAGGATCATTCTTCAAGAATGAGGACAATTGTCCATGTACTGAGAGGTATTTGATCTAGGAGGATGATGAGTTGCTTCCCAGCGAGACAAAGAACATCACAGTGACGATGTTGATCTTCCCAAATCAGCCCCCAGTATGAACTTGCAAGCTCTATTTCCACTATCAGACCCGAGATATTTCACTGTCTTCATAATCCTAAACCAATGGGAGGATCCTCTTCTGTGATTACAGTTTATTTCTGAGATAATGGCTTGCAGTTTTACTAGCCTGTACCTTCAAAGGCTGATGGATGTGGAAATGCAACTGTGTTGGTTTTATATTAATTGGCATTTTAATAAGGAGAGAAGAGGGCATTTACAGAAGTTTCCTCCTTGAAAATTTCCTCTGTGACTTAATGAAACTAATTAAAAGATAGTTTGGATGTTGATAGTCTGGGAAACTAATTGAAGGATTTAGTTTGAAGGATTTAATTTGAAGGATTTTAGTTTAGATTGAATTCTGTGAATTCATATTTTGAAGCGAGCAAACTCTGGGAATTTTGTTTTCTCTTCTGGCTTGAGTTCAGATAATAAGGGCCAGAAGAAAATACAAAAATAGCCTCCATAGGGAACCAAAAAACTACCTGAATGCCATCTCAAGAACTCTTTAGGTGGCTGATCTCTGCCCCTGGCCAACAGCAGCACTTGCTCCTGCCCAGCCTTTACAGCCTTCATTGTCCTGACTCCTCATGTTTTTTCTTTCAGCGTGTGGCATGAATGTCCACCACAAGTGCCAGACAAAAGTAGCAAATCTTTGTGGAGTGAACCAGAAACTAATGGCTGAAGCTCTGGCAATGATAGAGAGCACTCAGCAGGTAAACAGTTTCAGCATTTTTAGATGCTCTTCTCATAAGCAAAGACCTCGGCTTTCGTGAGTCTCACTCAAGAAGTCACGGTGTTGTTCAGAAGTTCAGCACTTTGGTGACTTTTGGCTCAAAAATTTTCTGTTTTCTGTGCCCCAGGCTCGCTGCCAGCGTGACAGTGAACAGATCTCTAGGGATGGACCTCTGGAAATCGGCTTCCCTGTTCCTGTGAAGGATGTGACACCACTTCAGGCCTTGCCAGCATCTACAACAGGAAAAAAAGGTAATTCCTCCTGGTGACACGGGGCAGCAGCTTTGTTGTTGTTTGGTTGGTATGTGGCTAGTTAGAGGTGACACGAGTGGGGAATTTATTACCAAACTCTAAACAGGATATTTGGAATCCTTCTGATCACCATGGCAAATTTTATTTCTGATTTCATATTTTTGGGTGGAGGTTGACTACCAGTAGCTTTGAAAACCACTGACAGACCTCCACTCACACAGGAGCTCATCTAGGTGTCACAGCCCTCTGTACTACAAGAACAATGTTTAGGAGGATAAATGAGAGGCTGTGTGTGCCCTTTGGATCCCAAGGAGAAATAAATTTATGTCCCTCTCTGTGTTTATTTTTGTTCTGTTCTACAAGTAAAACTGGCTATGCTGATGTGAAACAGTAAAGCCTCATGTGGTTTCACATCTGTTTCACATGTGGGTCTTTTTGTCTGCTGAGTAGTGTTCAGCATTTTAGAACAGTTGCAGCAATGGGATAAATCCAGTGAGGGACAAAATCTCTTACAAATTCTTATAAATCCAGGTTAGTGGAGTATTGAAAAAACTCTAAGTGATTCTGCTCGAGGCTGGCTGGAATGGTTGATGTGGAATGCTTCACATCCAGAGCAGGAGCACAGTATGAAAATGCCATCCCACCTTTTCATCCAGCTTTGCCTAAGGGTTTTAAAGAGACATTGAAAAATGGAACCACATCGTAATGGCAAGCAGCTAGAAGGACTGGAGAAGGGAGGTGGCCAGAAATTAAGGATTTGGTGCCACAAAACAGAAAGACAGATGAAGGAGTTTGTAAAGTGGTTTGTAAATTTTAAAAAGGTACTGAAGAAGATGAAGTTTCCACTGCAGTAGTTTCCTCTGGAGAGAAAGCAGTGTGGGAGCAGAGCCAATCTACTTAGAGATGGCCAACACACTTCCATTTGTTTGAAATACCCTTTTAAACCTCTCAGCAGAATACCTGTGAGTAGTGTCCTGGGGATTTTCTGCTCCTGTCCAGGGGTTTATTTGAGTGCTTTGATGTGTGTTGCAGAGCCACAAGGCATCTCCTGGGAAACTCCAGTGGAGGGCACAGTGAAGGGGGAGTCTCTCATAGAGTCAGACTTGGGAGAGCAGTCCCAGGAGCAGCAGGAGCACCAAGTGCAGTTAAAACTGACCATTGAAGATTTTGTCCTGCACAAGATGCTGGGGAAGGGCAGTTTTGGCAAGGTAAGCATTGGGACTGGGACAGCACTGTGTGCATTTGCATATTGCTTTGTGTGGCACTAAATAACATCTGGTTTGAAGGGACACTTAGGAAAAAACATGGAATCATTTAGGTTGCAAAAGACCTCTCAGGTTATTGCATCCAACTGCTAGCCCAGCACTGCCAAGCCCACCACTAAACTATGTCCCCAAGTGCCACATCTATGTGTGTTTTTTGAACACTTTCAGGGATGGTGACTCCACCACTTCCCTGGGCAGCCCCTTCCAATGCCTGACCACTCTTCCAGCAAAGAAATTTTTTTAATATCTCATCTCAACCTCCCCTAGAACAACTTGAGGCCGTTTCCTCTCCTCCTGTTCCCTGGGAGCAGAGCCTGACCCCCCCCAGCTGTTCCCTCCTGTCAGGGAGTTGTGCAGAGCCACAAGGTCCCCCCTGATCCCCCTTTTCTCCAGGCTGAGCCCCTTCCCAGCTCCCTCAGCCCCTTCTGGTGCTCAGGCCCCTTCCCCAGATTCATTCCCTTCCCTGGACACACTCCAGCACCTCGGTGTCTTTCTTGTAGTGATGGACCCAAAACTGAATGCAGGAGTTGAGGTGTGGCCTCACCAATGCCCAGTACAGGTCACTGCCCTGGTCCTGCTGCCACACAATTACTGAGAAATCTCCAAGTCTTGAAGGAATCCTTGCTCTGGCATGGCTGAATCCTAAACTCCATCTTCTCGCCTTATCCTTCTCCCTGTCCCGTTAGTTTCTCTCTCATGACTGCCCATGACAGGATAGGAATGCCCCAGGCAGGGCTTCAGCTTCCCCTTCTGTGCAGGTTGGTGGATCCTGGATATCCCCAGACAGCTGGTGGGAAAGGTCTCTGTGCTTTCCCTCTTCATAGGAAGGTGAAGCATGAGCTGAGAAGCTGAGTGTGGATCACCTCTGTTCTCCAGAGCAGGTCCCCAGCTGGGAATAGTAACTGCTCTTTCCCAGCTCTGATCTGTGCTGGAGCCCAAAGCAAATTTTGCAACAGCCAAGAATTTGTGTTTTTGAAACAAGAACCACCTGTTTTCAGTGGATTCATTAATCCTGATGAATTGTGGATTGTTCTTCCCTGTTGCAGATGTCCCCTGGGAAGGGACTCTTGTTACTCAGTGCCAGCACAAAGCTGCAAGAAGCAATTTCAGAGGGACTCCCCACTGTATTTTCACAGCCAATAAGGAGAAGGAGTATGGATCACATTGCTGACATCCCACATCTTTCCAAGGGGAAAACTGTGCCTTGACAAAGGGCTGCTTTTTGCCTGCTAAATGATCTGGACCAGTTGCTGCAGCCAGTTCTTCAACTGGTGAAATATTTGTGTTGGTCTTACATACTTGAAAGTAATAGAATCATAGAATGGTTTGGGTTGAAAGGGACCTTAAAGACCATCTAGTTCCAATTCAATGGACAGGGAAATTTTCCACTAGAAAGTGTTGTGTCTACTTGTCATGTCCACAGTTTGCATGGGAACCTGCTGAGGCATCTCACAGCTAAACCAGAATATCCCAAACCCACATTCCAGACTAACCTGAAATCAAGAGCATGGATATAACAGAAACATTTTTATTGGAAGGAAAGGATCTCTGGAGGTCTTCTAATCTAAACCATTCCTCAAAACAGGCCTAACGAGATGAGGTTGCTCAAGTGTTCATCTATTCCAGTCCTGAATGCCTTCATTCTGTACCTTGTTTTAACCCTCATGCTAACATGGACTCTCCAAGCCTGCAAGCTTCTGCATCTCTCTGAAGTGCACGCTGTGGGTGCAGAGAGGATGGGCCATTTCGTGCCTTTCTGTGACAAAAGCTCGCCCACAAGTTTCCTGTGTTGGTGTCGTTCCTGGTGCCCTCATTTGCTTGGAGCAAGGTTCACTTCCCCATAGAGGAGACAGGGTGTGCAGATCTCAGTGCCCCAGGCGTGTCTCCAGCTCTGTGTGATCCTGGGAGGTTGAGGGGCAGATCCATGAGGATGTCTCCCACCACCACCTCTGTTTGTGGTCTGGCATTGCCTTCCTGCTCCTTGGAAGTCACAGCACAGGTCACAAATGCAGCACGTTCCCCAGTTTCCCCAGGAGAGCAGTGCCCAGCACAAACACAAGGGTAAAAGGGTGCCTGCAGCATCAGCACTGTGAGCATTTCTGGTCATTCAGTGCAGAGACAGAGGGAGGCTCTAGGCTCTACTCTCTGTCTGGTGCTACAAAGTGAAATGCAGCAGTAGCCAAAAGGGTAAATAAAACTTTTGTCAGGGCTAAAACATGTCCGAGCTTACTCAGTAAATAGCGTCTGGTAGAGAACTTCAAAGACCTCTTTGATGAATCTTACACATTTATTCAGTCTATAGAAACAGAGTCAGCAGGCTGTTAGTATGAAGATCAGGACTGTCATTGCCTTCCAGCAGAGACTTCTTTGCTCTGTGGTCTCTAGAAAACCCTTCTCTGCTGCTCCATGTCTCATTTTCCCTCATTTTCATAACTCCTCTGGGATGTGTTTTCCCATTTTCAGAGAAGAACTCCTGCAGAAGCATGAGAGACCAAACCTGTGTGCTTAGGCTGAGAACTGGGAGGAAGGAGGGAAAAATATCTGATATAAAACCAGTCTAACTGCTGGTGGACATCATTTTCCACCTGCTGAAGATCTGATGCAGGGCATTTGCATTTCAAATGCTGACAAAGCAATATTCTGTGTTTTGTTATTTGAAGTCAGAAAACAGGAAATGTATCTCAGGAGCATTTGCATGAGGATGGTTTCTGTTATCAGAGGTGTTTGGCTCTCTGGCATGTCCTGTCCATCCCTGCTGTAATTGCCAAGAACTCATCCTTCTCCAAGGCTCAACTTCATAAAACTATTCTGGGTGTGGGGAGCAAAGTCAAAGTCTTTGATGGCAGAATGGGGCCTTTAGCATCGAGGTTTTTAAGGTGTACCCCAGTGAATTCCCAGGAGCTCAGCTCCCACCCTCACATGGCTGTCCTGAGAGGAGATGATCCCTCTTTCTGAGCAGCTGTTTCCATTTTAGGTGTTCCTGGCCGAGCTGAAGAGCACAGACCAGTATTTTGCTGTGAAAGCCCTGAAGAAGGACGTGGTGCTGATGGATGATGACGTTGAGTGCACGATGGTGGAGAAGAGAGTCCTCTCCTTGGCTTGGGAGCACCCATTCCTCACTCATGTCTTCTGCACGTTCCAGACCAAGGTAAGACAAGGGTCTGCCACTTTCTTCCACAGGCTGAGAATGCTTTATTGAAATACAGATACTTGGTTAAGGGCTTCAGCCTGGTGGGGTCTACCTGGGACATGAAATGGTGCTGAGGGAAGGGAACTTCAGATTAAGGACTTGGGAAATGGCTGCAGAAATATAATCTACTTTCCCCACATCAGTCTGAGGCTGAGATGGTGTGTTTGAGGATTATGGCATCCATGACTCATTGAGGTAAAATCTGCTGTTAAAATCTGTATCCTGGTACCCTGGGCCAAGGATGTGCAAAGGCCACAGCCACAGCCAGGGTAAGGACGTGCCCACACTGCCTGGTTATCTGAACCTCTTGGACCTTGAAGCATTGTGCTGCAGCTAGCCTGGATCAAAGCCAACTCAAGAAACCCTGGTTTTGGAGGATAAACATGCTGTCATTCACTGCTTTGTCCCCAGTTACTGTTAAGTGGCATCAGACACTGGTGGTTCTGCAGTTCAGAGGGGCAGCACAGAGCACCACCTGAAATCTCTCTTGTGACTAAAAACCAAAACTGATGTGAAATTTAAGTAATATACATATCTTCATGGCCCTACATGCCAACAACCACCAGCTGCTTGGCTTCCCAGAGCCACAACCAATAGCCTTAACTTCAAAGCACACACAAGGCTTAGAAACAAACAATGGAAGTTTGAGAGTTTGTCTTCTCTGTCCAACCTACTCAAACCATTCCTGAGAGATGAATTGGTATCTCTTAGCTCAAATTCAGAGCAGCACTCTCTCATTGCTGCTTGTTCAGAGTTTTGTTAGGATGCTCCCCATCTCTGCTCAGCCCCAGGATTTAGTAGCACAAGGCACTGCTCAGTGTAAGGTTAGGACCTGCTCAGTGGGAGGTTCTTCTGCAGGGTCAGGAGAAACAAATACAACCTCTGTGGTACATGCAGTCATCTGTGGCACCTGTTTAAAGACGGGTTAAATTTGTAACAGGGAACATCTGGGAACTGCTGTAGGTGGTGTGACACTGAGCCCAGGCATTCAAGTTTCACCCCTTTGGGACTGGCAGTGAGGATAATGTGTCCTGGGAATGGGTCCTTGCCTGGCAAGGAAAGGAATTCAATTCCTACTTGATGGGGGGGGCTAGTTTTCAGAGGAAAATATAAATGCCACTACTCCAAAAGGAAAGAAAATCAAGATTTAATAATTGAAGAGTTAAAAACAATCACAACAGTCACAGCTCTGTGAGGGAGCTTTTACTCCAGGGAATGCTGCCTGTGGCTCCAGAGGGATGCTGACTGAAGCCAGCAGCAGAACCATGTTGTCTGTGCTCCAGCCTGCTCCAGCCTGGTCTGGAAGCTGTAGATCAGGTTCAGGATGATACAGCAGGGACAGCCTGCAGCTCTGCTTTCAGCCAGTGCAGGAATGCAAGTGTCCCCTTCCCTCATGAGACCACAGCAAAAAGAGGAGAGACCAAACGGAGTCGTGTCAGGATCCAGGTGGGATTTACTGTCTGTTTAAGGGAGTGTTTCCAGCCATGGAAAACCTGAAGGGTGGGAGAGCAATGAGTGTCTGAAAAATTCATGGGTGCCAGGCTGGAAAAGCCAGATGATTTTTTTTCTGCACTGCTGGGCAGCAGCACAGAATTGCCCTCCTGTCATGGAGAAAGAATCTCCATCCATCTCACCCCAAGCCATCACTGCCACTTTAAAGCTGTGTGATCTCTCCATCTTGGCTTCACGGAGAGACAATGGGGAATGGGGCTGCCCAGGCCAAAGCTGCTCTGGGCTCTGATTGATTTTCAGCTCCTGTTTTTTCTCCTCTGACCTTTGCAGCTCAGCAGCAATCACTCCGTGCAGGAGTCACCCAGAGCAGGGGAGCTGTGACAACCTTGGATGGTCTTCCACGGCTCAAAGGACAGTGTGGTTGTCAGAATGTCTTTTATGGCAACCATTTTAGGATCATGGAGTGATTTGGGTTGGAAGGGACCTTAAAATCACCTATTTCCAACGCCCTGCCATGGGCAGAAGCCACAGCACCACTGTGTAAGGACCCTCTAAGGATTTTAATATTGAAAATGTTGCATTTTTTTGTTTCTTGAAGTTTCACTCCATAGATAAGTAACTTCAAACAGAAACATGTGTTCCAATGCCTTTCTGAATCCCTCATGATGGCGTACCTGAGCTGCTCTAGGTGCTGAGTGTCTCTGCAAAGGAGAGTAAAAACAGGAATATTCCTACACCATGACAAGGACCTCAATAGTCCATGTGTTTCCAGAGGGGAAAAAAAAGTCCTTTAATCTGTTGACAGTTCTCTGAGCTCCGAGTTCCTTCCTCACTTCCACCCACGTAATGAGTGACTGCTCAATTATACAAAGCTGGATAGCCCTTCAGACAGGTTTTAGATGGCAGCAGGCATCAAAATAATAATAATAAATAATTATTACCCCTCTCTATTCCACTGAATGACCAGTGCTTTCAAAACAAAAAAAAAACAAACAAAAGAATACTTTCCTTTCTTATTGTATGAGAATAAATGGAAACCCATAGTGTTTGAGGTTTTTTGTCCAATCTCTTTTTGAATTTTTCTGGTTTATTTTACTGCAGTCATCTTTGCATCCAGATATTCAGCTGACATAATTACATGGTGTGAATTTTAGCAATAAGCTCAGAGAGCTGTTCTGCTGTATTAGATTTAAAGGGACACTTATGTTAAAGAGGAGGAAAAACATGTTTGTAATTCTGTCAAATCCCAAAATCAGTAATGCCAAAACAGTGACTAACATCCTGGAGCTTATGTTTTATTCTTTTTTGCATTTCACTGATTTTCTGCCATAAAAATAGGCTTTCCCTTTTTGAAAGTCACTTTTATTTCTGTTTCTTTACTTCATTGACCAAGTTTTATTAACACCCTCTACCTAAATGCAAATTAAATCTTGAGGCATTTTGACTCGTAGCACAAAATAGCAACAGAGCAGACTGTTGAAAAGAGAAGTAATCATTACTGCAAATTAAAAGAAAATATTACAGAAACATTTATTTTCTGCTTTACTGTTGTATTATATGTTTTCTCCTGCTGGTGAGCCTTTTTCACATACTCTGTTTCCTTTGTGTGCTTAATGCTGACTGAAAAATCTCTTACACTGGCAGGAAGGAGAAAAGAGTTGTAAAACGGGAGTGTGGTCCTAATTTTAAAATTCTTAGGCTCTGTTTTCCATGAGTATTTTCAGATTTCTCATTAAAATATCTCCTCAGAGGTTACTTCAATTCCTGAAATTACTTTTTTTCCCAAGTGTGATTTCAGTTTTCTTCTCTCTCTGGCTGGCTGTTGAGGGGCAGGGCTGATCTCTTGCTCCATCCTCCTCCTTTTTCTTGGGGTGATACATCAGCTTGGAAACATCTGTCCATCCTCCTAGAATTTGGAGTACTTTGAGCTTGGAAAAAATCTGATTCAGGGCCAAATTTGAAGCAGCTGATGGGAACATTTATGAAAGCTTTGAGGATTTTGCCTCTTGCAAGCAACAAGCAGGGAAAACTGGCAAGGTCTCGTTCAGTCCTGGCCAAAATTTCAACGTGGTTTAGCAGAAATAGCAGCATCTCAGCAGAGCTTTGGGATTTCTACAGGGTTGTGCCAGAGGAGGTTTGAGCAGCTGTAATTATAACATCAAGTATATGAAGTTTTTGCAAGATGCTTTTAGGTGGTGTCAGCCCATGTGGTGTGAACAGGGGGAAGGCATTGGCCAGGAGAGGAGGAGGACAGCTCACAAGTGGGGTTTTTTAAGTAAAAGATGATTGCCTTATTCAGTACACATATTGTCATTGCCTCCCCATTGGCCAGCCTGAGGAAAATCAGCCCAAAGTGCATTCAGCTTTGCCTGAGATTTCTAAAAATCTGCAGTGTGACTGCTCTTTGTCATGAAAAAAACCCAAAACAACTGACCTCTTAAAGTCAAAACTTTACATTTTTTTGTCTATTTTTCAGCAGCTAAAATATTATGTTTCATGAATTTGACTACTTTTTGTTTAGTTTTTGGTCTGGTGATTTTTTTTTTGTTTAATCCACAAATCTTCACAGAAGTTGTAGCCTTGAGAAAATTAGTCTGTCTCCAAGATTCTGCTGGACACTGATAGGGAAAATCACTTCCTCTTGCAAGACATGGGCTGATAGTGCCTCAGTTTATCAGTGAGTGATGGACTCTGTCTGCTCTGAGTGTGAGTAAAGGTCTTGGGATCTCAGAGCTCAAGTGGGAGCCAAGTCTGCACCTTTATCTCTGCAAATGTATTTTATTTTTATGTGTATAAATATATTCCTATGCTTTGTGCCAAGCAGATGGGCACACCACGCTGAGCATCCCAAATGAGCAGCTTAACACACAGCTAGAAATGCTGACAGTGCAAGGATTAGAAACAGGAATAAACTGAGAGCAGAGCTGGCTGGATTATTGGGCAGCAGTAAGAAATGCTGCCATCTCCAGAAAATAGGCTGATATTACACAAGAGGTAGGAGGAAAGTCTTTAAACCAGAGAACAGAATTAAAGCTTGGATTGCTCTGGTGCAATTTCTAGGGCAGGTGAATGGCTGTAGTCACCTCCTAGCAAGGAGTAACCCTGTGTTAACTGTTCCTTGTGACAGTGGGCACAGTGAGGACTGCACTGCCCTCTTTCCCACTGGATGGGGTGCTCTGATGGGATTGCAACACCGAGTGATGTGGTGGAAAAGGCTTGAGAGGCTTTTTGCTGCCAACTATCCCATGAAAGAAAACAGATCCAAAGTGTGGAACAGCAGCCAGACTGTGCTGAGCTGCATGAAAAGGTGAGACCAGAATCAGCTGCAGGAATTGCATCATGTCCAGCCTTTCCCTTGGCCAGGGACAGCCTAATTCAGTGGGAATGCAGCAGGACTAGATCACTTCATCTGGAGCCTTCTCCATATAGAGACATTTGTTTGGAAACTGCTCTAAATACAGGTAGACCCTATCCTTCAGAATTAATTATTCTGACATTCATCCCCCTGGGAAGAAGAATTTTTGCTCCTCAGTAACTGGTGTTAAATTGTGTATTTGTATGTATGCAAGCGCTTTCAAAATGCAAAGAAAACAAAATCTGAAAATCTCTGCAGAAAAGTGCTCTGGAGGGCTTCCAGCTGGTTAAAGGATTTTAAGAGCCTGTTAAAGGATGTACCTTCAAAAGATCAATTTAAATGCTGCCTGCTTTATACTCATTGTTTATAAAAGTTGAAAGCATCTCTGATAGTGACTATTCGTTCTCACAGCAGTCGCAGCAGAGCAGGAGCAGGTTGGTTTAACTCCCTCCCTGCCGTGTCCTGTGTGGAGAGGCAGACAGAGCAGGTGGCTCTGAGAGGAGGAGCTCAGCTCAGCACAGACACTGAGGGATTGAAAGGGCCAGAAATTGAACTCTTGCAGCAATCCAGGCTATCAGCACCTGGCAGGACTGGCTGGGCTGGGCAGCAATGTTATTTTGTGTGCAGGAAGTGTGGTATTTTGTGTAGGATGCTGCTGCCATGTCTGTGTGTTGTACAACCTCGTGTTGTAGGGCTCTGTCTGCTGTAGGGGCAGCTCTTCACCCTCTCACTGAAGGGTTTGTCCTGTTCCTAGTGCTGCAATGGAGAAAACCCCTGGAAGATGCTCTAGAAGTAGGGAATGGCTGATGCATGGATATTCTTAAGACAATTGGTGTCAAACGGATCAGGAAGTGTTTGGACAATGCTCCCAGGCACATGGTGTGATTCTGAAGGGTGTCCTGTGCAGGGCCAGGAGTTGGACTTTGATGATCCTTGTTGGTCCCTTCCAACTCAGAATTTCTATGATTTTATAACTGCCCTGGTGCAATGTTCATCCTTGAGTCCAGGAAGGGCCTTTACAGTCCTCCTTGAGCTCTGTGGTTGTAAAAGATAGTCCTGAGGTCTGCCACGAGACCAAACTTCTTCTGTTGTATTAGTCCAGAACCATGACCACAAGTTTGGCTTGAGTGTTTGCTACCCAGGGATGTTCCCGCAGGTGGTCAGCAAGTTTTCTGTCTGCAGGGCAGAGGGGCAGGGCACTCTTTCCAAGCCTCCTGCAGAACTGTGTGTGTCTCACCACTGAGGAACAACATTCCTGCTTGTTTGCTCAACATCCACAGGCAGGACCATTGCAGGGGATGAGGGCATGGCAGAGCCTTGAGAATCAGAGGATGGTTTGGGTTAGAAAGGACCTTTAAAGGTCATCTAGTCCAGCTGCTCCCTGCAGGGACACTTTCAAGCAGATAATACCCCCTTAACCCCCCTTGCCTGCTCCAAGTGTTGGCAGGCTCCAGAGCTTCTCAGCAGCAGGCAGGAGCCATCAGTTCACTTTCCCAGGACAAGAGGAAGTGAAGCTGGAGCCTGTCTGCAGGAGCGTCCTCTCCGACCCTTTGACCTCTAGCACTCTCTTGAATTTTCAGTGGTTTCAAGGATGGGTTTTGCCACTTCCCATATTTAATGTGTTCTGTGGCTCTGCAGATCTCAGGCCTAGGAAGCTGACTCCAGCAAGCTGTTGCACTTTGTCCTTGGTTACACCTCACCACTCATAATGACGTAGGGCTGATCTCAACCAGTTCTCCTCCACGAGCTGTTCCAGCCATCTGCACTTCTTAATGAAGCAAGGGGAACTTCTAATCCCCAGGCAGGAAAGTCAGAGTGACCCTGTCTTTTCACTCTATAGCACCTGGTATATCAAAAATTCAGTTCTAAACATTCCTAAGTAAAGTTTGTATTCTCCAGGTTCGTAGCTTAAGGCATTTGACCAACAGGGTTTGTATATGTGGATATAAATTAATCTGGGGGGTTGCTCCACCTTTTCTTTCCTCAAAGATGCTGCCAGAGTCCCCAGTTTCAGGTCAGAGTCCCTGGGTTCAGTTAACAGGTACATCAGATGCTTGCTCAAATCCATGAACAAGCAGAGCGTGACTGCTCATTCTACTGGATAAACATGGATTTCAAGTTACAGTTAGAGATGTGTGATAAGGTGTAGCCAAAATCAGCAGACTTTACAGGGGAACTGAGGGGTTTTCTCTTTTCCAGCCCACTAAAGCTGAGTCTGGCCCATTTCAAGACCCATGAGGTTTCTTCAGTCCCAGCAGGACACATGTAGTTGCTGACTAAACCCCATCACCTCCCTGTGTACCTTCCCAAAGAGCATCTGGTCAATTATTTTCCTGAATGGGCTCCTGAGCTCACGTTGCTTCCAAGATTTATACATTTCTTCACTAAATTTCCCACCTTCCTTTGGCTTTTTACTTGCTGGAACTCATTTACGTGCACAGCCCCCTGCAGATGAAAGAAACACTGAAAACCTGCAACAATTTGGTTTCGTGATGGAATTTGTATTCTTTCCCCAGGAGGCCAGATCTGGCTTTGAGCTTGTTGGATGACAGGTGGGGTTTCCAGTGAGTCCATTTAAATAAGAGTGCTGTAATTAAGAGGATCTGGCTAAAGAAATTGCACAAATTAGAGCAGACAGCTGTTGTTTGAAAGGAACAAGCACTTTTGTGGTTTTTTAACATAGCCAGCTCTTGGCTTGCTGCCAGAGATATTTACATTAGATCTTATGGATAAAAACCTTCAACTGGTAAAAATATAAGTGAAAATAACTCTAAGTACCCCCCAGAAAAAATGTAAATGGGCAATAGGCAACACAAGGAAGATATTCATAAACTTTATAGCACAGCCTAGAGATGACTAACTTCAGGTGTGTACAGAACAGAGAGAGGCTTTTGAGGGTGAAAAAATAGTTTTGCATCCATTTTGTTTTATTCCTGCATTTATGCACAAAAGGTGAGATTCCCAAAACAGAAGTTTAAACTGGGACTATAAGTCAGTGTGCAGATCCTTTTCCTCCAGAAAAAGTTATCCTTTCTGCTTTGTAGAGATAATTCAGCATGGAAGGGATCAATCTAAACCAGCTTCTGCAGGGTTCTGGTGGTGAAGTTTTGGCTGATGAAGCTGTGACAGGATCAGTGTCATGTTCATGAGAAACCTGTTCTTCTGGGAGGTGTCCCTGCCCATGGCAGGGCATTGGAAATTTAGGGGTCTTTAATGTCCCTTCCAACCCAAACCATTCTGTGACTCCATGATTCTGTATCAAGGATTGGAAAAGAAACCTCAGTGATCAGTTCTGCACATTATCTATAGAGAGATTCCATCATTTCTGTATACCAGAGGAGTTTTTCACTGCCCTGCTTGAACAACGGATGGTTGCATGCAACTGGGGACAACAACTCGACTTTTTCCAGGCTTTTCTTGACTTCTTGACAAGCAAGTGCTCAATGGATATCTAGAAATATGATTAATTCTTTACTTTCCCCATCAGCAAGTTACATAGAGAAGCTTTCAGGCTTAAAATCAAGCATGTGCTTAAAACAAATTGCTGTATCTGGTCAGTGTCTCTGATAACTTGAAAAAGTCAGACCCAGGTGCCTCCACAGAAACTGTGCAGGAATGCAGGTGACACCAGCTTGAAGTCACACCACTGGATGGGCACTGTGCTGGGATGGACACTGTACTGGGATGGGGACCAGAGGAGAGCTGGGAGTGACTTTTCCACTAGTCCCCTGCAAAGCTTGTCCATCTATCCTTCTACTTTACGGGCACTGTAAAGTTACTGACACCTTTCTGTGAGCCTGGAGCTCTGCTGGTAAAAATCCACGGCCCCAGCTGGTTATGGAGTGGCTTTGCAGTGTTTGCTAATGGTGTTTATAGAAATCAGAGCAGGGAGTGTGAGTATGGGCTTAGGGAACCAAGAGGAGAAATGAGGAATCTAAAAAAGAAGCTGCTTTGCTTCCAAAACCCTCACAGTAATCCTTTCCTTCCTCTTTTTGAGTGCTTTCCGAGCGGTTTGATTTTTTTTTTTTTTTTTAATATTTAAACTTCTACCTCGCTCTTCACCACCCCTCATTTATTCTCACCTTGTCTCCTCTAGGAAAATCTCTTTTTTGTGATGGAATACCTCAATGGAGGAGACCTCATGTTCCATATCCAGAGCTGCCACAAGTTCGACCTTCCCAGAGCAACGTAAGATGTTTATCATTGCCTTTGGGCTGGAGGGTGCACACGAGAGAGCAGCAAACTGGGGACTTGATTTTATTCCCAGCTCTGCTGCTGCCCCATCGAGGAAATCTTGGGCAGATTGTTTGACCTCTCTTCACCTTGCCCAGCTGCAAAGTAGGGATGATGCTTGTGCTGGAAGCTGAGTCCCTCTCTATCCCAGTTGTCTCCAGACTCAACAAAACCATACAGGCCATCCTCCCAGCTCAGTGAAATACTTGGAGTGAGTCACTTCCCATCCTCTTTCCCCTCCCACAGAAGGGTTTTAGACTCCATGCAGTTGGTTTCACTCAGAAACGACCTTGCTTCTTTACAAAACCTTGTAGCCAAGCTGCAGGACCTGCTTAAGCTGAGGTTCCCAGCCCAGTGCTCAGAGGTGAAGCTGTTGTTTGTCAGAAGTAATGGAATTTTTCCTTTTTTCCCCTTAAAGTTCAAGGAGGTGGGGTGAAAGCCTATGAAAAGCAAAAAAGGTAAATTTAAACAATAAATTAATATACCAGCAGGGAATTAAAAATGTATTTAGCTTTGATTGAAGTAAATAGAAGAATTAGAATAAATGAAAGGCGCTTTTGATCCTTCTGCAAGCAGAAGGTATTTTGAAAGTCAATATTGAAACCACTATGGGAATTACTTTCATTTAATAATTTAATAATAAAAAACCCACACTGCCATTTAAATCAGTGTTTGATGATTTTTTTCTCAAATGCATTTGAATGTCCAGCATTAAGGGCCAATGCACTGAAGACTGAGAGAACAGAGCTGTGCCACACTGGAGGGAGATACGATCTTCTGGTTTCATTCCCTTCTGGGGGACAGCATTTTCATTCTTCACACTGATGCTGCCTCTTTGCAGCAGGATGTGGTGCTGTCCTTTGGGTAAAAATGTGCTGAGAACGACTTCAAGCTCAAAAAAAAAAACTCCAGAGAAAGGCCACCAAGCTGCTGGATAGCCCATATTATGGATAAGCTTTCAAAATCAGAAAAAAATTTCTTCACTGNTGAAAAGCAGGTCATAAATCTGGAGAGGGAAGAGGGCAATTTGACAAGCCAGGGAGTCTGTATGTGCTTCCCATCACAGATTCTCACCTGCTTTTGGAAATCTCACATCACCCATTAGTAAAACACAGTCACCCCAAGCTTTCTGGAGACACTCCAAACCTTCTGGGAACCAAATGAAGTTTTGGCTCTTGTGGAGACAAGGTTTCCATCTTTTTGGGTTGAAAAAACCTTTGAGAAGCTCCTGTTCTAACCTGTGCCTTCTGTCATTCAGGTTTTATGCTGCTGAAATAATTTGTGGGCTCCAGTTCCTCCATTCCAAGGGCATAATATACAGGTAATTTTACTCTTTAGTGTAATTAATATGCTAAATGCTAAACTTTTTCTGCTTTTCCCTGCAAGCACCAATGGCAACAGAGAGGCTGTTTCTTGGCTGTTCATACTGGCACTGCATTTCTCTGCAGATTTCCTTTTTACAGAGTTTGGGTGTTTTATTTAGAGAGAGTGTGGAAAAGGCAGTTTTGATCCTTCTTTCAGAACCCAGTCCTATTTCAGTTAACATTAAAACAAACCCTTTGATGCATTTACACAGAGTCATTCACACAGCACCCAGTAAAGGCACCTTGTTTAAGCTTTCAGCATGTGAAGGTGTATTAAGGCCAAGTCAGACACAATAAATTTGGTACATCTGCTCTGCTGGTTACCTTGGGACAGTGGGGACAAGCTCAACTCAAGTAACAAAAGCAGGGAGATAGTGATATATCTTAATTTTGGAATTAATTTTGTGCACAGTGGGAAAATGGGATTCATCTCACCATCATGAATCTGAGTTGTCTGCCAAGTTCTTCTTGTAGTAAACAAAGAGCAGAGGGCATTTTTAGGTGCATCAAGCCTGTGTTAAAATGTGCATGGGAAATGCCCAGTTCTACCAGAAATTAGGCCACAGTCTTGATTTCCCATGGCCAAAAGGAGAAACTGAATTTCTGGGGAGCTCTGGTTAAGCTCAACTTCATGGCAAAATTCAGTGACTACATTGCAGCCTTCTTTAAAAGCAGAAAACAAATAACTTGTCACAAATAAATGAGAAAGCTCCCTACAGCAACGATGTTTGAATGAACCCAAAATAAGCTCAATTTCAGTGTTTGCCATGTAGTATGAACATTACAGCAAATGCTGGAAGTGGATGACTTGCTCACAATCCATTCTCCCTTTAAAACACGAGCTTTGATTCTTATTAGTACTCATGTGGGAGCTGTTTATAGTCTTTATTGACTGGTGATGGTGATTGCATAAACGTGAGATCAATATCAGTGGCATTAAGCTCTGGGGCCTCAGCAACTTTTCTGACTCTAATTATTATTCTCCATGAGTGAAGGGAAAAATTTTCTGAAGTGCCCAAATCACTTGGCCATGTCTGTTATTTTTATTCAGTCTCCTCAGAAAATCTGATTAAAAATATCTGCAGCACATGGTGACTTTATGGCAGGACTGCTAATGCTGACAATTTTATTTATAATTCACATTTTTACTTGGGATCACTGCACCAGTGCTGTGTTGGGGTTTGGGACCCATTTCCTCCTGAAAGGAGAGGGATGTTTAGAGTCTGGAGCCTTGGGAATTGAGGGAAAATTGGGATATCTGGGCACTGGGTAGCACATAGATCAGAAAAAACATTTCATTCCCAGGAGTTGGTGATATTGCTTTGAGTATCAAGCTTTGAGAGAAAAGGTTTAACCAGTCCTACTCTCTTTTCCCTTTTTCACTTGAAGACAAAGACAACGAGGTCAGCTGAGAACACAGAGTCATCAATATCTCTGTCAGAGCAAACTAAGCACTTAGGAAAGTGAACAGAAATAACTTTTGAAACTACATCTCTTGCAATGTTGTAAGAATAATGAATCCAGCTGTTCTGTCTCACGCACCCACGTTTGGAAACATTGGCTTAAATTTTAATGAATGAGCCAAGGCATTTTTTGGCAGAAACTCCAGTCCCTGAAGCCAATGATTTTGAGATTCATCAAAATAATGGAAGCAAACTGTAGGTGATGGGTTTTTTTGTTTTGCTTCGATCTACTGGATGAATAAAAGCAGTGCTGGCAGCCTGAGATTGATCTCAATGTTGTAACTAAAATAAGTCATTCCAGCTGGAAATTGTGACAACATGAGTTTCTGCCACTTGGAAGGCAAATATCTCAGTTTTCTCTGTATTTCTCTTTGATTGATGACTCCCATTTTGTCTTGGGCCATATTCTTGTAGCAGTGAACAATTGCCCTGTGACAACAATTTAACAATTTTTTTTTAGTATAAACACTACAATGCCCCCCACTCTGATGAGGACCTGGCCCAAGCAAGACAAGGAGTTTTGCACAGAGGGGGCTGAAGAATCATCTTCCCTGCAACTGCAGGCCATCATCCCAGGAGCATCAAGCATTAGAAATGACTTCCTTTGAGGAACATTTCTGAAGAAAAACCCCACGTTGCAAAGCAGTTGTCAGAGGGAGGATGTCTGTGCCGTAGCCTTGTGGTTAGGCCTCTTGCCTGAGATGAGGAAAATCACAAAATTGCAGGTTCACAGAGTGGTTTGGGTTGGAAGGAACCTTAAAGATCACCCAGTTCCATCCCCCTGCCATGGGCAGGGATTCCATCCACTGGATCAGGCCCCATCCAGCTTGGCCTTTTGGCCAAAATATGTGTAGGCTGTGAATTAATGTGGAAATAACAGTTACACCCTCGGCTGTGGGTACAAGCAAATGTGTCTGGGTGCTTTGGGAGTCCTGAGAAGGAGCAGTGATTGATAGCACAAACCAGGCAGTGCAGGAATGTGTGTGCTCATAGAGCAGGTGACCCAAATTCTACCCACATCCCCTGTTAAGTGCAGCATCACTCATCCAAACATTTTACCCGGGTCATTATCTCAAATAAAAACACAACCTTTAGGTAAGATTTAAGGAAATTAACATGGAAACCATGCCAGCTTTCCTTTCTTTCTGCCTTTTTCTTCTTTACAAGCTTTTCTCTCCTTTCAGAGTTAGTTCCCACTTGAGGACCTCTTTGTTCTCCACCAATGGTCATGATTCATCAGCTCGTTTCTTTTGTTTCCTTCTCTGTGCATTTCTGTTTTCTATCTCTCTCTGGGCTCTTTGCTTCCCAGAGTAGCTCAGAGCCAGAAAACTCAGACAACAGCCTGGCAGCTGAGTGTGAAAGGCTTTGTAAATCCTGGGGTTCAGCTGGTGCAGCCCAGCAGTGGTGGGGGCTCTGCTGGTGTCTGGGATTACTCTGACTCTCTGCAGGGCTTGTGGGTCCTCACCTCTTGTGACATTTGTAGAGCCTGCTCTAGGAGGGAGAATTTGCAGCAGCTTCAGAGAGAATATTGAGATTCCCAGGGGAGGAGAGAGTGAGAATTACATGCCCTCGTTCTCCAGGCTGTGTTAGGGCAGAAGCCCCAGCTGGCACAAAGCCCTTCTTAGCTTCATTATTCTGCATCCTTGAAGGAAGCAGCTTTTAGAAGATGTTTTGGGTGATGTGATCCCTGGAAGTGTTCATCCAGACTGGATGTGGCCTGGAGCAACCTCGTCTAGCGGGAGGTGTCCCTGCCCCTGGCAGGGAATTGGGTCTGGGTGATCTTTATGGTCCCTTCCAAGTCAAACCCTTCTGTGATTCCATTATTCTGTGTCTTCTCCAGCTGATAAATCAGTGCTGGGACAAGAGAAATGCAGAAGAGGGATGCTGAAGCCCAAGAGAGCAGTTCCTCATTTATCCCTCAGCCTTCCTTTGTATTTCCAGCATGTAGGCACTACACAGAGGCAGAGAACAAGTGTAGTAAGTGTAACCTGCTAAAATAACTTGTGTGCTTTACACTTTGAAGAACGGGATTTTCTTCTCTCCCTCCACAGAGACTTGAAGCTGGACAATGTCCTCCTGGACAATGAGGGGCACATCAAAATTGCTGACTTTGGCATGTGCAAGGAGAACATGTTTGGAGATGCAAAGACAAGCACTTTCTGTGGGACTCCTGACTATATTGCCCCTGAGGTAGGTGTGGGGCACAAGGAGGTCAGCAAGTGCTGTGGGACAGGAAACGTGTCTGAAGACATGGCTGTTTGCAGTGGCGGAGGTTGCAAAGAGAAATAACCTGGTTTGGAGCAGTTCTAGGCCAGAAACTGGATTTCAGCCTGACTCACAGCCTGTGTTGCTGTTTGGCATTGCTTATTTTTGTGGCTAATTCATTTTTTGGTGCAAGTGGAACTTGGCTTAAGCCAAGAAAGAGAATGCTTAATGGAAATTCTTTTTGGGCAGAAGAAGCTCCAAGAGGTCCTGCAATTGAGGGACAGACACAGGATGGGGAATGCTGACTGTGCCCTTTCCCTTGTTTCTTTCAATTTTTAACCAGACAGAAACTTGTTCTTTTTTTTTTTTTTTTTTTTTTTCCCTAGAAAATTTAGGTGTTTTGAACTAGATCCCTCCAGAAAGGAGAAAGTTTCCTTAACCTGATGACTTCACACAATGATAGGTCTTACTCATGGAGAGGCTTTGACTAATTAGGTGGCCAAAGAAAATATTTTTAGCTCAGACTAAAACCTAAAAGTCATCCATGCATCATGTCTGACATCTGTCTGAAATCCATTTATTTACCTTTCAAGATCCCATTTCATAATTTTAGTGTTTTCATGATGGATATTGGTACTTTCCAAAGAGCTGTCAAAGCCTTTAGGGGATTTTTTCCCTCCACTATAATTCATTGGTCCTTCACTGTGCACTAAGGGCTCCATTCTGGCTGAGGTTACACCACTGCTGGCTCAAGGGTCTCTTCAAATCAATTGGATTTTTATTGCCTAAGAATGGGTGAAAGTGTGCTCTGCAATCAAGCTGCAATTGTCTTTTATTCCATTTCAGTATGCCTTTATTTAAGGAAAAAAAATGCTATTTTTTGCTCCTAAAAAAGAAGATAGCCAAGTGTTGATCTGTTATCTGCCATTTTATTTTATAGGAAAGAGAAAAATTGAAATAGCTCAGAATTTTATTTCTGCACCATGTTTATTTTAGGGATTCAACAAGTGCATATAAAACATTTTAGCTCTAAATTGAAAGCACTTCTAGAGTTTATGGATCATCTCTCCTGCCACAGGCAGGAGCACTGGACTGTGTCAGTATTTCACTGCAGCTGCTGCCACTGTATTTTGTTACAAACCCAGCACCTTGGCCACAGCCATGCAGATAAAGGGGGTTTGGGTCAGTAGACAAGCAATTTTTTTTCATTTCAAAAAATACCTGACAAAAAAAAGACAGCCTGAAATTAAATTGCTGAGTTTGTTTTTTCCCCAGAGAATTTCCAATAAAAATAAACCTTTTTCTTTCTGACCGTCATTAAACATTTCAATTTCAATTTCCAGATACTTTAGACTTTAAAATATAAAGCCTTATAAAAATAATTTCTCTTTTCAGAAGGAAAGGTTGGGATGATTTTGTTTGTAAGTGATCCAGAAAAAATATATTAAGGAGGCTTGCTGATTTTTTTTTTTGGCTCTGAGTGGAACTCATTGTATATATTACATGATGTATTCAAATCTCTTTTTTGTCCTTTTGGCACCTCCTCTTTTGGAGACAGGTGTGGGATAGAGCATTCCATTGCAACCAAGATGTGGGCTCAAGAGTAAAGATTATGCCTCAAAATTAAATTTTGCCCTCTGCAGCTCTAAAATTCTGATAAGAATCCTACACACCACAGTTATCATATGAACCTTTAGGTATCTGCAATATAAAAATCTATACATAGCAAGTTTTTGAGGCTCTTGGAGAACCAAAGGAGATCAACAGGGGTTGTATTTTACAGCAGGTAGATATTTATCTGGATGTTTAAAATTGGGCAAATTCCCTTCCTTGGCTATAAAAGGAGCTAGTGATAACTGGTTCTGCTCTAGATATTTCCACAACAGATATCTGAAGGCAGGTGAGATTAATTTCACTCCAGTGAGGAAGTTTGAGAACTTGGTGACAGTCCTTTAGACCCTGGGGAGGTCGTCACTCCAGCTGGATGTCCCTTTATAGGTGACACTGAAAGGCACAAACCAAGGGACTGACTGAGGACAAACTCCCATTCCTCCATCTAAAACCCAGCTGGTCTCAAGAGGACAGATCAGCCCCTTTCATGTTCTTCCTGGGGAAGATTTTGCTGGGGTAGTCACACCGTTTTAAGTGACTGATAGTCCTGAAGTACCTTTATGGTGCCACATTTGTGATTCTGAAACTCAGCTAGTGTCACTGGGATCAATCCCAAAATGCTAATACTGACATTTGTCTTCTTGGACTTCACAAGCCTGATTTGAACCCTTGGAGAGCAGGCTAAACATGACTTATCTCATCTTTTATATTTGAGATCTCTCTGGTAGCCAAGGATTTGTTCAAGTAATATAAGAGTTACATGCAGCCTGTTGTCTGCAGTGCCAGGGACTGTTCTGGCACCCAGGTATGGCTGTGCCTCATTGCTCCAGGAGCCATAGGCCCTGCATCACTGGCAGATTTGTGGTTCGTGCTGCAGGCACCTCTGCTAGCCCACTCTGCAGAGCAGCTGTTGCAAGGCTATGGTCTGACCGCCCTGCTGAAGCTGAAAAACTCATGTCAGACATTTTACTTCTGCCTCTGTGGCTCCTCTTCCTGGGCAGATACTGCTGGGGCAGAAGTACAACACCTCGGTTGACTGGTGGTCCTTTGGTGTCCTCCTGTATGAGATGCTCATTGGCCAGTCCCCTTTCCATGGCCAAGATGAAGAGGAGCTTTTCCAGTCCATCCGTATGGACAACCCCTTCTACCCTCGCTGGCTGGACAAGGATGCAAAGGACATTCTGGTGAAGGTAAGAATCACCACCCATCAAACAAAAGTCTTTCTGCCAGAATTATTGTCTTCAATTTGTTTACAGCTCCTGTAGGGATGAACAGATTTAGTTTAGTCACTGTGTTTCCTGTGGGCATCAACCCCCACCTTTCCCATTAGGAGATTTGTGTGTCTTCCTCCTCCTGATTTGTGATGGTGGCTCCTCATATATATCAGTTTCTTTGCAGAGCAGTCCCTAAGGTGCAAGGCTCGTTAACTCCTGGAAAAAATTCTTCAAACTAAGGGTTACACCAGACTGAGATGTTGAACATCTCTTTTAGGGGCACATGCTGCCATCTCTCTGCCCAAACAGCCTGTACTTCTGTCAGGATTAGAGGTAGTAATCATCTTTATACCAATCACTAAACTTCCTTGTTTTGGAAAAAAAAAAATCCCAACATTTTATCTCTTATGGCTGATAAAATACTCTTTGAGCTAGGTGTTATGAGCTTTTAGAGAGTTTATCACTTTGGGGTTTTGTCCAGCAATTCCCAATGGCATAAAAATTAAGTGAGATGGCATCAAGGACAGTGTTGGAAACAGAAAAAGGTTTATTAATGACAAAAAACCCAAACTCTACAGAGAAAAAATCCATGCCAGAGGCAAGGAGATCCTTGTCTCTGCTAAAACACCCCAAAAATGCCACGAGGTTCCTTTGTTCAGTGTTTTTAGTAGTAATAGCCCAGGCAGGACTTTTGGCATTGGTCCAACCAGACAGCCTCAGGTCTAAGGTGAAATCCAGAAGGTCCTGTGAGGGGTCCATCCAAATTGGGAAAGAAAGTTCTGGCTTTTCACCTTTTAGGGGAGACAAAGAGAAACTCAAATCATTTCTTAATTTGGCCACCCCGTCATTAGGGGGTGCACTGCAGCATATGGCCCCTTCTCATTGCACTGTCTCTGGATAATTACACATTCCACCCTGCTTTATGCCTGTATTACCATCAGAGAATTTAACTTATGGAATCAACATTCCAGCTTTTTGTAAGAGAGCCTGAGAGGAGACTGGGAGCAAGAGGGAACATCCGCCAGCACGCCTTTTTCCGGGAAATCAACTGGGAAGCTTTAGAAGAGAGAAGGATGGAGCCTCCTTTCAAACCCAGAGTGGTAAGGATGGATCTTCTTTCAGTTCCACCCATCTCAGGTCTTCCAAACTGTGCATTTCTACTGGTTGCCTGGCCTGATCCTCACAATACTGCTTTGTGGTGGCTGCAAGCCCGGGTCTGGCACACTCACACCTGAGAAACCGTAAATTACTCATCGCTTTCTCAGTTACTGCCGCAGGGTAACACCTTCCCCTCATCACAGAACTGCTGCCCATTCTGAAGGGATTATCCTTCACTGCACTGCAGAAGGTAAAACAGTTCAGGAACCAGGTGTTTGGCTAAATCAGAATAATTCTGACTACTAATAACAGTCTCATTAAACTATTAAAGTCCTATTAATAACAATAAATAAGAATTTAATTTGACAAGCACATCGTGCTTTCATTTTACAGTCTTCCCCAACTGTTACACAATTGGTGAGTTCAGTCTGCCATTTTACAAAGCTGTAACAGCTCTGCCTGGCAGAATTCCTGGATCATACACTCAGTGCCTCCTTTATAATATTTATATTTACTAGCTCCCAACTGAAGGCTGAGCTGAGCCCATAGGAAGCAGCCTGATAGGGCCAGTACCATGATAATAAAGATCTGACTACTAGTGGTTTGACATCAATGTTCTTTTTCCTTTTCTTGAAGAAATCTCCGAGTGACTGTAGCAACTTCGACAAGGAATTCCTAAATGAAAAACCCAGACTGTCCTGTGCTGACAGAGCACTGATCAACAGCATGGACCAGAATATGTTCAGCAACTTCTCTTTTGTGAACCCTAAAATGGAGAAAATATTTTCATGAGATCTGCCTTACTGAAGAAATTCTCTGTAATGATTTGAGTAGCACTTTGTCAACTGAAAACTCTGCATGGGTATTTTTGTCAAGAACCCTCCAGGAAGAAAGCACCTCAGTGAGAGTTTGTCTGGAGGCTTCTGACTTATTCCAGTCCATAACAGATGCCAGCCCACTCTTCATTGATGATAAAGTTTCTTTGTGGTATCTTTTGGTCTCTCTCTCTTCTCTCTTCCCAAGGTTCTTGAAGTTGAGAGTATCTGAAAATGAGGAGGTGCCAAAACCTGTTCCCTGCTACTTGTACACACAGGTTTCTCTGTAAGGAAAAATAAGTATATTTGAGTTTCTGGTGATGTCAGTGCCCATTTCTGCAACTCTGACCCAGACCCACCTTCTTCTGAAGGAAAAGTGGTTTGCTCAAGGCCTGATGCTATCAGGGAAGACTCAGGTTGGATGCTTTGGTAACCTCCACTTGCACATGTGTAGAATTGCCAAAGTGTGCTCAGTTTTGAAGAGAAATTTGCTCCCTAGGCCTTTTAAAAATGCTGTTCACAGGTGCTAGGACTCAGTTTTTCTCTATGGGACAAAGAGACTTTTTTCAGGTGCTCATTTCACCATCTGCACATCTCAGTGGATTGCTACAAAAGTGCCGAGATCGGTACAGAAAACCAGAGGTTTACACTTAGTGCCTGAGCAGGGAGGGTGGGAAGTTGCAGAATACTTTAAGAACCCTGTTCTAAAGCTTTAAGTGTCTTCTCACACACCAGACTCAGGGCAAGATCTCAGTGGGGCTTTCTGACATTTTAACCTAAAAACCACATGGGAAAAAAGCAACATGTTTCCTCAAACCATTGTTTAAGCATTGTAAAAGTGTCCTTCCAGTCACAGAATTGGGGTATTTCACTTGAAAGGCACTAACTGGTCCTGCAAAGGCTGATTTACTTTCTGTTTCTCTAAATGATGTCCCAGCTCTTTGGAACAGGTCAGTGAGCTGCACACAATGGTCACAGGGGCAGGAGGCACATCAGATGAGGGTGGCCCTCACCTCCACCTTGTGACATTTTGCTGTGTGTTCTATCCCTTTGCAGTCTGTGGGAATGTAGGTGGATTAAAAAAAAAAATGTCTTTTCTGTGATCCTTGCATCATGGGATCCTTTTAAATAAAGGTGCACTGTTTTCTGAGGTTTGAGATTTGTGAAACCACCCAGTTTCTGCTTGTCACTGAGATACTCATGAAAAGCTGGGTTAAAATGAAGTCAGAGCCTAAAAAGATTTTGTAACAACTTAGGCTTAGGCAGTCACTCGAGTTGGTTTTGAGATCTATTTGAAGAAGATACATTTGGAGCTTTGTTGCATCAACCTCCAATCCATGGAGAAGAAAAGCTCTAGAAGGTGAGTTATCCCAAAATCAGGTTCCCTTCAGAGGTGCCTTCCTGGTTCTGCTGGTCCAGGCTGTCGATTTGGACCTCCCAACAGGATGAGTGCAGCCTTGCAGGCAGTGCTGGGGTATCACTGGCAGTGACTGCAGGCACAGAATCAGCAGCAGCAAGGGCTGAAGTGCCTGAAGTCAACAAGAAGAGCAGAACACCCTGAGAAAGGTTTCAGCCCAGTGACTCTGATGAAATCCTTGTTTGTGCTGGATGAAATGCGGGAGGGGGGACCTGTGCTCGCAGTTTGTGGAGCTGGTCATCGTGCTTAATTAGAATGGTTAACGTGAATTTTTTAAATGCCAGTGCTGTTTGTACAGTTTAATAAAATGTTGTGTATAATTGGGAAACAGGCATTGAAGTGTTTAAACAGGGACAAAGAACAGAGGTGCTTAGAAAAGCCATTAAAATGGCTATGTGCTGTCTGGGGAACATTCCCCTGGGGAGTTTTGATCCATAAATACAGCAGCAGGGCAATATCTAAATATCTAATATCTAAACCAAGGATTTGGTGCTGTGCAAAGGTATCCAGGAAGAGAGGGAAATGTTCCTTTTACTAGCAGAAGGTGACACAGCTCAGTGGGGTTTGGTATCTCAGAGGGGATGTGCAGAGGTCATTATCCTTTGACACCCAAATGAGGCTGGGTCAGCCAGGTCCTGTAGGGCCTGAGTGTGTCCATGACTGAGGGAGTCTGGCCAGCCTGATCCAGACTAGAGATTGCATTTCTAAGGGTTTGGGGACTGGCAATATCCCTGGAGGACTGTGTGTTAGTTTGAAATTGATTGATATTTTGATGAGTAAAAAATAATTATTTATGTAAGTGTTGTTTGTTTGGGAATTTGAGTTTGATATATATTAATTATAGGTTAGTTTTGAGGATAGATAGAAAAAATTGATTAATTAAAAGAGAAATGTGTTTTTGTAGGATATATATTTGGGATAGGATTGTTTGGGAATTGTTTTGTTGGTTGTTTTTTTTTCTGGTGTTGAATAAGTATAAAAAATGTTTTGTAGTTTTGGTTTGGTCTCCTCCCCCCATGGGTTTATAGGGGTTCATGGGGGGCTGGGCTGGGTTGGGTTGGTGGAGTAGGGGGTTTTTATTTTTTTGAGGGAGTTGTTTCAGCAGAGGGGGAAGATGAGAGAGATTGGAGTTGGCTCGGTAGAGGGGGGAGGAAACAAGAGAAAGGAAGGGTTTATTTTAGTCTGGATTTTTGTGGTTTGTTTTTTTTTTTTATGTTTTATGGGGGTTGGGTTGGGCCGGGCAGGGGGGTTTTTTTGAGGTTGGATGAGAAGATTTTTTTTTTTCTGGTGTGAAGTTGAGACATTTTAGGCTTTTATTTTTATTATTTTATTATTTTTGTTTTTTAAGGCATGCTTGTTGAAGAGTATTTTATTTATTAATTTTAGTTATTGGCAGAAGTTTTGAATTTTAATTTTTTTTGTTTGAGTAGATTTTTTTTTAAATATTTTTGTTTAAAATAAAAAAAAAATAGTTTGAAAGAGATGTGAGAAAAATTCCCAAACAAACATCACTTCCATAAATAATTATTTTTTACTCATCAAAATATCAATCAATAAAACCATAACAGACTGTTAGGGATATTCTCTTTGCAGCAGCACAGCAGTTGGATCTTGACACCAGTATAGGGACAACCCAAGAGCATAGACAAGGAAGGAGGCTGCTGGTTCACCTCTAGTGGCTAAGTCACTGCAGAGAAACAGGTTTTGGGACCTCTCTGATCAGAAGGAGGGCTCTCTGCACTCCAGCTGTGGTCCCATAGAACCACCAGTAAGCATGACTTGTGAAGAAACTCGTTGAGTAACTGCTAGAGCAGGCACAGCGTTAGGATTGGTGTGAAGGTTTTGATGCAAACCACAAGGAACCTTCAGCTTCTCTCTGCAAGGCACCTTCAGCTTGAAAACCCAATAAACCCATTGAAGATGGGGGCAGGGAGATGGGGGAGATGGGTATGAGCCTTACTAACCGTGCTCACTGTCTGTCCCAGATGTGCCTGTGGGGTGAGAAGAGTGACGTGGGAAGCAGCAAACACTTTCCTGTGGTGACAGTGATTGAGAGATAATAGCCAGGGAGGGCTGAAAGCCAAACACCCACGCAGACATGAGCGGGAGCCCAGGTACCCACAGAGATGTTCCTTTGCTTTAGCTGCACCTTAGTGCCATTCCCATCTTACTTCTCTTTCTCTCTCCACTGCTCTATAAAATGTTAATTTTATGGCATGGTAGATGGGGCTTGACAGGTTTGGTTATTTATTTGCTGAAGGCTTAATCCTGTTCTGGAGCCCTGTGGGATCACAGCACTATTGCAGGACCATGGCACCAGCAAACATCAAGGTCTGACCTCCAGCACCCCTTGCTTCAACACAAGTTTTGGGAATCCAGAGTGCTCCATCCTCAGTCTTGCTGCCTCACTTCATGGATGTATGAATTCCTACTTGCTGGCATCCACCAAACCAGCTGTAAATGACAGCCCTGATTTCAGCATTCCTGCAAAGACTTCCAAGAGGAGGTGGGTTGGTCTCACAGTTCCTCAGCATTCAGAAAAGAAAATCAAGCTCTGTCCTGCACCCCACCATGCTCTTTGCAGCCTGTGCTGAGAGGAAAGACAAGAGGTGTCACCAAAAGTCCCTGTCCGACAACACAACTCCAAAGAGTGGGTGCTGGCAGTCAAAACACACCTCCTTTTGTCGTTACATTTGTACCTTGGACATCTAAAACCCACATTGGAGATCCCAGCTGGGACCTTACCTGCTCCTCACTCCAAGGATGCCACATCACCTGCAGTCACCAGATCATCATCCATGTGTGGCTCAAAGTGTGTGTTGTGGTGTGAAGCCAGCGGAGGACTCAGTGCAGAGCTCAGGAAGCTTTTCTACCTTCCTTGCTTACACAGAAATTTTATCTCTGGTACACCACAGCACAAGCAGAGCTGGTGAAATACAGGAAATAAGTGTGTTTTTAGCTCTTCTCTAACTGGCACTGAGTGACTGTACCTGCTCTAGTGGGGTCCGTTCCACTGTTGCTAACAGGTACTTTGGAGTCCTCTATCTTCTACATCACCTCAATGTTCATGTGCACCAAGATAGAATTGAAAAATAGATGAAACATGAAACAAAGGAAAAAAAACAAAAGGAAAAATCAAGTTGTGGAAGGTGAAGCATGCGCAGAAAAGGCAAGGAAGGAAGAAAAGAGGGATATAGGTTGGTGTAATGTTATGTAACACTTCCCTTCATTCATTGGTTTCAATTAGAGCTCTGCTGTTTTCCTTCAAAGCCATCAGTACCATCCTAGAGTCGCTTCTGTAGCCAAAGCACAGACCTTCTGGAGATTTCAGAGGATGGGACAGCCTGAGACCAGAATGGCTCTGATCTGGCCTCCCAGGCAGCACAGAACTGCCACTCCTGCTCTGAGTTCTCCCCTAGAAATCCAAATATTTCTATTTTGAATCTGGATTTAGGTCCCAATTCAAGTATTTTAATTAGGCTGTCTGTAGCAGAGGAATGCAGTTTAACTGCTTGCTTTTAGTCAGATAACATCTCTGGGACACCTTGGGTTATCCTGGAGGACTTTTGCTGAATATGAGTCTGTCCTACAACCTGTGACTTATCCCACAGCCTTATTTCCCCAAAATACCCCCAACAGCCATGGACACCTTTCTGTAAGCAGCAGAATCAGGCCTGGAGTTCACCCTCCAGCAGGCACCTGCACTCAACCAGTCAAGTCTTGTAAGAAGAAAGATCAAAAATTAGTTACCAACATGTTTTTTCTGCAGTTGCTAAAGCAGCTTCATGAAAGAAATCCTCCATCCTCCTGGTACACCCTCATTGAGGATGGGCACTGCATTCCCGTTTTCACTGGCAAGCACATTCCCTTCTCCCATACTAAAGCAGTGATAAAGAGAGAGACACCAAGCTCAGTAGTTGTGGGGTTTTGAGAACTGTCTTTGCTCTTGAAAGGAAACAGTTTTAAGCTAAAAGAAGGTGGGTTTAGATCAGATGTTAAGAATTTTTTTTTCTCACTCAAATGGTGGTGAGGCCCTGGCACAGGGCGCCCAGAGAAGCTGAGGCTGTCCCTGGATCCCTGGAAGTGTCCAAGGCCAGGCTGGATGGGCTTGGAGCAACCTGGGACATGTGGAAGGTGTCCCTGCCCATGGCAGGGGGTGGAATGAAATGGTCTTTAAGGTCCTTTTGAACCCAAACCATTCCATGATTCAATCACAGGAGATACATCACAGGAGATGCTGTTAGGATTGAGCTCAAGGACATCAACTCTTTCTCATTCTGCATTTTCACATTTTAATTAAAAAAAAAAAAACAAAACCCAACCCTTAATCTCTATTCCAAGAGTCAACTGGATTCTGCCTGTCTGGGACCCAGCAATCACCCAACTCATGCTGCTCCTCTGCCTAAACAAAAACCTGCCAGTGCACAGCAGCTGGGGAGGTGAATCATTATTTTAATAATCACCTAGAGGAAAACATGCTGCTTGAGTGGAGAGAAAATAAAAATTAAGTATCACATTTAATTTATGATGTGGCCTTTTATTTTAAAGGAACATAAACTGAAAATATTCAGACATCAAAGGAAGAATCTCAGCTTTCACTTCTAAATTCTGTTTTATTATTGTTGTTAGCCTCCCAGTAGCAAAGGAAATGAGTTCTTCAGTAATCATTTCCATTTAATTTTCAGCTCCCTTCTGTTGATAGCATCGTGTGTAGCCTTTTTTTTCTAACAGTTACTTTAAATTGTGTATTTTGATATTCCATTCAGCTGGTGGAGAAAGAAAAATCAGTTCTAAAAAAGCCATTTTATGTCTGCTGTACATGAGCTCAGCGGGATAATGTGATATCTCAGTGAGCATATTTATTTTAAGTTATTGGTATTTTCCACCAGGGTGAAATTGTTCAAGATATAACCTCTCATTGCCTCTCCTCTTCCTGCCCAAAAAATGTCATGGAGCCAAAGCAGTGGAGGAAAAGGGACAAAACAGCAACACTCATTGAAAAGAAACAATAATCCACCCAGCAAATCAACTCAGTTCTGGTCATTCTGGACAGAATGAAAAGAGTGAAAAAACCTGACAAAAAGGGGGAAATGGAGCACACAATCATCATAGGGATAATAAATCCCTGGGCACAGTGGCATTTTTGAGATAGTGAGGTAGAGGTCAGCAGTGACACCGAGCGACCTTTCTCGTAAAGATGTTAAAGCTTAATAATGTGGTTTGGTTCTTCAGGAGATCCCGTGACACTGGAATTCAGATGAGAAGAGAAATGCTAGTTTTTCCTTTGTGCTGGGCTGCCTTTACACCAAATCACAGACTTGCTTCCTTCTCTTTAGGTGTACTGAAAAGAAAGGAATAAATAGAAAGCCTCCGCAAAAGACCACAGCCAAAAAAAACCAGCCAAAAGCAGGGCTTGAACCTTGTAAAATGAGGACTAAATGCCTTAATATTCCAATTAAATACCTTTCTCAGACTTATGTGGAATAACCACTGAAGAGAGACAGCTGTAACAGCTCAAGCCACTGCTTTTAACAGCAGCAACCACCTTGCAGCATTTCCCATGTTCCAAATGGAGGGTCTGCAATGGAGCTCTGGGGAGCTCTGATGTGGTTTTTTATCAGCACAGGAGCATGTGGGAGATTAAGATCTTGTGCTTCCAAAATCTTCCAGCATTTTATGCCTAGACATATCTGAGAAGGTGACAAGGAAAAATCAAGGCTGGGGCTGTAGAGGGCCACTGCAGGAGAAAATGTGCATTTTTTCTTGGTTAAAGAAATAATAAAGACTGTTTGCTGTGGAGCCACTCTCTGAAATGCACATTTCTTCCTCGCTATCAGTGCTCAGCCAAACACTGACTCTTGAAGAGTGGTGAAACTATGACCTAACTCTTCCTTTTCAGAAGAAATAACTCAGCACTCCAGTGGAGGCAGCTTTCCAGCAAGGCTTACCACAGGTGTAGCTTCAGTGTCCCCAGCACAATGTCTGATTTACACCAGGGAATCAGCCCCAAACATCTACCTGTTCATTTGATTAGAGATTTTGGATTAACCTTGTGCTTCTTCTGCTGCTAAGAGGAGAGTTCTGGAAAGTGTTTTTATTTGAGTGTGGCTCTGCAAGCGACACAAACCTTGCTTCATGTGGCAAGGATCCCTTTTCTCCCTCATTTGTAGACCTGAGCTGGATTTTAAGTATGGAATCTATTTTCCATGATAGGACAAGCCTTATTTTTCCCATCTGACTTCAGCTGTGGGGATCATGGAATCATGGGATTGTTTAGATTGAAAAAGACCTCTAATGCCATGGGTTCCAGCCATTAATCCAGCACTGCTGGGTACTCCAAGGATCCAGCTCAACAAGACAGGAAGTTTTCCCCCACGATTAGCAGGGGCACATGGAGAGGAAGGTTGATCCCATCCCAAACAGGGGATCAACAAACAAGTCCAATGAAATTCTCTCCATCTGCCTGTAAGACCAACACCAGGACTGAGCCAAGATTGTGTCTGTGACACATTTGCAGCCCAGATAACATTAAAGTGCTGTAGAGATCAAATCTGTGATATATACCTGTACTAGAGTGTGCATAGTGTAGGTGTTTGTACCTGACTAAGCACAACCTCAGCTCCCTCTACAGTCACTAAGGTCTAATTATTACTGTCAGGGAAACTTACAACCCTCTTACAGCCTGCCCCTGGAGTGCTAAGTGTTTATTACCTTGATAGCAAGCACCAAAAGTGCTGTGAAGTAAAGCCAGGTGTGATCTCTTCGAAATCCTGGCTAAGTTCCTGGTGATAATGCCAACAGGCTGAAGATAGTGCCCCCATCCCTCTCTGCCTAGACCTGCCATCCCCAAAAAAGGAATAATCAGCCCATGCTGAAGTGTCCTCATCCAAAAAAATTCAGTGTTATTATTCCAGATTTACACCACTGTAAAATGTTCCAGGTATCTCCTGAGTCCTTGACAATGGCAGGGCAGCAATGGGCTTGAGACCTCTTCCCTTTGGATCAACCTTCTGCACATAGATGTTCATCCTTCTCTCACCTTTCAGCTCACAGAGGGGGATTTCATGTCTCCAGAATTATTTCAGAAGCTACTTTGTGCCAGCTGTGCACTTGGAAACACCTGGGTGAAGCCCTCAGGTCTGTTCCAGGGCAAAGTAAAGAAAAATCCAGAAGCCTCAACAAATTAACTTGAAATAAAATTTATTCAAGTTGCTTTAATGAGTATCAAAATATTCTTCCTGTGAGGGAAAGAAACCACTTTTATCTAGTCTGAATCCTAGCATCTTCCTTCAAAGCCCTCAGCAATGTGCTTAGGAGGTTGAGGACTTGGATCCACAATTCCTGCATGTCTGACCATCTTTGGACATGGAGATTTAGTTCATCTCAGTCTCTCTCAGGCTCTTTTTCTCTCATTCACTCACTGTGTTTAAATTATTCCTTCCTTTTTACTCACTCAGCAGAGAACTGAAATTTGCTGATGTCAGGATCTTGGAACAGATGGGAGAGCAGTATTGATTAGGCAGTTGAGAGTAGGACATAAATAGCTTGTTAAAAGTAAATAATAATAGCTTAAACGCTGTGTACAAACCTTTACAAAACCTAGTGAAGCAAATCGAATAATCCTTCCAGAAATCCATCTGAGTTTTTTAGCAAGGTGATGAAATTCAAGAGCCTTTTTCACTTATTTAAGTGCTGATGTAAGAGCTGATTGAATCAACAGTCTGGAACTGCCAGAGATGAGCCTGCCTTCAGCATCCCAGCCAAATGAGATGTTTGCAGCTGATGTGTGAAAGGGAAAAGAGAATTGATGAGGGAGAAAGAGCAGGAGGACAGGAGCTGCAGAGTGTGAGCCAGTTTTGTTCAGAGTGGGGAGGGAAATTTATTTTTCACCATAAATTCAGAGTCTGGCCCCAAAACTCAGTGCTGTGACATCCAATTTGGGGTCTAAGGCAGGGCAGGGTATAAAACCATGGATGAGATGTATCCTTATTGATTTTGGTTCAGGTTTGATATGTACAAAGTCCTTCAGAATTGAGAGCTTTGTGAAGTCCGTGCTTAAAATCCATCTGTTCCTCCATCCACAAAGCACACAGTACCCAGCTGGTTGTGACTCCCAATTATCATGGTAGATATAAGGAACAGATTAAAATTTGAAGGTAATGTATCAAAGAGGAAATATGGAGGAAGAAAACTCATTTTGAGCTTGGGCTGCTATTCTCCCTCATATAAATGCCATGTTTTCCTGATCCATGCCTCTGCTGATCAATCAGAATCAGGACAAAGTCTGCAAGAGAGACTGAGTCACTTCAGGAGAAGTGTTCAAAATTATAATAACAGCTCAAGATGAGGGACAAAAAAAAAAAGGAGGGGGGGGAAAGAAAGGAAAAAAAATCCTGCAAGTTATTTATAAGGGAGAAAAGAGGATTTTCCTGTGGACCCATTCCATGTTGCTGTCACATTGCCCTATTTCACCCAAGAAGGTGCACAAGGTCGTGGTGCACCCACACTGAGGGCAGGGCTGGCCCTGGCCCCTGGAAGGCTGGAGATGCCTCCTCTGGAAGGACATTGCTTCCCTCAAGTGTTCACCAGTGCTGCTGCAGCAGGAAATGCTGGAACCTCGCTGCCTTCATCCCCTGAGCCCTGAGTTTCACCCACGATGTGGGGCTGGGCACCTTGAAGTGTGTCTCCCTGCTTTCTTCTCATCCTGGTGCAATGAGCCAGGAAATTCTCTCATTTGCACCTGTGGCTTGTTGAAGATTTTCAGAAAAACTGAAATGACTGATTTCAGAAAAATTTAAATGCCCTGAGCAGATTCCATTAGGATATTTTCAGGTGAATTTTCTTACAGATTCAAGGTGCTTTGGAAAAATCCCCATTGAAAGAAAAAGTGAGAGATCCCAATGACTTTTAAAGCAGATTCCACCTCTCAATGTAGAGATAAATTAAATATCTGGCCGCAGGACTTTCAGCAGAAGTGGCAGCCTAGGAATTTGAGATATGGGCACACTGGAACACACAGCACAGCAGGGAAGCAAAATTTCTTACACAGCCTCATAACCAAAAAGACAAATCAATTAAAGATTTTGAAACAGCTACATGCAATGAATAATTAACTTGTGGAAATCACTACTGAAGGATAATGTGGAGTTTAGCAGCACACCAAATGTTTTAGTAATCTTGAACAAAAACACTTGTGAAATAGGAAAAGAATAAAAAGAGAAAATTCACAGCTGGGTCAGATCAATAGAACTCATGGTGCACATTCAGCTCCCCAACCATGGTGAGAAGTCCTTGTGCAGGAAAAATCTGAAAAAACAAAAAAAAAAAGGATCCTTCTAATTTCCCCTCTCTTTCAGCTCCAAACTTAATGTAAAGAAGGAATAGAATATCAACAGAAAATACAATTGTGGCAATGGCAATACAGAAGAGATTTGGGTATAATCCCATTTTCCAGACTTGCCTTTAGCAAAGGGCAAACATTACCTCTGCACACTTCCTTTCCTATGAAAAAGAGATTACCAGTCTTCCTTAAAAAGCAGGTGTGGTAATATAGAGCCAGAGCCCTTTGGAGATTATCTGCTGATGTGATTATGAAAACCACAGATATTAGATAAAAAGACCAATAAAGGAAAGGTTGTTTAAGTTGTGTTACTCCTGATTCACATGAAAAAAAGAAGAAAATTCCCACAAGAAATTTCTTTATGAGCAGAAGGTTGCTGTGTAACAACACTAAGGCATCACAGCAACACTAAAGAGAATTGCTGCTATAAACAAGCTATTTGATATATTGAGAATGTTTTGTTTGCCTTAATTATTCACAAACAGGTGGTATTTTTGCTAATTTGTTCTCTGTTCAAAATAGTTGGTTTAAACATATTTTTGCCTCTCTGATAGCACATCAGTAGTGTTCTCATTAGTCCTTCCTGGCTATTTGTGTCACTGTTGGATATTAAATCACACATCAGAAATTATGATTTTGCCACTACAGCATCAGCTGCCTCTTAAAAATAAAAAAAAAAGGGAAAAAACATCCTTTCCTCTTTTTTTTTTTGTTGGCAAATTATCTGCAAAAAGCTCAGCATTGTTTGAATAATAAAAAAAAGCTTTTACAGATGGCCACAGAAGTGTTTGAAATGAGAGTATTCTCATGAATATTTATTCTCACCAATTCTCCTGACAACTTAACTTTCTGCAGACATTCTTACAAGTAAATATTCAAACAGTCTCCAAAAAGCAAATAAAAAGGTTTTGCACATAAACACAAGAAAACTCACAGATCCTTTATTTTGCAGCAGTATCTTCAAATCTCACCCAGAAGAAAAGCCCTCTTGTGTTCAGTTCTATAGAGGCACAGATGAGAAATTACTTTCTCAGTGGAGAGTTTGGTACAAGTGCACAAAAAAAAAAA
>VXBQ01008416.1:630625-654742 GCA_013400175.1 Phainopepla nitens
AAAAAAAAAAGGGTCCAATACTGTCCTCATTTTCCAGACATGGAACTGATGCTGACCACAGAGGAGACTTCTCCTAATTAGACAGCAAATAGAAAAAAAATCTCAAAATCAACTTCTGCTCTCCCTGCATACCCAGCCTTGCACAAGGTTTAGATCTAGGTGCTTTTTGCCAGGCAGGGATCTAGGGAATTTTTAATGTGTGGATTTTTGGCCTTTCTCTCTTTGGATAACTCCAAACAATGTACTACCCTATAAAGGGCTCCCTATGTAAAATCTTAGAGTCACGTTGGAAAGGACCTTAAACATTTTGTTCCACCCCTTGCCCTGGGCAGGGACACCTTTCACCAGTCCAGACTGCTCCAAGTCCCATCCAACCTGGCCTTGGACATTTCCAGGGATCCAGGGGACAGCCACAGCTTCTCTGAGCAACCTGTGCCGGGGCCTCACCACCCTCACAATAAAGAATTTCTTTCTAATATCTAATGAAAACCTGCTCTCTTTTAGTTTAAAGCCATTCCCTGCGTCCTGTCACTCTATGCCTTGTCCCCAGTCCCTCCCCAGCTCTCCTTTAGGCCCTGCAAGGGGCTCTGAGGTCTGTCTGGAGCCTTCTCCTCTCCAGGTGAGCACCCCCAGCTGTCCCAGCCCTTGGAGCATCCTCATGACCTCCTCTGGACTTACTCCAACAGTTCCAGGTGCTTCTTGTGCTGGGGGCTCCAGAGCAGCACTGAGTGTGGAGTCTCACCAGGGCAGAGCAGAGGGGCAGAATTCCCCCACAACCTGCTGGTCACCCCTGAGATGCAGCCCGGGATGGGGCTGAGCTTTCAGGCTGTGAGTGCACATTGCCCAGACACTCTGAGCTTCTCATCTGATGCCTGCGTAGGCTGACCTGGAAAGAGAGATTAGGTAGAATAAATGGATAAAAGGGATTTATTGAAAGGATCCAGCTTGGGCAGTGCAGGAGCCCGTTGGGCCTACACCCAAGTCAAACCTACAAATAGTCACAAAATGGCCGCCCAGTCACGAGGCCTCACACTTTTATAGGTTTTAATGCATCAGCACATTGGAGTTAATTGTCCAATTACAGCTCGAGGTTATGAAGCTCCATCCTCATTGTTCTTTCTCTTTTCTGCGCTGTTGTTTACACTCTTGGGCCTAAAATTTGTCCTTGGTCCCAAGCTAGAAAGGAATTATTTTTTCTCCCTACTCTGTGAAGAGAGCTTACTAACTCTCAGTATGAAGCCCAGAACTACACACTAAACCAGCATAGAATCCGAAAAATATAAAAGCTAAGACTTAAAGCATCACATCCACCAGCACCCCAAGTCCTTCTCCTCAGGGCTGCCCTCAATCTGTTCTCCCCCCAGCCTGTGTTTGTGCTTGGGATTGCCTCAACCCAGGTGCAGGACCTTGCACTTGGCTTTGTTGATCTTCCCCAAGTTTGCAGAGCCCCAGCTCTCCAGCCTGCCCAGGTCCCTCTGGATCACATCCCCTGTAGAAGCACTTTGTAGTGTCAGTACACTCCACATCCTAGCAGAGGCAAGAACTGGAATTATCCACTTTAATGAGCACCGACTCTTTCGCCTCAGCCAAATTCCGCGTCCGTTGCACGATTTTTGAAACAAAGGCAGAATCCTTTCATGGATTGCCACAGTGAGTAGCATTTCAATGGCACAGCAGCACGTCGGGTGCAAGGCACAGAGGCTGGAGGTATGGAGGGTGACATATTCAGCTGGGATACATTTCCCCCACATGGTTCTTTTACAGGAGTTGAATCGTTGCAGATTATGCCTGGCTGAAAGGAAACAGTATATTCTGTGGTGTTCAAAGATGTCACACTCATCGCAGAGCTTTTGCAAACCAGTGAGTCAGCAGGAGGAACACAATGCTGGTTCCAGCTATTAGGCAGTTATTTAAAACCAAACAAACAGAAACAAAAAAAAAAAAGCCACTTGTGAATTCAACAGATGCAGTGAATTCCCTGCTTTTCAAAGGCTAAAGTGTTTGCACAGAGGAAAGGGGCACTTTTATTAACATAAAGGTCACTGCAGTTCAATTCTTCATTTGAATGAATTATTCAGTATTTTCCTTTAATCTCATTAAATGTGGATGTCTGTAAACAAATTCTGAAGATGCAGAGAAAATCAGAGTAGCAAAAAGCATGTGCAGCGATGGAAAAGAAACAGAACTGACAACCTTTGGGAGCACAAGGAGCACAACCAGGCTTTGGCTCAATGAAGGAATCACACGAGAGCTCAAAATGCCATCTGACTTCTTCTCATACGTGTCTTGCCTTACCCATGCATGGATGGCTTGTTACAGATGTGTTTCCAGCAGTGCTTAGAGAATGGAAGGACCTGTGATCCACAAAACCCATCACTGAACCCTCTAGATATCCAGGCCCCCAGGTAAAATGGAATCACATTTACTCAAGACAGGATTAGACAGCCCAAGTTCTCCTGAATCACGTGTTCTGTGTTTCCCTGTGGTGTTTCAAAACCATCAGAGATGCTGTCTGCTTAGAATGACTGGTTTCATGTAATTAGTTATAATTTTTAATATCAGCTGTAACTAACTGTTTTATATTTTTGAAATATTGAGATGCTTAACTTCCTTTAAGAAACTGGAAACCTGAAGTCACCCTAGATAACATGGCAGAATGTAATTACACCAAGCTCTCGGGCACAGATCTACTCTCTCCCTCTCTGTACATCTATAAAAACTCAAGAGTTCACCTGGATGGACTCTCCAGACATAACTGGAACTTAAGAAATAATATTTTTCACTTTTCCATACATAGTAATTAATATATGCAAAGACAGAAGCTCCAGAGCTGTACATCCAGCATCTGGATGTTGGAGCTCTGGACCCAGCTGAAAATCAAAATAGTGGAAAGGAAAAAAAAAAAAAATCACAGCATCTTCTGATTAAGAATTTTCTGTGCACAGACTTTTAATTTTCACCAACTCATTTGTCAGTCACAGCTATTTGAGGAGTGCTTTGAGCAGCCATCTCATCACTGATCTTTGTAGCTTATTCTTTTGCAACATCTGTCTTTATTTGCATTTAATTAGCCTGGTTGGGTGATGGTCTCACTGTAAATCTTCCCTTTGTTTGCTGGTTCTGGGTCTAAAACACTCTTCGCTTGTAGACAGCCCTGTTTAGCCAGAACCTGGAACTAACATCTCTTCTGGTTAAAGGCAACACTTTATTTCCAGGAATAACTACATGCTTTGTTTTCATCTAATGAATTCCTGGTGTTTAGTTACTAAAGCCCTCGGGTTTTGTTTGCAGCTCTGCCTGAGCACAGAGATAAATCTAAATCCAAGACTCATGTCCACTGTAAGCTTCTCCTGGTGGATAGTGATTTAGGCTTGGTACTTTGTTCTGTGGATTTTTCTCCCCTGAATTGGTTCTCCTCAGATTGAGAACAGAGTGAAATAAAAAAGTTTTTAAAGTATAAAACAAGCTAAAATTGCAGAGATTTGCTCATTGCCAGCCTGAGCCTGTTAGCAAAAAAGATTTTGCAGAAAACTTCTTATGAACTTTTTAGTTCTTGTGTGCCAGAGAAATGTCCTATTCTCTCAGAACCCCTCTTCCTTGTAACTACAACTTATTTCCATGGCAATGGCACCAACCTTTTCTTTCTTTTTTTCATAGTTCACAGACATTTTTTTTTCTGAAACAGAAAACCACATTGCAAGTTGATCACCCTTGTGTATGCTTGAGTCGGATTCAAAAATAAAGAACAGACAAGTTCAAACCCAAACAATGGCATGAAAGAAGGCTCTCCAATACAGAGCTGGCTCATAATCAACCAATTTCCAGTCACATTTCAGAGAAAGACTTCAAGGGGACTACTCTAGGCCATGTTTGGTGCTACTGTACTGGCTCTACATTGTTCTCTCCTTAAGCCCTTTGCATAGAAAAGGACAGATCCAGAAATACCCATCTGTAGGCACCTTTTTCCCCTCAAAATACTCTTGTGTCAGTGCTTTCCTGACAAAGAACAGAAGGAGTAACAGAGAACAGCCAGCAGAAGGGTGGAACTCTGACTCCAGTTCAGGATAGCAGCCTGAACCTGAGCCTAACTTCAGTCACCTGGATAAATACCTTTCTCCTAAAGTTAAACTTGGTCAATATGGCTATTTAATACCTGCAGTAAGTGATTATGGTCACCTAAAACACAAGTCTAACAGATTCTGCCATCCTGTACAGTCAAGAGGAAAAAGCAATTAAAGTTCAAGCACCTGAGCTGAATTTAGGACACAACCCAGGCTTAAGAAGCAGAGTTCATGTAATGCAGTGTGCCCCTGAAAATACCACCCCAGACACTGCATTGAAACCAAATTCAGGAAAGAAAATATTTCAGTCTTCATTTTCCTCCTCCTTTTCTAGTTAAATAAGACTTTAAAAATCTGCTCTCTGATTTCTTCTTTGCTTATCTTTTTTCACTGTGCTCCATTTAGCTTCTGGATCTACTGAAAACAAAATTAATAAGCAGAAAAAGGAGAGTGCCTACAAGGAGAGTCACCAGTCAGGGCTCTTCCTGTGGCCCTGAGGTCCCAGACAATGACCTGTTCATCGTCACCAAGTGCAACTCTTTCACCTGCAAGAAAGGTCCCATCAAAACTGACTTTTGAACTGCCCTTTGACACATTCTAAGTTTTGGGTGATGGAAGTTGTCTGGAAGAATCTCAGCCAGAAAGAGTTTAGTTTTTGGGGTTTTTTTTTAATCATTCTAGTAATTGAAACATTGCAGTCCAGGTCTTGTGCAATTTCTTGCTATGGACACGACCAGACAGATGTGATTAAAATGTGCCCGTTCATGGCAAGTCAAGAACCATCTTTGTACTTCCAGATTACTCCACATCTCTGCTTTTGATCCATCAGAGCCTCAAAGGTTCACAGAATCCTGAAGGAGGAAGGGAAAAGCTTCTCTGAAAGAAGCTGATCCTTTCCAAACTACTCTAAAGCGGAGGACAGTGCGAGCTACAGAGAGAACACATGGCCAGTAATTTAAAATAGCTTCTTTCCTTCTTTTCCCTTGTACTTGGCAATCAGCAGATGGGGATTTTTCTTCAGACTTGAATCCCAGCTGATGGTCAGGCATTGCCCAATTCCCTTGAATTATTTGTAATTCTTCCACAAGCAGCACTTCCCTGTCACAAACTCGGTCTAAGTGTCGACCACATTAATTGGGATCTGATGCCCTTGAGCTGAAAATAGCTCTAAGATCATGACCTCCTGCTGGAGCTTTTTAGCAAAGATTTTTCCTGAGAAAACAAGGAATTAAAGAAGATTTTTTGTAGCTCTGAGTGACCAAGCCTGCTGATTTGTGCCCATCCTTGTGAGACTTTGAGCCCCATCCAGGTCGCTGACAGCATTTTTATTGTGCCCACCTGGGTGAGTGTTGCACTTGGAGCACATTTCCAGCGTGCCTGCTTGATTCTTGTAAATTCAAAATCTGCTCTCCAAATTAGTCGCTTTAATTAGCTGTTTGAGTGGAGTTTTCTGCCAGCAAAGTCATTTGCTAAAATATGCATAGAAGGTAAATGCAGACGAATATCTATCGGTTGTGAGCGTGTCTAGAAATTAGAGTGAATATCCACTGCACTGATTTGACAGTAATTGCTGTGATGGATTAAATCTGGGGCATTTTTATGCCTGGAACCATGATTCCTGAATATTGAAGTTGTCTGAGTCTGTTCCATAGACCCACTTCACTTGTACAGCTGCTGTATCCAGTTGAGGTCGGGTATGAGAGGAAGTCATTTTTAACTAACAGCCATTTGTTGGTAACAATAAAATCAGCTGGCAATCACAGCTCATTTCCTGCTGCTGAGAGGCCTCAACAATAATTCCCAACCCTCACACAATTCCCTGCAGAGAAGCCTCAGGATGGATGAGCAAAGTTGGTCTCATCCTAGATTCACAGGGTGGGAATTGTGCACCATCCCAGGCCCCCTCTGAGCTCAGAGGGAGCAAAAGCTGCCACCCCTGCTCAGGGCAACAGAACACAGCACTCACACCCCCCTGAACTGTTTTATGATTAAATAAATTTAATTTGGACTCAGTGAGGTCTCATTCAGCCTAAATGATCCTATGATTCTATGCACTAAGGGAGGGCTACAATTGATTTTATTCTCTCTGAACCTCCTGTGTGCTGTCTGTGCAAGAGCTGCATGGCTGGGAAATAGGACAATTTTTATCCCATCTTATATCTTTCCAAACTCTTTAGCCCTCTCCTTGAGGTGCCAGTGTCATTAGACACAGTGCCCAAACCCTGTGGCTGGAAAGGGGAGACTTTTCCAAAAGTTCTCCAGCTGTATTATCTTTTCCCACACTGGTATGGCTTTGTGGGCAGCAGAGCAGGAAATGCCAGTGTCAAACCTTCTTCCCACTCACGGTATTTATTTGCATTTTTCATATTCCTATATCAACCTCTCCTCTCCTGTTTTGCATCTGGATTATAAAACTTCCCATCTTTCCAGTGCACTGGGGTTAGAACCATTCACACTAATGAGTGAAATAAATGTGCCAGGGGATGCTCCCAGGTACTGGGGCCACCTTGAATGTCATGGCTTGGCTCTGTGGCACTGACCCAGCAGCCAGAGCAAGGCTGTGAACAAACTGCCAGCTGGGAATGGTCCCTGGACTGCACTACTTGCCAAATGTAGGAATGGTTTGGAGGTAACTTAGTAGAAATAAGCCAAATTTGTGCCAGGGAATGTTCTAATATTTCACAAACACTGGCAGTGGCCAGAAATATTTCCAGCACCCTTAATTTTTATCTGCAGTTTTATCTGCATAATTATATATGGGATATATACCTGTACTGCTGTGCTCGTGTCCAGGGAGACCTGATCCACAGTGAGAATTCCTAATTATCCCTCGAAGCAGGTCACATAAATGAATAAATGATGGCCAGTCTCATCCCTTCTTCAAAACCATGGCCTCTGATCTCAGAGTTTTCCCAAAGAGCAGTTATGACACACATTTGTTGGTGTTTTGCAACCAGCAGCAAATCTGTCACTGCTTCAAATCTGGCCAAATGTCACCTGGTTTCTCTTGCAAATGTCTAGTGCAGGCCTGGGTCAAAAACTGGGCACTGAGGTGACAGCATGGTAGGAATTATTCAGAATGACAAATACAAATGTTGCTGTGAACAACTTTTTTGTACATGTGGGTTGACTGGGCAAGATTTAATCCAGCAGTGCCCAGCTTTTTGGAAAGAGGCCAGAACTGTCTTTAATAGTTTCAAGAGCTTTTTCTGGGAGGGAATTGCTGGTTGGATTTAATAACAGGGTAATCAAGTCCAGATATAGCCCATCAGACTAGATAATGCAAAATCTCCATGCACTGAAACTTTATAGGGTGAGAAAAATAATCAGATGTCTGATTTTAAAGGGTGGTTGTGGTGACTTGCCAGACCATTTATGATAGGAATGAGCACAAGCTGAAGCACCTCTTGGGATATGAGTGGCACACACCTTTAATCAGCTGTGGTATGCAAAAAAATAGAAGTACTACCTGGAGACCCTGAGTGGGATGGAGATGGAGCCTGGCCTAGACTTTATGCCTCTGTCTTGTGTTGTCAGTGTTTGCCAATAGTTATTATTTTTCTCAGGAAAGCTGCCAAGGAGATTGAGAATCTGTAGCCTGTTCAGTGAAGAAAAAAAGCCTCTGTCCTTTCTCCAGAAGTGAACACAAGATGGTGCTGCCATCCACCAACTGCCAGCCTTGCTTGTAGCCTCACATTGCTTCTAACTCTTGTTTAAAATGAGAGTTATTAGAAATTCCTGAGCGTGAGGATGTAGAAGTTAGGGCTTCTCCCTCACAAATGTGGCAGGATCAATAACCCAAATGAAGTACATCTAAACCCAGCACATGCCTCAAGTTGCACCAGAGGAGGTTAAGACTGGATATTAGAAAAAATTCCTTCACTGAAAGGCTTGGCAAGCATTGGAATGAGTTGCTCAGGGCAGTGGTGAAGTCACCATCCCTGAAGGATTTAAAGGACATGTGAGTGCAGCACTCAGGGACATGGATTAGTGTCAGACTTGGCAGAGCTGGGTTAATGGTTGGATTCGACGACATTAGAGACCTTTTCCAAACTAAATGTTGCTCTGATTCTGTGAAAATCCTCATTACTCCAGGCAGAAAGTGCCAGATGGCAAATGCAACACAAGCTGAGCAAAAACTAGCAACAAAAAATGCACTATCCGGGATTATGCTGTAACCAAATTCAGAGCTGCTGTGTCTGCAGTGTTCCCTGCCCAGTCAGCGTTTGGGAAAGACTTCTCAGTCCACTGTGGATGCAGTGCAAATTCCCAGCTCTCTGCCCCTCTCTAAGGAAAAGCTCTGACTGATGTGTGTGAGCCTTCAGCCACTGGACAAGGCTGAGCCAACATCAAAAAGAACTCGAGGAAAAGAGGCATCAGCTACCAGGGAGATGGAGCAGATGGCAACTCACTACTCCCACAGTTGTGTGATTATGTGAGGCTCACTCCAAAAAAAGATGTGCCAGACTAGCAAATTTTAATGAAAATGAGAAAACCAATTCCTCATAAAGTCAAAATCCTTCCTCTCTTGGTTTCTGTGGCTGAGCCCTGTAGGCACATGACTGAGACATTTATGAATCACATTTGTGTTCACTGCTCTTGCACAGGGCTTTTTGTGCCCAATGACTTTGTCTCCCCTTCCTTAGAGGCTCTCATAGAGCTTCCTCTTTCCACCCAGCCCCATGCTTGCAAAATTCATGGGAATGTCAATTCCTGGGAGACATCTCCCTCCCTCCTGTCTGTGGTTGGATCCAGCCAAGTGGTTCAGTGGTTCTTGGTGGGACCCACAGCACTGAGTAAATATCTTTGCAAAGTAAACCAGGCTAAAGGGGGATTTCTTTCCTTGCTGGGGAGGCTTTCCCACACATTAAAAACATAATGCAGCTGTTATTTCCATGAGGAGGGAGAGAGCTGCTCTGTGATTTTGGACTCTGAGTGACTCGTACTGCACTAGCCCTGTCCCACCCCTCATTTCTTGGCTTCCCAGTCCAGAGTAGATCATTTGGATCTGTGTCCTTCCCATCTTCATGGTGCTACGGCAGGACCAGGGGCTCTGGTTTGTACAGATGTGGCTGTAACATTTTTTTAGGTGGTTTTTTTTTTTCCCATCAAAATCCAAACAGTTTCCCCCTCACACAGCCATTCCACTGGATCTTGGAATATCCTGAATATCCTGAGTTGAAAGAGACCCACCAGGATCATCAGCTCCTGTCTTGAGTTGCCCTTCTGGTATCATCCAAATTGCAGCTCGTGTGGGTTTCAGTGACACAGGAAAACCCATAAGCTGTCATTGATATTTCTAACCCTGAACCAAAGCATCCTTCTCCTCTCAGACCCCTCAAACTGGTTTGAAGCCATTCCTAGAGGTCTCCATACCAGATTTTCTCCTCCAAGGCATAGACACACATTACCAAAAGCCAATCCTCCCCTAGGAGTGCCTGTAAATTTTCAGCCTGTAATTTTTCAGTCTGGGCTCTGAGATTTGCCTGCAATTTGACAGCATTGATAGCTGGGTGATCAGAGGTGAATAAACCAAGCAGTAGAAAATTGCAGGATGGCTCAGATGTTCACCAATTTGGTGGGTGGGCATTGAATCCTGTGATCAAATCCTCATCCTTCTTTAGATCCCCACTTAGCAATCCCTTCCCTGCAATTACCTTGATCTTTGTAGTAACCAACCTATTTCTACATGCTGATTTATCTTCAGGATCATTTGCCTGGAGAGTGCTGCCCCTCCTGGAATGGCTTTCTGCTGTCACATGAGCATACTCCTTTCTGTCCCTATTTCTGTGACATCCTATACTTTTAAAATAAATAAGGTATGCATGGGGATGTGGTGGGGAGAGTCACTCACAGGCAGGCTCAGACACAGCTCACTAGTCCAAAACTCTGGATTGTTTTTGAGACAGATAGATGATACCAGCAAGGGTAAATACTGGATGGGATGGAAACCAGTGAAAAGTAAGTGGGAAAAGTACTCATTTGAGCTTTCAAGTGGTAAAAGGCAATTCCAGGCAAACAGCCTGGGTGTGATTCCTCTCAACACCACAATTGTAAATTGTGTCCTTCCACTGTGTCCAACCCTTCCCAGTGAGGAGGATGAGCAGCCTACAAGCCCAACTGAATTATCAAATGTTTCTACGAAATAGAGCTAATTCAGGGAAGTTCACAACATGTCTGAGCAGGGAAAAGTGAACATCAGCTCAGGGATCCAGTACACACCTAGAGCTGCAAGGATGTACACACAGCTCAGGTTCTACCTGTTGGAGTGGAGACAGACAGCAACAGGCAGGAGACACAGCTGTCAGCATGGACTGGTCAGGAATTCAGGTCCTTCCAGCTGCTCATTTATTCTGTTTATCACAGAGGCTAAGCAGGAATACATTGTCCAGACCACATCAGTGGTCAGACAAATGAGTGGAGGCATCTTTCTTCAAAGGCCAAGCATTTCCCTGCTCCCTGTCAGCAGGTGCCATACACCTGGGGACACTGCCAGCAGCAAAGTGATGCACCTCACATGTCCTCTTGATTCTTAAAGGAAGGCACAGAAGGCTGGCCTGGCAATGATATGGGCATTTTCTGTTCAGGACCATGCCAAGAACTGTCAAACTCATTCATCAGCTGCCTCTGTACAAAGGGCAGCAGCATTCACTGGCCAGAAGCTTGGCAGGGCTTTAGAGCACTGACCTAGAAGCTAAAGGCTCTTTGTTTATTACTAATCCCTGGAGCTATACAGTCCCAAAGCCATTCCCTTTCTGTGCAACACAAGACCAGCTTTCACAGCCCCCAGCCTGAGCCCAGTGAAGTCAATAGAAAGGCTGCCATTGTCTCTGGTGACCAATGCACTGTCCCTGGATTCTGCAAAACGAGACTGGCTCCTGCTTTTTTTGAAATCAGTGCAAGTATTACCAGTGGCCACTGCTGAATCCCAACGGGGCCGCGGCGTGTGTCCCTCAGGAATCTGAAATCCACAGTCACCTTTTTCAGAATATTTCAGAGAATCCAGGATACAGGCTTAGATTTGCAGCAGGTTTTTAATACTTTAGGCGCTTTTTATTCCCAGGAGGACTTCTTACATCATGTACTCCTTTGTCCTGTTCCCACATAACCCTTTTTGAAAGCCTAGATGTGATCTCTCTTCTGGTGTGATGTGAAACCACTATCTGGGTGAAGCAACACCTTTTCTAGTGCAAAAACTGAGCTGGGAAATGGGGGATCAGGCAAATAAACTCATGGTTTGAAACCATCCAAGAATCTGGTTTTGTGTGAAAAGTAAAACCCCTGGGTTATATCCTTGAGCAAGGCTCCTCCTGGACTACTGGGATCTCCTCTGCTCTCACTGTCTTTTTGTCATTAATAAAATCACTGGTATTAATTGGTTCTTGATAAAGATCAGAATGGTTCTCAGATTTGGGGGGAAAATATAATTAAAAAATAAAGCCATGAAATGCTGAGCCAGGCATGCAAGAGGAGGATGAGTTGCCCTCTGGAATTGCCCTCTTCTCCATATTGGCCACAAGGAGAACCAAACCAGTATTTTACACTGAGTCCCTCCACTTTCACTGACAGAGGAAAACTGACCCACAGAAAGCAAACCCATCCCACTGACCATAGCAAACACAAGGTTAATCCACAGTGTTTTAGGTCAAATTTGCAGAGCTTTCTTCAAATTTATGTAATTAATGCAGGTAAAACGGCTTTTGTAGGTCTAGGCACAAAAAAAGTCTGCATATTGCTATTTTCCACATTAAAATAATTGCTTTCATTGGAATTTTGAATGTTGAGAAATGACAATTTGCTTCTTATTGGTTTAAGTTATTTTTATTAAAAAAAAAAAAAGGCTGAGTGGAACATTTTTATGCTGAGTTCACTTTGTTTAATGCACCAGCAGAGGGGCCCAAGACAGATGCTGGTGGAGGACTGACATTTCCCTGTAAGGCAGTAGATGGAGCTACAGCCTCAATAATGTTCTTTTCCAGACAGGAGGGCCCAGAATGAAGAAATTTCCAGGACTGGGATCATTACCCACTTCTCCAAGGGCTTTATTTACTAGATATTTACAATGGGAGCTGCAACATGTGCTAGAAGAAAATCCCCTGAGTTGCACCCTTGAGCAAGTGTTCTCCTGGACAGCTGGAAATTCCTCTGCTCTCGGTGTCTGTGTGTCATTAATAACATCGCTGATATTTATTAGTCCTTGATAAAGATTAGAATGATTCTCAGATCAGGGAGAGGGGGGAGGCCGAAGAACTTTGTTGCACATCCAAATGTTTGCTTTTCTCCACAGTCTGGCTGCAATCAACCTTCAGACCATCACTCTTCTCCCAGAGTTGTTTTACTGCCTCCTGTTCAATGGAAGAGCTGGGGTTCTTCATAAATTCCATGAAATCATCATTTCATTGCCTTAAATGAATTTATTAGCCTGTGTCTTCAATGTCCAGACCTGGAAGACTCTCCACCTCCTGCCAGGGAACCTTAGATCTTGGCTTCTTCTTCTTTCCCATGCAACAGTTTAAGTCCTGCAGGTCTTTTTAATTCATATGGATTAAAACCTCCTCTGGCATACATTCATGCTTCATCTTCAGGACTCCATAAATTCCTCCAGCATTCTCCTCCAGACTTGCTCCTCCCAAGTTTTCATGTATTCTCCTCAAAAGAAGAACAGAGAGAGACTTCTTCCTCTCCCCCACACTGACAGAAGCCATCATTTTGAATATTATTTCCTTGAAGTGGTCGAAAAGTGAATCATTGTGTAAGCACAACACCTTGTTATTTATGGGCAGGCAAATCACAGAAAGACTTTTTAATAACACCGTGTTTATCATCACAAAAACCTCAGCAACGTTTCCGCAAGACTGAGCAGCTGCAGCCCAGAGCCTTCAGGTTATTGTGAAAGGCATCCACGAGAATGTAAAATCATCTCAGGCTCCAGCAGAGCCTAAGCTGGGTGGGGCAGGAGGGAAAGTTTATTTATTATTTCTAAATCCATTTTATTCTAACCAGGGTTAGAATAAACTAGCTGTTCCTGGATGGCAGAGCCTGCCTGGATTTGCTGTTTGGAAGCTCGTGGTCGGATTTTCAATGCCTGTGAGCTTCCAGTGGGGCTTTCCCTCTACCTCAGGTTTTAATTTGAATTCTTTGGTGTCTTGTAAGAAATGATTTCATGGCACAGACCTTTCTTCAGCGGAGGAATTGTCTTCCTTCAGGCTACCTACTTTCATTAAACTTCTTGGAATGAGTACTTTTGCAGCCTTTTTCTCTCTGCCAGGTTCAGTTTAAACAGTCTGTAGCATCCCAAAGCTGTTGGGATGGAAGGACTCACCTCAGCATCCTCACAGCTAGAAACTGGGGATGCAGCTGGAAAAATGTGGGATTCTGACATGCTTCGAAAATGAGGCAGTTCCCACGAATGTGTCAGTGTCATCAGCCTCACAAACTCCAGGAAAAAAAAAATTAGATTTCCTGGGATAAGAGCTGCAACTGTTGCCTGAGAGTCTGCTTCAGCTTGCATACCTGAGATTTGTGGACAGGGAGACGCTGGCAGAGTGAATTGCCCTTCTCTGGAGTATTCCTCCCTCTCTTCCCTTGCCCCTGCCAAGAAAGCAGGAGTGAAGTGACCACTCCCCGGTAATCAGCCCACATCTCTGCATTAAAAAGGCAGCATCAGGCTTCTGTAGCTTTTAATCTGACTTGAAACATGTTGGGACCGGGCAGAGGGAGCTGAGCTTCGCTGTGCTCGTGGGAGAAGCTGACAGACGTGTCCCTGTTAGCAGATGAGTAGGGCCAGGGCCCAAGCATGGAGACAATTTTGAAGGAGCTACAAGTCTGTAAAACACTCAGGCATTTCCATCTGGGGGGCTTTTCAGTGCTCTCCAGCGAGGTTTTGGATGCTGGTGGAGAGAGGAGCCAGGTGAGAGAGGGAGAGCACTGGTGTTTTTCAATCGTCACACCCACCGCAGAGCGAGGCGAGCGCCAGGAACACATTTCACAACATCTCTGGTGTTTTCCCCTCTGCAAGAAAGAGCTCTCAGTTGTGGCTCTCACACTCAGATAAGATCACAGGGTGCAGGGGCAGAGGGGAGGCAGTGACTGGAACTATTGTAACTCGCTCCAGAGCTCCTCAGCCTCAGGTAGGAGCCACATGAGAGCAACACGGGCCATGGGAATCCAGGCAGGAGGGGCACTGGGGCTGGATCTTGTTTATTGTTCCTGCCTGAGCCCGGCCTGGAAGGGCGACGGGGAGCTCAGGAGGACACAATGTACCCTGTTCCCTTCCTGTGTCCACCCAAAGGCAAATTATTCTCAAGCTGAGCCATGGCCCCAAAGCAAAATAAATTCCCGTGTTTGGCTCCGAACACAAGGTACACTGCAGCTAAGGAAGCCTTCCGAGTAAAATGCTTCCCATATGGGAAATATTGGTGGAAAACGATGGACAAGGGCTTGTTCCATATTATTGGCACATCTGGCTGTCACAGAGGGTTTCTTCTGCCTTTAGGAGGAATTTCGATAGGTTTAATGCTCTTAACTCCCCCTTTTGGGTTTCCCCAACTATCCAGTTTGTGCCCACAAAGCTCCCTCTGTCCTGGAAGGATTCTGGATAATTTAGGAAGGTCATGAGAAGGACTGGGAAGGATCTCTGGCTGTAGGGATGGGCTGTGTGCCCCACAGTCCTGGTTCCCCTGTTGCCCAGGCCAGGGTCTCATGCTCTTGGTGTCACACTGACATGTCCCAACAGGAAACAAAGGTGTGTGGGTGGTGACCAGGGCTCCAAGCAAACCGTGAATGGTACTGAACACCATCCTGTGTCTACAGGACCTGGGTCTTACTCATGTTGGATCAGATCAGTGGCTTAATATCTTCTGGAAATAAACACAAACCACAGAATTTCATAAAACTAATTGAAAATGGAGCACTGGCAGAAAATATTTCCCCACTCAAACTCACTTTGTCTCTTGAAAATATCCCCTGTGGATGTTCAAAATCTATTTTTTTCCCTTGGATTTAGAGGAAGGAGGAACAGGCAAGAGGACTGGAGATAATTATCCCTAATTATCTAAGCAGCAGAATGAAGATGAACCTTTTGCTGTCACAATCTGAAGAGAAGGACAAGCATCTGTCTGTCCTGTACATTTGTCAAAGTAATGCAATGGAGGTTGTTTGCTCCTGTCACCTGCTTACTGTCATCAAGCCAATGTCTCACAGATGTCTTCTGCAAAGAAACCACCAGGGTTAGACTCCCTCCACAGCCAGGGAACACTTCCAGCACACAATTTGTCTGCTACACATCTGTGTTTGGAAAACTGAATCAAACCTCACTGTCAATAATCTGGGCAGTGACATAACTCACTCTGTGTCAGGCACCTGCATGTGACTGGCTGGATCCCTGCCCAGATTCTGTTTGCCATTTTAACTAAATCTCTTTCAGGCTCCTAAATCACAAGGGGACACCTCTGGATGCAGGCACTTGGTGCCTGTGCCAGTAAGAAGGATCCGATCCCTGTGTTGGCTTTGTTTGTGAGGTGGAAAGGACAGCATGGAACACCCCTGTGGTCTCTGATCCCCACTAAAAGGGAGGGAAAAAAGGTAAATGGAAATTTCTCCTGCCTTGCCATTGGCCCTGGGATTTGCAGGTCCCTCAGACCCCTGTGGACACAACAGGTGTGTACATCACCACTGCAAAACCAGAAGCTGTTTTCAGACCAGATTAGATTACCTTTATGGTAGGTTGTGTTGCACTATTTCAACATGACTATGCAAGCAGCCATTTCCTTCCTTGAAATGGCAGCACCGAAGAAAATACCTTGATGTTCTCTTGCTTGGAAATGGGTAGAGGTGAAGTCTGGAGAGGTGGGACTACATAGAATCACTGAATGTCCTGAGCTGGAAGGGACCCACAAGGACCATGGAGTCCAACTCCTGGCCCTGCACAGGACAGCCCCAAGAGCAACAGTGCCTGAGAACAGAGCTACACTTTTCCTAAAGGACATCCAGTTAGTTGGAAATGGTCATTTGGTTTCTAAACAGGCAATGAGGACGAGGCAGGTGCTCCAGGCATCCCAGATTCTGGATAATCATGGAAACTGCTGCCAGATCTGCTGGCACATCAAGCCATAACTTGTATCTGAAGAAAAAGGACCTGCATTTCATCCCTAGCTGCACACCCTGCCCTGGGCCAATCTTCTTCACCAGGAAAATGTTTGTGGGCTGCTTGCTTTTGATATGTTTTGTGGCAGAGTTGTTTTGTGGGTTTTGATATGTTCAAGTGGCAGAGTTGCAGTGCACCAGCCCTTGGGCACCAGCTATTGAAAAGCAGCCCTTCTGTTTATCTGATCCAGCCCTTACCAAGACTGCAACCCCTCCTTCTCAACAGGGTGGAATTTGCTGGCACTACTGCCAGCCTATTCCATCTTTTCAATTATTGCCATGACCGTGCAGCATCCCAGGGTGTTGGCAGATGCTCTTCAGAGGAGGAGGGCATTGCTCTGCATGCCTTTGCCTTCATTAAAAAAAATTCCCCAGAATTATTACATTAGCCCCTATTCCCAAAACATGTCTAGACAGAGTTATTTAGGGTGGGCTGTATTACAGAGTCCTGCCCCAAAGAACTAACCACCACTGAATCCTTCATGATGTGTTTACTGAGAGTACTGCAGTCAGAGATCCCTGTCTCCCTACGTGCTATTCAGCTAGAAAGAAAATACTTGAAACACAGATATCCATCACCTAAAGCATGCACAGCCTGAAAAAGATGAAATAAATAAAGAGAGAAAAGAGACCAGTGCGTAAGAGTGCAAAATTATTTAGGTTTTAAAGACCTTGGGGCAAACAAAGAGAAATTCAAGGGCAAAACCGATGGTTTTACCTGGTTTTTCTCAGCCCAAAATTTTAGAAATTGGTTTTCAGGGCAGGTCTTTAGCAAGAGGGAGTGGAGAAAAGTATGAAGATTGTTTAGATTTTGTGAATCTTTTGAACTTTCAAACTTATAACAAAGTCTAGGTGGATATTTTTTGAAATTGGGGGCATCACAAAACATTCCTCTGTGCAATTTAAGACATTGTTTGTACAAGCGAGATGTCCTGATTGATTTCTTTGATTTTGTAACTGAATGCAAGACTGTGTTATGCAAGCTTTAATTATTCTTATTTGGAAACAATTTTCTCTTTTACTTTCAGCGTTCTTTGGGGAATAGGAGGCAGCTCAAAACAGCAGGGTTTGCCAAAGCCAAAGCTAAGAAAATCTTCCAAAAAAGTTTCACTCTGTTCTGGTCTGGGTCAGAGCAATTCTGATAAACTTTAATTTTAGCAGAAGAATGTGTCTTCTAATCTTCTCTTGGGTACCAAATATTATCCCAGCACCATTGCTTCAAAGTAAAACTCTCTGGGATTTAGTACACATGAACATTTCAGGGTCTGACAGTTTCAAGAAAATAACACCAAGTTCACTGAGACTGGAGAATCAAACACATTAACCTCAGGGTTTACACATCTTACAAGAAAAACAAATGAGTAAAAAATGTTGGGCTGGCTGGAAATTCAACCAGAGTTGAATCCTGGTTTAAGCCTCTGCACCATGAACTTGTCTACACTTGAGTTCCAGTTGAAATGCCATTCTGCTACAGCCATATTGATTTTGATATATAAAGCAGTTCTTTATATAGTCAGTAACATTTATTCTAAATATCATGAAGATACATCCCTGAGAAAGTAGAATTGTGAGTATTTAGCCTTTCCACTTTGAACTGTGCCATTCAGGAGAGTATGTGCATCCTACAGCTGTGGGATAGGTTAACCTTCAAGATCAATAGATAGAGGGGTGATATTTTTAATTTGAAAGTCTCACTCCGGGTCCCACTTCAGACCCAAATGAGTATCGTGACAGGCAACGTGAGGTTTTTTTGTTCAGGATGAAAGTAAACTCATCTGAGCTTTCAGGTTGTTTCCACGCTGAGTTTTTGGTTTGCTATTTTTTTCTGTAGTGAAATTCATAGAATCACACAGTGGCCGGGGTTGGAAGGGATCCTAAAGGGATCTCTGTTCCATAGTCTGAAGTCTATACACAGCCTTGCAATCAGTCCCACGCCTCTTGTACTCTGCTCCTAATGGCATGAATCCAATTTTCTGAGGAAAGCCTTGGCAAATGGGAGCACTGGCAATGTCCTAAAGGTTAATCAGATTGTCTTGTATCAGCCTCCATTTTGTCTGTTCTACCAGGTCAGTGTTGCACATCTGAGCAGCGTACCTGGAGGATCTGTCTCTACACCAGTGCTGGGGGAGTGGTGCCTCCCAGTATGGACTGGGACAGACATCACCTTCTATGGAACATGATGTGTGATGATGCCTGAATGTCCTGACAAGGTTCTGCAGTTGAGTTCCTCCTTTCTTTCCTATTTTCACAGCAAACAGCAAAAATATCAACCTTTCCTTATCCAAACTTTGGACATTTCCGACCACTGCACGCTGCAGATGATTTGGCACACCCAACCAACGGAGGGCAGGGAGCAACCTGGTCTAGAGGAAGGTGTTCCTGCCCATGGCAGGGGGCTGGAAGTAGATGATCTTTAAGATCCTTTCCAACCCAAACCATTCTGTGGTTCTCTCATACTTTGATTCTATGATTCTATGATCAGGGTCAGCTGTTCTGAAGCTCGTTTCATCCAAGCTGCTTCTTGCAGCCCCGTGCCACACATCCACTCTGTGCTTTGCAAAGAACACTGCATTCATCCCCTTCGTGCCCCTACCCACCCACAGCTGCAGCACCAGGAAATTTTGGACCAGACTAAGGAGAGACAGTCACCTCCATGCTGTCCTGTGCCAGGCAGCCTTTCCCACAGTTTTTCTGAGATCGTGAGCCTTTCCATTCCAGGCATTGTTGTCTCATGCCTTGAGGGTCTGGAGTACAAGTCCTACAAGGAGCAGCTGAGGAAACTGGGGTTGTTTAGTCTGGAGAAAAGGAGGCTCAGGAGGGATCTTATCCCTCTCTACAACTCTCTGAAAGGAGGTTGTAGACAGGTGGGGGTCAGGTTTTTTTCACAAGTAACAAATGATAGGTCAGGAGGAAACAGCTTCAAGTTGTGCCAGGCAGGGTTTATACTGGGTATTAGGGAAAACTTCTTCACAAAAGGGTTATCAAGCACTGGAACAGGTTTTCCAGGGAAGTGGTGGAGTCACCATCCCTAGAGGGATTTAAAAGATGCGTAGATGTGGCACTCGGGGATGTGCTTTAGTGTTGGGTTAATGGTTGGACTCAATGATATACGAAGTCTTCTCCAATCTTAATTATTCCATGATTGTATGAGTACATCCCCTCACAGATCTGTCAGCTTAGGAGCAACCCTACCCCTCCACTCTTACCCCTTTGCCTCCCCTGCAAAATGACATCACTCCAGACAATTTACTGCTAATCAATAGGATTTAACAGAGGCAGATAGAGCCCCAAGAAAGCCGCTGACGCAGCAAACGCCTCCATGCGAGCGGAAGCATGGTCTGCCTTTGTTGGCATTTTCTGCTTTGTGTCTCACCAGCATTTGCATCTCCTAATTAAATAAGTATGGGCAACTGTATAAATATATATATAGCATTGCATTAAAGCCCTGGGATCTGTCTGACAGCCCAGCATGATGCAGCAGCATTAGCAATGTTTGCTGTACCATTTCAAATGACCTCATTTGGAGGGGAATTGCAGCCAGGCTGTGTGTGCTCTAACCCAGACAGTTGCAGGCACATGGGTTTTAGTAGAAATACATCCACTGAATTTCGTTTGGCTGTTCTTTTCTTTGTAAAGGCCGTGAGTGCTCTTAGAGAAATTAATCTGTGCCTGCGTGACTGTGGATTACATTCTGATGTGTTCCATCAGATAAGTGAGCTGTCAAGCTGTGATGGCAAACTGTTGGAAGCTGACAGATGATTGATGCTTGGGAAACTGCAATGTGGCCTCCTCACACACCAGGACTAGGTCTTCAGCTTCTTCTCCCCCAAAATGTCTTTCTCCTCCATGCACAGGAGGAGCAGCTCTTCAAGGATGGGTCAGTGCTCCACTGGGGAAGGAAGAACTGGGATGAAGTAAAAGTGATAGGAGCAACTACTTGCTTTGGAGGGTGGCCTTCCCCTGCTAGTCTTACCTTTGAGGAGGATGATCTAATCAGTTCTACAAAGTATTATTTCCATGTCACCTTTTTCTAAGCAACCAGTGCAACTCCAGGCTCATTTACACACAGATCACTTTCATGCAGGGCAGTGTCATGTGCAGCCCAGGCTGAAAATGCTTTTCCACTGACATCAAGAGTTGAATTTGGTCCAGAGGTGACTTTACAATCTCAGGACTCATCCCTCTTCTCCACTGAACATGGTCTCCATTGTTCACTGAACAGCATGACCTGTGTCAGCTATTGCTCAGCAGAAAACAAACAGGGAAGGCATGATTTAGATTTCTTGGGTTACCTACAAGCTTGTTCTTAGAGCATCACTGAGGGTGACAATTGACCCTACCCTCCCAGCTGCCAGTGTTTAAATATGTTTCTTAGTCCTCCAAGCAGGAAGCAGGATGATAAGTTAGATTATCTCATCGTTATCTGCAGGGAGAAGCCAGGTCAGTACAACGCTGCTTAGCATGACAGCCGGTGTATAAATAGGATCAGGACTTAGAGATGGTGACCAAGGTTAAAAGAATAACCAGTATGTGAATATACAGTGATCATGCTCAGATTCTGGCCATATTTCCTGTGCAGGGGGCTGAGCACGATGAGCATTCATAATCGACCTTGTTATGAGCATCAGGGGATCTCTGAAGGCACCGCGGGCAGACAGGGGAGGGCTGGGCCCCTGCCAGCTGGGCAGAGTGGATCTGTGCTCCCCATCAACTCCCCAGGCAGTGATGGAAATTGGAAATCAGTTTTCCCCTCCTCCTGACTGGGGCAGATGCAGCACAGGACTGTCATGAGGACCAGTTAGTTAAGAAGATGGCAATGTCCCCAAGCAGAAACACGGATGACGCAGGGATGCACCCTCTGTGGAGGCTGGAATGCTGGCATGGATCTGGAGGGTTTTCTCTGGGTTCATGCTTCAGTGAAAGCCAAACTAAAATGTCTTGTAGAATTCACAGCCCCATTCACACAGCACAGGAACCTGCTTGAATAACTGAGATCAAGACAGATGGAAGGGGAGGCTCAGGATGCTCCCTGCCAAGGAGCAGACCTTGCTCCTCTACACTCAGTTGGCAAAGACAAGGAATAAGGGTCAAAACTCTCCCTAGAGGCTTCAGGAGGCTTTTAGTCAGGTGAACAAAGTGCCAAAGTGCTCAGCCTAGTCCACAGTCTGCACAGGCACTGTGCCTTGGGAGGCCAAGGATCATGTTTCCTCTTCCAAAAACCATAGGCACTTAGTGCTTGTTGCCACAGAGGTCTTGAGTTTGTGCATTTCCTGAGAAACCTCTCTGCCTTAGCAGTGACCTGCAGCTGATGAGAACAGCCTTAGCTTTTGATGGGGATTTTCCATCCTTTACTTCCCTCCCCGCCAAAAAAAATTATATAACCCCATCCATTTTTAGAAACACAGACCCAGAGCTCAGCAGATCAGGCTAATATTGATCATTTCAGCCTTCATGAATTCAGAAAGCCAAAGTCTCCACAGGATAGGACAGGGCAGGGGAGTGAGGACAGAGCACTTAAGGGGCATGGGCAGCATTTTCTGCGTTGCAGCATGTGCCCTGGTGGAACAGAGGACATGTTATCCTGCTTGCACAGCATCTCCTGACCTGCTTTTGACCCAAGAAGAAGCATTTGCATTCATAAATACTGAAGCTGTACCCCTGGGAGGTGAGGGAATAAGAGGGAAGGAAAAAGAGTGGGTTTATCAAATCTAAGATCACTGCAGGGCCTGAAAAGAAAACTTTCTTCCTCTCTCTTCCAGCCCAACTGTAAACCATACTGCATCCAAGAGGGCTTGTTTATTAGCCCTTAGATTGGACAGTTTTCTCTCCAGTCGATGATTTTTGGTTTAGAGCACAGAAAAACAGATTCATGAGATCCTTTTGCCCCTCTCCATGCCTCCAGGAAGGTGTTGACTGAATAACTTAATTCTGGAAAACTTTACTCAGTACTGCTGTTCTTTTGGGCAGAAAAAGGCCTGAGAAGGTTCTATATCAGAAACTACTCACCTCTCCACTTTGCCATGTGAGAACCCAGAGAGACAGGGAGGTTTGGGGACTGCTCAAGGTGGGTGGTGAAGAAGGACATTGGAAGAATGGGAATGAAAGCCAGCATGTAACTGGAAAGATCAGGGTACCACAGATATCCGGACCTTTTCCACATTTGAAATATGAAGCACAGTTCTTGTTCTCCAAAACAGACAGGCAAAACTGGAAGAGATAGAGAGAGGAGCAATAGGAGGGCTGAGACACAGATCTGACCTTGCATTTCAAGAAATAAAGCATTTCAGCTTGAAATGGGGTGTTGCAGAATAAAATGCCTAGAAGATCATGAGTGCCCTGAAAGATAAAAACTCAGAGGGAACACCAACCTCACCTCCAACTCCTGAGCCTTGGCTGTGCCACTCTGGCTGACAGAGCTGGCAGTCCCCAGTCCATGTGTCCTGACAAGTGGTTTTTCTTCACAAGGAATTGCACTTGCTAAGTCAGGCAGGCACAGCTGATAGATAATGGTTTTCTCCTGTAGAAAATTATTTTATGCCTGCAAGAGCAGCCAAGGCACGCTATGAAAAACCAACCAGAGAGCCCTAAGGATGCATCTAAAGGACATCTATTCACAAATCTAAAATTATTGGGAACTTGCTCTTGTTGTAGAGGTTCTGTGGCTTTTGTTTAGGGTTTATTTAAAATAAGGCAGCACAGTGGTAAGCAGAGATGTAAGTTCAATTCCCTACATTCTTTGGTGGTTATTTCCTCTGGGATCATTACATCTCTCTGTGCACTTCAATTTTCCCAGAAATAACTCTAACTACCCGCCTGAAGAGTTGGGGGAGACACAATAAAGGCTGTAAAGAGCTGAGATAATGTTGTAACAGGAGCTGTAAAAATACCTACAGAAAATAGAGACCCCTTTATGTCACCACTGGAGCTGATATGTGAGGCAGCTTGTGGAAAAGGCACATGGCTGCTGGAGTGTCTCAGGCTCACTGGGGGAATCCAGTTACACTCAGCACTAAAATCACACTGTGTTGTTTCCCAGCCTCTGGCAGAGCAGCCAAATGTTTACACACAACTTCCACTTTCACTTCAGACACTGTCTGAAAGCTCACCCCGTGCCTGGGGAAGCAGCTCTCACCTGAACACAACAGTCCTTTGTTTTGTTGCTGGTGGTGGTTTTAGAAGACTTTTGGGGGTTTATAAAAAAGAGGGAAAGAGTCTTCTTCTACAGGCAGTGATATGATAGAGGGGAACAATTTTAAACTAAAAAAAGAAGATATTTAGGTTAGAAATTATAAAGAAATTGTTCCCTGTGAGGGTGGTGAGGCCCTGGCACAGGGTTCCCAGAGAAGCTGTGGCTGACCCTGGATCCCTGGAAGTGACCAAGGTTGGTTGGGGTTTGGAGCAATCTGGCTGTGGCAGGAGGGTTGGAACTGGATAGTCTTTAAGGTCTCTCACACCCAAACTATTCTGTGATTTTGTAGCTTTTTTCTTTTAGGCAACCACACTGCAAAGTGAATTTTGCTTACACAAAAGCAAATCATACACATGAGGGTGAGGGAAAACCTGATTTATCATCACTAAAATATTTTCTTCCCCTCTTTGAAGCTCTGTCTGAAATGACTGGCTTCATTCAGGGAAACATTTCTCAATGCCAGATCGTGTGTTGAGAACGTGGAAAGGAGTAAGAAACACAATCCTGTTTCACTTGCAGGCATTTCATCTTAACAGAATTTGATTTTTTGCCCCCCAGGGAATTTTGTGTACGAGGGAATGAGCCATAAAGCTTGGCTGCAAAGCAGCACAGTCCCAAGCCAGAGAGAACCCCACAAAGAGCAGAGTCACAGTGCTCCCCTCGGAGCTGCATGTCACCTGAGGGAGGAGAGGAGAGGAGAGGAGAGGAGAGGAGAGGAGAGGA
>VXBQ01008416.1:659620-675958 GCA_013400175.1 Phainopepla nitens
TAAATTAACAAAACACTGCGAGATCATTCATAACACCCTCATTCACTAAAAAGAAAATAATCCCGGCAGACTGACCCGGCCAAGGAGCTTCAGCTCAGCTGTGTGACAGCCACTCCAGACCAGCACCAGAATGCAGAGCTGCAGGGCAGGGGCAGGAGGGGATTTCAGATTTCACCCCACGTAGCCCAGGGCAGGTATTGCAGAGCCGCCACCCCCGCGAGCAGAGACGCTCCGCCGCAGCACACTCCGGGTTGTTGACTTTGCTGCAGACAGTCAGGCTGGGGCAGACCCAGACAGCAACAAACTCTTTATGAAAGCAGCTGGGAAAGAGAATCAAAGACTTCCAGTAACCGCCAGTTCCTGCTGGACACATTTAACCCGTTCGGCATTCCCAAACAACCAGCTGTCCTGATTGGCACCTGCTTGGCGCTTGCCTTGGCTCAATTAAACACTTAAATTCAATGTCTCCAGAAACATGAAGCCACAAAACATTTCCAGGGTCCATCCCATAGTCATCCCATAATCCAATCCCCACCTTAAGTTTCTACAGCATCTTTTTAAAAGCTGGTGTGTGCCAGGATCAATTTGCCCACTCCCTAGGTTAGCTGAGAAGCTGTCATAGAACTCCCTGTCCTTGGCCCTTAGGTCTTGTGGATAAAAGAGCACCTGAGAGAACATTGGGACTAAAGTTCCATGTTGCTTGTTTGCCTCAAGCCATGAGCCAGGGTGGCCCCAGCTGCAGGTGGCATCAGTGAGTCACAAGGATTGGAGAAGAGAGTAGGAAAATAAATCAGAGCAGAGCTGAGGGAAGAGGCAGAGCTGCCTCCAACCATCTGCTTGGGCCTTTAACTTCTTCCACAGGGCTGTGGATGTAAATATTGCCTCTCAGGAAGACAAAACACAACAGTTTATTCAGAGCTGGGGTAACTCAGTGAGTGCAGAACCAGCATATGGGTGGACAGAAGGTGACATCCCAGACAAAGCTGGGCACTCCTGCAGAGCTCTCCTGGGAGGGATGTGGGCCTGCATTAGGGGTGGCACCATGTTTGTGCCCATCTGCTGCAGATGGCACTGTGCCACTCCACAGCTTCATTTCGCCAAGGCATGCTGGATTGGGGCAGCAACTTGCTCAGCCCTGCCAGGGTTTCTGTCCCAGGGGCAGGTGGTGACCTCTGAGCAGGCAGCAAACCAAGCACAACCCAGGGAGAAGCGTGGTGGGGTTGGCCAATGCAATCACAGCGAGACGTTGGAGGACAACATATCCTTGGGGACAACAGTGCCTGTTTCCCTCAGTCATTATTAGGGATCCCAAACCCAAGTTTGCACATGGATATTGGCCTGAGCAGTGCCAAGGGCCTGGGAATGTTCTTCCACCTTATCTCTGTTGGTGATAGTTTATCTCTCCCATTTTATTGCGTCTGAAGTAGCTCCTTGCAATCACGGCTACTGAGAGTGCACACAAGCCCTTCTGAACTCCGTCTGCACTCTGCTGAGGAAAGGTTGTCCATATTGCAGCATGTACTGAAAGTTGTAGAACTGATGTTCCTCTGTGGCAGGTCATTTTAAGTTTCATTTTAAGTGCCTCCTCTTCCTTAAAAAGGCAGGAGATGAGACTGAGATGAGATGAGATGAGATGAGATGAGATGAGATGAGATGAGATGAGATGAGATGAGATGAGATGAGATGAGATGAGATGAGATGAGATGAGATGAGATGAGATGAGATGAGATGAGATGAGATGAGATGAGATGAGATGAGATGAGATGAGATGAGATGAGATGAGATGAGATAGATGGATGCTTCTTTCTGGGCCACACCAGACAGCAGTCTGCAGGAACCACTTATACAAAACACAAGTTTTATTAGGAATCCGGTGCTTTGAACTAAATCTACTGCATCAGGGGCTTAAAAAATATTCTGACTTTGTAGATTGATCAGAAATGAAATATATTACCAGATATTTAACCACAATTGACGGTATTTATATATATATATATCCATGCTGAGTATGTATGTGTAAATATCTGTCTATCTATATTTATATATCGATCTATATATATCTATATATGTGTGTGTCCATGGACATCTTGCTGTTTTTCAGGAGATTTGACTTATTTATATCAAGAAGATTCTAACTGGAGTTTAACCTAACACTTTGCCTAGAAGCCTTTAGGGGATTTCAACATTCATCTTCCCATTCCTGCACAGCATGTAGATACAAAAAAAGAAAAGGGTTTTAGTACTTGTACCTCTTCTTAGGAGATGCCACGTGCTGAAAAGCAACTTTCTGAAAAGCTCACGCTGTGATCTCAGGTGTATTAACATTGATAATTGCAATGATAAGAAGACTCCATGCTCTTGGGGGTCTTTCCCACCCTTAGCAATGCTGTGATTCCAGGAGAGAACCCCTGGCCTGATCACAGAAATCCAGCTGTGTCCTGGCCATTTTGGCACAGGAAAGGTCAGCATGGATGTGCCCCTCAAGGGCACCAAAATCCCACCTGCTTGTGGGATCTCCACCTCCAGAGGACTCTCAGGACAGCCACACTCCAACTTGATTGGAATTATTTACCTTTCCCACTCTCTTTCCAGTAACACTGGGAGACTCCACTGGCTGGCTGACAGCCACAGGAGGGTTTTGTTTAAACGCACTGGAATTAATTTGTCTGATCGGTGTGAGCTGTGCTGATGGCCAGGGCAGCAGGCAGCCAGTTATTTGGATATTTTTTGGCTCTGGGAGAGGTTAAGTGAGGACAGTGCTGAGAGCTGCATTGAGATTTGGCAGCCCCAAAGGGGAAGCCTGTCTCAGAGAGCAACCGCCTGTTTTTCAGCTGAAAATATATTTCCTCAGCTGTCTCTGGAAGTAAAGGTTAAGCTTAATTTAAAGCGGAGCTTTAGCAGCCTGGAAAATAAAAGCAGCAAGAAAAAAACTTGTTTCTCTTTTCTGTCACTCTCAATGTCATTTCCTCTATCATTGTCTTCTCTTCTGTCATTGTAACCACTCCCCTTCTTGCCCTAAGAAAAATTTTTTTTTAAGTCTCAACAAGCAAGTCACCCAGCATTTCTTGCAGCTACCATGAAGAACTTCAAGATTTCCTCACTAAATCCAGGAAAAAAATTCACCTGAGTACCCCTAGTTCCCTGCTACTCCTGACACTGCCTGCTTATGCAGAGCAATAACCATCCTCATCTGATTGGGTTGTTGCAGAAAAAACAATGGAAATGCAAAAAAAAAAAAGTGGGAACCACAGCTTGTGGTAACTGGAAACTTGTCAGCAGTGGTAATAAACAAGATTTGAGCTGGGATTTTTTTAAAAATTTGTGTTTTACTGAGGGAATGAAAGGTCAAGGCAAGTGATCTGCTCGCACAGAGTCACATCTGTGCCAAAGCATGGAGCTGAACCCTTCTAGAGTGGTCAGGAAAAGAGGGGAGAGAGGGATGAGTGAGGAAAGGAGATGACAGGTTCTGGTTTGACCCTATGCTAGAGTATAAAACATCAGGTACTGTCAGATCCAGGACATGATGCAAGAGGAAGATAAACCCAGCAGCCTTTGGTGGGGCCAGCCAGCACTGATGGTGGCTGTGGACACAGTACCATCAAACACCCCACAGAGCAGATAAGACAGGAAAAAGAGGTTTTTTAAAGGAATTTCCTAATGCAGAAAAACTGACAGCAAGAATAAAGTGACCACATATGGGCAGACACACAAAAAAAGGTAAAAATTCTTCTAATTTGAAGTTTCCTCCCCCCTCCCTGTATAAATATTACAGTAAATCTAACAGAGCAGGGACAAATGAGGGATCTTGCCACTGCTGGTCTGATCACTCAGCTCTGCAATTATTGAGTGTAACTTGGACTCAGGGTGGATGAGATGCAGAACGACAACTGACCTTTGAGAGCCAAAGAAAGCAACCCTGGATCTCATTAAAACCCTGAGTTTTCCACTCAGCAGTGATTATTCACAGACACAAAGGTTGGAGCCCAAAGAGGGTCAATTGTGACCATCTCATCAGCCTGGCAGGGACTCAGCTCTGCTGTCCTGACAGGGCTGGACAATCTGGAGGAAAATATCCTGCTGAGTTTAAGGTGTAGGGTTTTAAGTTTGAGTCAACAGCTCAAACACAGTCAGATCTATCAACATCTGAGCCAGTTGTTTCCAAAGTCAGTAAAGAGAAACTGTCTGCATTGAGGGTTATTGAACCTTAGTAGGGCAAATGAATCACACTTCCAAGTGCCTGATGTCTTCCAGGGATTCAGAAGGAAGCTGTCAGTGGTTAGCTCGAGGTGACATCTGCACAGCAGACACTGGAAGTGCAATTTAACACTAAACACTGTTGTCTGGGGATAACAAATCAAGTAAATGTTGTCCCCCTTCATTTCCACACATCATTTCCTGGGTGTGTGTGGTTTCCTCGAGGTGCTCACCACAGGTGAACCCCTGGAAGGAAGCACAGGTGGGAGTGGACAGCTGGGCTCCAGGCACTGTCCTGTTGGACTCCCACAGATTTTGGAAAGCAAGTCCAACTTGTCCTTGCCTCCAGCCAGCTCCTCACATCCCTTGGTTTCCCTCACCCAGGACAGCAGGTAAGGACACAGCCTTCCCAATGTGAGTAAAATCAGCAGGTGTGGTCAGCATTGGCTTCTCAGTGGGGATCTCTCTTCTTGGGATGGGATGCAGTGGGATTGGGAGAGAAGGAAAAGAAAAGCTCTGTCTCTTTACTTCAGCTTTTGTGGTCCCAAATTCCTTCTCACCTCCTGGGCAGCAGAACACACCAGGTTAGGGGTCAGGAGAAGCCTTCAAATCTCTTCTCTGGTCCTTCCATGCCTGGAGAGAGAGAAGAACTTCCCTCTCTTAGGCCATAGGTTCAACTATGCAATGCCAAGGATTGCTGACCTAAAACCATGCTGCAGCACTGAAAACACGGGATGGAATCACTTATCCTCTGACAGGTGTGAAGGCCAGATCAGATTATTATGATGCTCCTTTCTGGCTTACAAAATTGTGACTGTTTAAAAACCAGCATTCCAAAAGGGTCAGAGAACCCACAGCGACGGGTTGTTCTTTCAGTGCTGAAGAGCAAAGACGTGTCTGAGTCTGTGCTATTTCATCTGACATCCAGAATATCAGTTATAGCAACAAAAACTAAACCACTGCTTTCCTTTGATCTAAGGGAGGTGACTGCAATCACAGCATCGTGCCCAGAACCTGCTCAATGGTTTTTAGGCACTGAAAAGTCTTGGATTGAGAAGGGAGGCAATAAATCCTGGCAGTCACAAGTGTGTTGGATGTGGCCAATAATCTGATAGGGGGCAGGTTTGGATTAGGTATGAGGAAGAAATTCTACACTGTGAGGCTGGGGAGGCCCTGGCACAGGTTTTCCAGAGAACCTGTGGTTGCCTCAGCCCTGGAAGTGTCCAAGGCCAGGTTGGATGGGGTTTGGAGCAACATGGGATAGTGGAAGGTGTCCCTGCCATGGCAGGGGGCTGGAACTAAAGGATTTTTGAGGTCACTTCCAACTCAAACCATTCTCAGATTCTGTGATTCCGTTTGCCTCACAGCAAGGCTGAGGCACTCTAGTGCCACAACACCACGGGGAGTTCATGTCTGTGAGTCCTGGGAAGGCATCAGTCCCCTCCAACCAGCCCAGAGCAGGGCCTGTGTGATCATGCCATGCTGTCAGTGTGAGCTACACCACCTACAGTGGGATGAAAACTTCATTAGCATTGTCCATCCCTCTTCATCTGTCCAGTAAATCCTATCCAAAGCACTGCAGAGAGAGAAGCTGATTTGTCTTTGGGTCCATCCCCTCCCATTTCTTCCTTCAACCCCTTAGATTCTCCTCTCCCTCTTCCCTGCTGTCCTTGGCCCCCCACATTCCCACCTATCTTGGAGGCTGTTGCTGATGTAATTTTATTTCTCCTAATTGCATTCTAGGCTGGGAGGGAGGCTGGCAATCCACTCTTCTTCCAGGATAAAGAGACTTCTTAATTTTTTCATTCATTTCTCTTGAATGCTCATGAAACCAAGCATGTCTGAGAAATCCCATCACTCCATCAGCCTGAGGGTTTTCTACCCATTTCTGTGCATTAGGTTAATGGGAAATAGTCTCTGTATAGCTGGAGGTTCATGTAATTTGCCTGAGAATTTGAATTCCCACATGTATGCACAGTTTTACTCTTTTCCCGTGGGGAAAACGAAAACAAACCACTTCATTTCTGCTTAAAATCCCTTGAACCCATTTGTTTTGTTTTGTTAAGCAGAAACGAAGCATTTTACTTGGGTCATGCTGACCTCATGTTCTTCCTATTTTTATTATACAGGAACTTCACAAAAGTGCTTTCCTGTGTCTTAGACCTTTTTCTTCAGCTGTGGGACAACATTCCAGGATGGACAACATTTTCCTTGGTACACCCTAGACCCTGACTGGCACCCTGTCCATGTTCATCCAGAAAAACGGGTGAATCCAGGGGAATGCAGTGGCTGGCTGGGGATAGAGGGGAGCCTAATATCATTAAAACCAAACACAGATGGTCTCTGACAGCTCAGAAAGATTCAGGTTAATTGTTATGGAAAAATACTCCCCCAAAAAATAACAACAACCCACAAAAACAAATAATAATTAAAAAAAAATAAGTTAAAAAACAAACCAAACCCAAACAAACAGAAACGTTATTAAATCCAGGAATTTGAAAATGTTTCCCTTGGACTAGAAATACCAAAATAAGGTCTTTCCAGAGACATGTTTAAAGGGAGGGACAGCTATTCTGGAAATGAGAATATTTCAGACTAGTTTTGACTAATTTGGGAAGAAAATAATGGCATTTTTCTGGGCCCACAGCTCTTGTTTTGACTGCCTGTAATGCAGCCCCACATCCAGCATCTCCAGACCTTCTGGGGACTGGGTAATCCACATCTTCCATGAGAAACATGGTTTGCCCAGGCTCTTTGGAGGTTTGCTCCTGTCCCGGTGAGTGCAAGAAGGGATGGGGCAAGTTTGAGGAAAGCACTGCAAGAAAAATGGAGAAAGAGGCTCTGTGGAGAGCTTGTAGAGCCAAAAGAGGAAATCAGGAGAGTGGGATTGTCTTTGTCTAAAAGGAGGAGGCACAAGTTGAAATTAGAGCTGAAGCCTGCACCAACGATTCCCTTTCCAGGATCACATGGGAGGCATGAGTCACACGCTGTCCCCATCCCTACCTTGGAGGGATGAAGTGCAGCATCGCAGTTTGCAGTGCACTCGACTGGAAATAATCTCTTTGGGACAAAAAGGCGTTGTTGGAAGCGGCTGCCATTTCCAAATGCCAGCATTTGGAAGCGTGCAAAGAATGACAGTCACAGGAACAGGGATTTGAACAGGAAAAGCGGTGCCAAGTGCTATATTTGGGCATGATTACTGCTGTGTTTGTTATTATTATTATCACCACTCGAATTTTAGCTCTGGTTGGAGGCCGTGCTTGAGATCAGATCTCCTTTTAGCAGGGCTGTCTGCAAATATTGTGAGAAACGGTCCCTTCTCCCAGGGAAAAAATAAACAAAAATGTTAAAAAATATTCCTTTTTAGTAACAGCAAGGTTGCCCTGTGTGTACAAGGAGAGGGAACTTCAGGATATGCAAGAAAGTTTTGATAAGTGCAGCCCAAATCATCTATCTGAGACATAGCTCCTCTTATCAAGGAGCTTTATCTCCTGTAAGATAAGAAAGATTGAAGTACTGCCATCTCCTTCTGAGGCACAGGGAGATGAAGCAACTTGCCCCAAAACCTACCAGATCTCCCTAAGCTCAGCCTTCCTAGTTCAGAGGAGCAGAAACCTGGTTTCTGCTGGAGTTTGCTCACAGGTGGTTTTGATTACAGATTCACTGCCTGGACCACCTGACCCAGGAGAACCTCTTAAAGTCAAGCTTCCAAGGAGGCTCACTAAGGGAATCTGGTTGGGCTGGTCTCCTGAGGGATTCCACGCCAACCACAGCCCAGCTGGTGTTTTTAGGGACTACTTTCAAATGGGCATCTGTTTTGTAGAGCACCAGAGAACTGGGATGTGCAGGAGACCTACAGTGCCTAAGGTGACACAGGGACAGGACTCCACTGAGTAAACATAAGCATTGTGTGTCATTCTTTCCACACCACACCTTCCCAGCAGCTCTCCAACTGCTCCTCCTCAAGGCATGGATCTCTCACAGACCTCTGTCATATCTGCCTGCCCCACGTGGGGACATCTCAAGTGATAACAGACACCTCTGCCTAAGCAGCAGATCCTTCTCTCTGTGCAGCTGCCTCCCAACCTCCTGCCACAGCCAACGGAGGGGGCTCCACCCAGCACCTGGAGCTGCCAAGAGTCAGGTGAGGTGTTCTGGCTTTCCTGAAACATCTAAGCAGCACAAACACAAAAGACATCAGACCTTCAGGAAAATTATTCCCTTTTGGAGTGGCAGCTGGAAGGTGGGAGGTCCTCACATAAGGCACAGGACACCTCTGCTGGGTCCACATCCTCTGAGAGAAATCCCCTTCCATCCAGTGCACCCTTCCCTGCTGGGTCCTAAAAATCTCTCATCACCTTTTTTATGAACTCATCTGTTCTTGTGACTGTTTTCCAGCAGCATCCCAACTGACTTTCCACAGGAAAAGCATCTGTTTCGTGGCTGAGGGAAGTGTGGCACAGAGAGGGGAGCTGAGATGCCTGTGGTCATCCAGAAGGCAGAGCTGGGAACAAAGCCCATTTCTCTTGACCATCAATTCAGGCCCTCTAACCACGAGGTGTAGCTCTGCCTCCCAGCCTCTGATCCTCAGATCCAGCACAGCAGTCAGTGCACTCCAGCTGCTGGCTCAAGGCTGCTTTTTTCCCGTAACCGGAGGTTGAAAAGCAGTGAAGTTTCCAACATTCATTTTATCTAAACCCCTAAGCCTCTCTCCTGAAGTGACTGGAGGGCAGATGTCCACCCCATTTACATTTTGGGACCCTCAGAGGAAGGTTTGAAGCACATGACTATATCCCACTCCTTTGATGCACCTGGAATTCCCACTCCCATTTGCTGCGGGGCACTGAAAATTTGAAAATTCCCTCTGCCCTATTCCCCTCCTGCCTGTGTGCATTGATATTCTCCACCACCCCAGTGCACTGATGTGACTCTGTGCTATGAATTTCAATTAGTGGGTAGGGGGGTACAGGCCTCGTGCAGAAATCCATTAGAAGCTGCTTACTATTGAAGGGCAGTGAGCAGACAAATGTGATTGTCTACAAGTCTGAAAACAAAGGGAATGTGCTGTGATTTTACTAGAAGAAAGGTACTGTCAGTGGAAATGGTTCAATATGAAAACTACTCTCAGCTGCTGCATTGAAAAGTCTGAGAAAATTGAGATGAATAAGGAAAGCAATCTAGCTAGGAAGGGAAAAAAAGGAGAAAAAAATGAGCTCTATTTTATTAAATTACAGCTGTAGCTTTCCTTTTTTTTAAATTCGTGGGATGGTTGAGACAAAGGTCAGGAGCCTCATTCTTCAAAGCCATAAGCCCATGCACAGCAGCTCAGAGCAGAAGCTGCCTTTTCACACTGTGTTCCTAATGTGCCAGACATCCCTGGGGCTTCCTGGGCAGCTTCCTAAGAATTTTCTGACAGATTCTCTCAGCTTCAGCTGGAGCAGCCACTTTCCCTGAGTGCAGGTGAGTCAAATAAAGGCTTCACAAAGAGCTGTGGGTGGCTGACTGCTAAAGGAGGCACCACACCTCGTTATCCCTGTGGATGCAGCCCTTAGAATTCCACTCTTACCACCCTTTTTGTGGGGAAGTCCCTTGAAGGGGACACCCAGTGCCAACCAGCATGACCTGGCTGACTTCCAGCTGCCAACCCCAAAGGCAGCCTTGTGGTCCTGCAGATCCTGGGTCATATCCACCAGCTCCACCTGTCTTGGAATCCAGGGCACAGGAAATATTCCTTTGCCTGTCCTGAGAGGTTTTATTCCTCAGGAGAGCACAGCTTTTAATTTTTAGCCATGCAAAAAGCTTCCAAGGCTTTGTGAGGAGTTGAGTTTTTATAAATATATAAAATAGATAATATTATAGTTTATCACAAGGTGAAAAAGTAGATTTTTGGTTTTTAATATGGAAGATAGATGAAAGACACGATGGAGGATTTTAAGTGTTAACTTAGCCTTCCTCTTCTTTTTCAACTACTCCGTTTTCTACAATTTTGAAAACACTGATTAATTAAACAAAATCACAATACAGATACTACATGACTAACAAATAATTATTAATTAGTAGTTTAATAAAAATAAAATACCTTTTACATACATAGCAATAGTTAATTAGGTAACATATCTATATAAGTATCCTTGAAATCATCCATTTTGTGTCTTGCTAGCACATGCCCTTAAAATATCCAAGTCTTGCTAGCACATACCCTTGAAATGTCCAAGTCTTACTAGCACATATCACTAAAATATACAAAGGCCTGTTATCATCTAAAGCTCTAAATTATGATAAAGAAATAATAAACAACTGAAGACCAAAGCCAGCAAGTCCCACTTGTCTCATTTTCAACCCTAGCTCAAAACAGCTGAGGGGTTCCCCATCAGAAACCCCAAATACAAAGAAATTTTAAATCCTACACACAAGGATGTCTCATACCTGGGGTGAGCTTGAGCTCATGAATCAAGGTCCTGAAGTGGGGTGAGATAATTGCCAACCCCATCCCTAAACAACTGGGCAATTCACCTGGAGCTGGTGAGTGCAAAAGTAAAGCAAAAGCCTTGCCAGCAGCAATCCCCACAAGCTGTGCAGGCATCTTCACCTGCAGGTCCTCAAAAAGGTGTCATATTAATTTAATTTTAATTCTTCCATCTCAAAGATGGAAAAGCCCAATTCCCAGCCAGCGCAGAAATAAGCTACAAACTGGCTCAGACTCATCTCTACTTCACCTTCCTGTGCCCTCCAAATGTGAGATTTCAACTTTTCTGCCCTGCAGGGTCCATTTCCCAGCCTTCAAACAACAGCAACAGCACTTGTCTGTCTCTAAGTGTCATAGCTATAATTTACACTGTAGTGCAACCCTCCAGGGTTTTACAGAACCACTAAATAGCAGGGATGACTCTTTAAAGAGGGGAAGGTGTCCACTGATGGTGGTTCCTGCACTGTGTCCTCCTCTGACTTTTTCATAGACTGGCAGGAAGGAAGTTTGTCATCCCAACACAAACTTTATGCCCAAAACACACAGTTTTCTGCATGGTCCATATTGGTATCAGCACCAGTGCTTGAAACAGGAAACAGCTGAAATGGGGAAGGAATCACAGAACAAGTGTAGAGAACTGTTTTAACTGCCAGAGCACTTCCCTTTATTTCCGCTCTCACCCAGAGCCCTGTGGCCTCACTGCCTTGAGGCTCCCTGTCTTGACACATCCAGATCCCACTAATCAGCTCTTCCAAGCAGACACAAAAACCCCACTTATGGTCCCTTCTGCCTCATGGAGTTGGGCTGGGACCAAATCCAGGAGCTTGATGCAGCTGGTTGTTTCAATAGCAAAGAGGCACCTAGGGCCATGGGAGACACCCATAGGTAACACAAACATCTGCAGAGCACTTGCAGATGTCACACATCATCTGTGGGAGGTCAGGAGCAGATGAAGAAAGTTCAGAATCCTACACTAAAATATACCAACAGTTCTATAGTAGACATCAGAATGAAAACAGTGTGAATCCCTATTGCTCTTCCTGCCTGTTCCCCCAGATTTCTCCACCCAAAACACATCAGATGGGATCCATTTTCCCTTGACTTTTAAGCTTCCATTCACCTTCTGCATCACGTTCACAGATCCCTTCCAATCAGGACAGGGTTACACATCTGCTCTCATTTCCTACCCTCCCCAAAGCACACAGCCTTTTCTGCAGGAATAAAGCTACTCCATGCCTCCAGCCTCATCCCAGTTCCTCCTTCAGGACACTCTGGTCCCTGCCTGGCAGGTCTTCACTCAAACACCTCCTTAAAACAGACACTGGAGTGTCAGTTTTAGGATGACACATCCCATAATGGAAACAAACAAGGGGGGAAAAGTTCAACAGAAACTAAATTTGGATTGGTGCACATTGCGTCACCACTTAAAGACCTGAAGACTTGGTGGGACTGAAGGAGAGCCCAGCCTTCAGTGGGGTTTTTTTTGTTTGGTAGGTTTTTTTCTCTTTTTTTGCAGAGAGCACAATTTTATGGGTGCTATTTTACTTCAAAAATCATGTGGTAAGAAATATACATGTCCTGCAGGCTAAATAAAAGCACTGAGAAATCCCATCAGTGTGTGGCTGATCCTTTTAGAAGGTCAGATGAGCAGCTGTGATCAGTCAGGTCCTGGTTTCACCTGTCCACCACATACACACCACAGGGTGTGCCACATTTTTAGGCTCTTTTCTAGAGAGAGAACAACCAGAAATGCTGTTGCTGTCTCCCATGGCTCTCCTTTTTTTTTTCAAATTTGCTATAGCAATGAGAGACAAAACTGGGATTGCAGGGTTGCCAAAATGTTAGAGCAACATAAAGTCATGTGGCATTAATGCACCAGAGAGCTTAATGCTAAACTTTCCCTTTAATCATTAATCATCTTGTAAATAGCATTAATCTGAGTCTCAAAGGAATTACTCTGCAAAAGGCTTTGATCCCAGCTTTTTGGGGGAATAAAGCCCCTTGGGAGTGATTTTAAAATCACTTTAATTCTATCAAATATGATGAATTGAAGAGAACCAACACCTCCAGTTGTTTTCACTGTGCTTTAAAACAGGACAGAGATTTTTTTTTTCAGAGTTAGCCAAAAAAGGGGAAATTGCAAACACCTGAATTCCCCTGATTTTATTCAAAGTTTTTATTTCCAGACGTACTTACAGGAGATTATGCCAACCTTCACTGCCTTATCCAGAGTCAGCTGTTCCAGCCTCCCAGAGCATATCACAAGTTGGCATGAGGCAGAGATAAGCCTCACAGGAGGTCAGAAAGAGTTCAGAAGAGCAGAAGGAGGACAAAAGGCAAGAAGCATCTACGATAAGAAAATGCAAAAGCATGAGGCTGAGCAGAAAGGCACATGAAGTGCAGCTGTGTCCACTCACTCTGAACTTGTGGAAGGGCAGGTTGTCTAGACTGTGCAGCTGCAGGACTCAGTGAGGGATGGAGCTGCAGGTGGTGGAGGAAGGGCAGCAGGAGAGCAGGGGGAAGCATGGTCTGGTGACAGCCCCTGCAATTCCCACCTGCCTCAACCCATTTCCATCCAGAGAGTTCAGTTTAAAAGAGACACAGCCAAGATACAGCATCAACTCTGGGATTTCTGGAGAGGCTGGAGATTATAAAAAGCTTCTCTCGGTAACTTTGAGAAGCTGGAGAAAAGGTTCATGATTTCTGGTGCAGGCCAATCTCATTGGGACATCCCTCTTAAATTTGTTCACACACCACTCCATCACCTCTGTACTGCACACACACATCCCTCAGAGGCAAGAGATGTTCTTCCTGGCTAAAGAGTTTTTTATTTCAGGTAATAAAGCTGTCAAAAATTAAGTGGCAAAGATGGGCACAAAATGAGTCGTGCTGTGAAAGGACACATCTGAAAGGACACTCAAACCAGCAGCTTCCAGCTTTTTGTGTGTTGCCACATAAAAGGGGTCGACCAGAAAGTGTCAGTGTGGCCTTTCTGCTCCATGGCCAACCACATCCAGTGCTGGAACCAAAGTCCTGGGCTCTCCCTGTGCTCACACTCCATCTCCTCAGTCAGGGCTGCAGTTGCAGAAGTGAAATCAGATTAAATTCTGCTGTGCTTTCAGGCGAATGAAAGCTTTGCATCAAAAAATACATGATGCTGCAAGTGATGGCAAACTCAGACCACAGGCAAAGTTCCCACAGTGAAGTGAAACTCAGATTTCTTCACCAGATCAAGCAGAAACACACCAGATTTACCTGAAATCACCACACAGACGTTTTCTCTTCACTGATGCAGAAGAGGACAAAACTTCTCTTCTTCTGGTCCTCTGCTTGTCTATACAAGGCCCTGCACCCCTGTAACTAAGATGACCTCATGAGGGAAACATGGAATTTAAAATAAGAGAAAAGTTTAAAAAAATAGCCTTGGGGTTTTGTTCGTGGTTTGATTCTGTGGGTTTTCTTCAACTTTTTTCAGAAGCCCCAGTCTGCCTTAGCCCAGTGTGCTTTCAGACACTCCACCAAGCCACCTGGAACAGGGGCAGCTCAGTCTGAATTTATACTCAGTGCAGACCGTAAAGGTCTCGTGGCTCCTTGGTTTCTCTTATCAGCCCAAGGTTGTCCCCTTTCTCCTACTTATCTAGTGACAAAACACCTCCCACCAATACAGTGGGTAAAAAGGAGGAAGAAAAATTAAAACTGCATGGATTTTAGCAGGCAGTGACTATTAAAAGATGTCTGCACCCCAGATTTTTAAAAAATTGTGTTTTCCAAAATATTTTTCACCTCTGATCATTTGCTGAATTAATGCAGAATCCACAGAAAGCTCCTGTCCATCTGAAGCTCTGATTCAGGCCAAGATCACTCTCTCAGCCCAAGTCCTGAGCCTCTAAAGTCACTGGGACACCAAAGCCCAGTCCTAACTCACATATCACAAGGCTAGGTCTGCTAGGAAAATGAACAAAGATGGAAATGGGCTCTTCATCCCCCCACAGAGGCACTGACTTCTTCCTCAGTTATCTGAAGTGGTGAAGAAAAAGGACAGTTTACAACCCAGGAGCTTTGGTCACATTCGAGCATGCTGCCTCCCTTTTCCTTTACATCCTTGGGGAATCATCACAGGGGAATATTCTGCCTTAATTTGCTAACCAAGCTGAATATGGACATTTAACCTAAGGCCACAATTTGCTCTGAGAACTGACCAGCTTCTTACAGCTTCCTACAGGAAGCTGCCACCAGCTTCTAACATCTTTCACCTTCATAGTCACTCTTTTTCCTTTTTCTGACATTTCCTGGCTCTGCACCTTCCACATGACTCAGAGACTTCCCGGACCCCGACTTGGCAGTGACATCAGCTCTGAGAACTGAAGTTAATAAACACCACTCATTATGTCAAACTGGAATTGTGGGGGAGGCGGGGGAGAGGTTGTTTGGCTTTTTTTCAAGTGAGGATGTTGAGTTTCCTCTAAAACCATATTTAGACCTGAGCAGCAGCACATCTGCTGTAAGGAATCACTGAGATTTTAATGACCAAAGGGCAGAAAGGAGTTGTCAGGGCTTTGTTTTGATTCCCAGGTGTCTCAAGAGACAGAAGAATGTGTAAAGCAAACTGTGCTGCAGAACACCTGGTACAGACATAAGGCAAAAGTCCAGCAGAGCTTCGAGGTGATTTCCGTGTCCTGAAGTCACCCCTGAGAGTGACTTCATCTCCAGGAGACTCGGTGACTTAAAAAAAAAAACCAAACCAAAACAAAGCAGTGAAGATATTTCAGACATGCCCAGCATCTGCCGGCTCAAGCAAACATCAGTAACTCTAGAAGTACATCTGCTTTCCCTGCTTAGTGTTGTAAATTCACTTTTTACTTTGAAAAGAAGTAAATATCTTGTCCTACACGGGCAAGGTAAAGCAGTGCTGGGGCAGCACGTGAGTGTCAGAATCACAGAAATGTTTGGGCTGGGAGGGACCCTAAAGATCACCCAGTTGCATCCCCCTGCCATGGATGCCACCCACTGGATCAGCTTCCTCAGGGCCCCATCCCTCCTGGCCTTGAACAATTCCATGGAAAGTTGCAGCACTGATACTGTTTATAATAGGTTTCAGCACAGCTGAATTTTGCATTGGCCAAGCACTAAAATTTTGCATCAGCCTGAACACAAGTCCCCTAAAATCCTTCATCATTTTGCAGATTCTCAGTTTCCACCGAGATTTACTTGAAATCACAAGTTTTCTGTAATTTTTTTTATATCATTTGTGTGTTTGTTTTTGTTTTTTTTTTTACCCTTTGCAGGGTTTTCAGGTCCACTTCCCTGATATCTCAACTCTCCAGCCGGAGTTCAAACAGAGCCAATTGCAACCACGTCACCTTTTCCTTCCAGCACAAGGTGACACACCTGCAAGCACTACCTGGGGCTGTGACTCAGCCCTGCCAGGAGTCACGAGCCCCAGGGACCTGCCAGGCCACAGGTAACACGTGTTCACACAGGGGGTGAGCTCTGAGCTGTCACGAGAACAAGGCAGGCGTGAACCTGTTGGAAATGCCAGCCAGGCATCTCCTGTCAGCCCAGGAACCAACGAGGTTACAGAGCTGGAGAGGTTCTTGCAGTTCTTCCAGGCTGCAACAGGTGACTTTTAATCTGGTTTATCGGCAGGTCGTATGAATTTCAGAAGCAATTTCATCTAC
>VXBQ01008416.1:685244-718155 GCA_013400175.1 Phainopepla nitens
TTTTTTTTTTTTTTTATTTGCAGTCAGACCATAAAAAATGGATCTAGCTGCTAACTATTCAATCCGATGATGCTGGAAGTATCCTCTAAACCCATTCCTGGAGGGATCACAAGGAAGCCAAGACGTGGCAAGGCAGTAGATGGCGCTGAAGGCCTTGGAGCCCAACAAGGAGCCCCGATCAACCCACTCCCACCTTGTAGGGCTTCCCAAAAAACCTTCCCCTACTCTGTTCCCCTCCTACAGCAGAACTCCGGGAGACCTTGCTGCTGAAACCTGGGACACTTTGAGACCACGTGCCGTGGGTGATGGTTAGAGGGTCTAACTGGGAGTATGAAAATGGCAACAAGCCAGGGACCACAGAGGATCCCTGGTTTTGGACAGCAGCCCTGTGTAGTGCTTTTTCCACTACCAGTCTATTTGGAGGGTTCCACACGGCCACAGAGCAGCTGATGGCTCCTTGCTCTGATCTCAGTAATCTCTCCAGAGGCAATTTACATTTATAGATTCAGAAGTGTGCCTCCAATTATAGAAGAGCTGCAAGGTGGCTCCAAGGCACTGTCTGCCACTGTCACCGTGAGATCCCCGGGGACTCCTGACAGCTCCCGGGTCAGGAGCCATCCTACTTCCTCCTGTCTGATAGAACACGCTGTATCTTAGCTGGAACTTGACAACTGATTAAAATAAAAGGTTGCTGTGACCTCCCAGTCTTCCCTGCCTGTTCTTCTGATGGCTTCAAGAAAAAAAGCAGAGGAAAGCATTCCTTTGGCCTGCTCTGTAGGTGATACATGCGTGGTGGTGTGGTTGGAGGAGGCTGTACCTCATGGTGATTCAGACCTGGGACCACAAAGGTTTCTTAGCTGAAAAAAAATGCAAATTTGTGTCTATTCCACTGGTGGGTGGAAGAAATGCACATTTCCAGCTGCCCACAGCAAGGAGCAGTGGAAGGATGACTTCAGGAGGAGCATGTGTCATATTGAAGACTTTGTGGCGTGACTAAGATGAGTTGTGCCTTCAGTACCTCAGGGAGGGCAGAGGAGATGGCCAGATCTGCCTGATCCTGGCTCCCTGTCCAATCGAGTCAAAGGCACATGGGCATTGTGTCACCTAAGCCTAAACTGGACATCACACCCGCTGCTTTCTCTGGGAGCTGGGAATCACCCACATTTCCCTTGAAGTTAAATTACAATATGGGCACTGCTGGGGCACCTCAGTTAAGTATTATGTGTTCCTGGCAAATTGGTGTCATAAAGGCTATAAAAGTAGATAAAGATAAAATATGTCCCTAATTGTTTGTGAGGATGGGAGCAACCAAACTTGGGCCAGACAAGAATCTCCACATTACCCTTAATGCTTCTTTGAGTTACCCATTCAAATTCAGGAGCCTCACCAGGGCAGTGGAGAAATACCCTGAGGATCTTATCAGAATAAACCCCAGCTCCATAAAATACTCAAGACAGCTGAGAAATTCCCTCTTTTTCACATCCTTGTAAACATTGGGAAAAACCTTCCCTGGGGGCCAGTTCCCTGATCTCCGGCAGCCCAGGGTTACTCATCACATTGCAGGTCATTGTGACCATTTTTGACAGGAAATTAAGCTTCTCACTAAACATCCCTTATCTAATCTCCATGGTCAATATTTCCACCTTGCTTCCACTAAAGACATTTCCCTTAACATCCATAAAGCTGGGACAGGTCAAAGGACAGTTATCATGGGGTTGTGTGTGCTCAGAGTGAGGGGAAGCTTTTCTCACAGCTGCAACACCTCCACATTTTACCTGCAGCCTCATTACATCAGAGCTTGGATGCAACTCTTCAGTGGTCATGCAGTCAAGCCAGGAACTTACCCTCTTTAGTCACACAAGGACATTTCATTCTTCTCTTGGCAGTTACCTTGAGGTGACCAGGACATTGATGCCTGCACTGGATCAATATTGATTCTGCAAACTACAACAGGTCTATGATTTTTTTTTTTTTTTAATGAACACATATGGTGACAGGTCAAGGGGGAACGGCTTTTAAATGAAAGAAAATAGGTTTAGATTAGATATTACAAAAAAATTCTTCACTGTGAGCATGGGCAGGCCCCGTGAAGCTGTGGCTGCCACTGGACCCCTGGAAGTGTCCAAGGCCAGGTTGGACAGGACTTGGAGCAACCTGGGATAGTGGAAGGTGTCCCTGCCCATGGCAGGGGGTTGGCATGAGATGGAATTTAAGTTTCTTTCCAACCCAAACTATTCTGTGACTTTTAATTAATTGCTCCTGCTGAGGTTTACTCTGGCTGGGATAACCAGTGCTATGTGCTAACTTAATTCATCCCAGAAACATTCCCATAAAAGCCCATGCTGGTGTTAAGCACACCTAAATGTTCATAACTAGACAGATGGAGAAAAGATGCACATGTGTGTGTGCCAAGACTGAAATGGCATCATCTGTCATGCATTCACTCTTGCAAACATCTGATTTATGCATTATTAATGCCAAGGCTCCCAGATTATCATTTCCAGCACTGTGTACTCATACGTAGGTGAACGTGGGTGGATAGAGATACGTGTATGTTAAATACTTCAGCATACACACATAAATATGTAAAAATATCTGAGTGCAAGATTAGAAACGGATAGACAAATGTGCAGTGCAGAAGAGAAGTTCAGATATCCAAAAAGAAATTTTGTGCATCTAGATGTCAAATTGCTAGAAATCCCAGCATATTTATAACATTTCTTGCCACCTCCTTTCCTCCCCTGCCTTAGCAGATGAAAGTGTGCCCAGGTCTGCTGGGATCAAAGGCATCCATCATCCACGAATGAGTGTGTGCCCCCGTGACACAGAGAAACAAATACTTGGATGCTGACTGGCAATAAATAAATACCTGCCGGTGTTTATTCCACACCCCAGGGTGGGGCTGGCACTGAGGCTGATCAAGTGAGTCTCTTTTGTGTTTGTTTTGTCGGTCTCCGGGGGGGCTTTTCCCGTCCTTTCCCAGCCCTCTGCTGGGGTTTGGCAGGCAGGGTCCGACCACGCTGCTCTGTGTAACACGAAAAGCTGCAGAGGGGGACTGGGGACTGGCTCATCAGGGAGGTTTAATGAGTAGTGTGGGGAAAGGAGAAGCATCTCCCTAAATACAGAGTGAGTCAAACTCACCTCTGGTGAATGGAGAAGAAGACCTGGAGCAGAAGAGGTGTTGACAAGGCACCGTATGTGCTCTCAGTCACATCCTCTGCTGTTTACTCAAGCTGCAGGGATGTGAGCAGAAGTAAAACTTGATTTAGGTCACATATGCCTTTCTCTTTGCTCAGTGCCGGAGTCAAAACATCCCGTGGGCAAGAGGAGGAGGAGATGAGGACCCAGTGCATTGTCTGGGAGATGAGATAGGACTTGATGCACAGTCCTGGACTAGGAAACAGGCCATTTCTCCCAGCAGAGAGCTGGTTTTGCTTCTCTCTAAACCTTTTCTGTTATTGTTGTTGTTGATTCATGACAGGTAAGTTTTGCTTATCTGACATTTTATTTTCATAATCAAGCAGCTTTGCATAACTAGTGAACTCTGTCCCCAGCTTGTTCTGTAAAGCAAACACTAGCTGGCAAGGAATTTGTTAGGAATTTTTAGATCTAAACGATAGGTATGGTTTGCTTCCTCATCTCCTGCCCACCCAGCCTTTCCAGTGCTGCCTCTGGGATCCGCATAAAACCACGTGCCCTTGGAGTCAGGGAGTCAGTTTGGGACCTCTGACATCCATCTGCTGAGCACAGCCAGAAGGAGCTGTGCCAGGAACCCCACTCCAGGTAACCCAAAGCACCTGACCCCATCTTGTGCAATTTAGATGTGGGGCAGTGGTAGGGCCACCACTACCAGGGATGGGGCAGCAATAGCTTCTCTGGGCAACCTGTGCCAGGACCTCACCACCTTCCCAGCCAAGAATTTCTTCATTTTATCTAATCTAAATCTCCCCTTTTTTAGTTTAAAACCCTTCCTCCTTGTCCTATCACCATCTGGCCATGTTAAAAATCACCCTCCTTTTTCTAAGTCCCCTTCAGGTACTGGGAGGTGCTTTAAGGTCTCCCTGGAGCCTTCTCCTCCCCAGGTGAGCACCTCCAGCTCTCCCAGCCTGTCTCCAGAGCAGAGGGGCTCCAGCCCTTGGAGCATCTCCATGGCCTCCTCTGGACTATCTCCAGAAGCTCTGCATCCTCCTGCTGTTGGGGTCCCAGAGCTGGAGGCAGCTCTGCAGGTGATGTCTCACAGGAGCAGGGCAGAGAGGGAGAATCCCCTCCCTTGACCTGCTGCCCACACTTCTTGTGATGCAGAATTTCAGTCACAACTCCAGTGAATTAACTGGAAGGAACCCCCTCACGGATCACAAGATTAGTGCTGCTGATTGTCTCTGCTGCGGCAACAGCAGAGAAGAAAAAGGAGACTTTGAGCCCTGTGACCAAGCAGTGGGAGAGCTCTCCACCATCTGCCTGCTGGTAAATTAAACATGAGCTTTGCCTAAGCACACGCCAATTACTGGAAAAGGCTGACTGTGACATGTGGTGACATCCTCCCCCATCGCTTCCTCTCTCCCCCCGTGTGAACGCGGCCGTGACTCCGGTTTTGAGCAGCTGAGGGCAGCGCCAGGCAAAGATGCAAATCTCAGTCACTTCTTCCACTCACCACGTGTGACAGGGCTGCATTTGCAGAGGAATAACCACCCACTGCCTCAAACACCGCTGCACTCACAGCCCCTGCCTGCCCCCAGGCTTCCTCCTCCCAGGGAGGAGCCAAACCTGCCCGCCTCCTGCAGGCTTTGTGGAAATGGATGGACAGAATGCACCTGAAGTCCAGAAGTTTTATGGCTTAGGCTGGTTGCTGTTAGCCTTTTCCAGCCTGGTGGAGAGCTGAGAATACAATAATTAACGCCTTGTTGTCAACTGCAAAAGGAGCTGCAAATTCTGCCAGTGGCAACACCTGCCAGGCAAGGCACAGGCTGTAAATCAAAGCATCAGTGCTAATAAATGCAATGTCAAGAAGCTAAAGAAAGTAAATATCCAGTTTGGACATCAGTTAGAGGCTCTCCTGTGCTTTATGACTGCTCTGGTCCTTCAGCAGATAGTGATAGGACAAGGAGGAACAGTTTGAAACTAAACGAGGAGAGATCTGGATTCGATGCTATGAAGAAATTCTTTACTCAAAGAGTAGTAAGGCACTGGAAAAAGTTGCCTGGAGAACCTGGGACTGCCCCATCCTTGGAAGTGTTCAAAGCCAGGTTGGATGGGGCTTGGAACAACCTTGTCTAATAAAAGGCGTCTCTGCCCATGACAGGGGGCTTGGAACAAGATGATCTTTAAGGTTCCTTCCAGCCCGAACCACCCTGTGATTCTGTCAGCATGTGCCCCATTAGACAACATCCCTTGTGCTGCCATCCCCCAACCCCAGCAGATCCTAAGCTAGAAGGCAGTGACCAAAGTGAGGTGAGAGCACAAGGCTGATGTGCCCTGTGGCAACACTTCTTGCTTGGGATTGCCTAACAGCAGGTCTCAGGATTGCAGAAAATCCAAACTGGGACCATGGGGGAGGAGGGGGATGTTGGCTCTGGAGGGCAAGGAGGACGTGTTTCCACCTTGTCTCTCTTTTGAGAGATGCCCTGGTTATGTTTGAAAGCAGAATTGGCTCCATATCTGAGCCCTGGTTTTGATCTCTTCCCATACAGGTTCATGAATCAAACTACTGCAGATCCAGGTGGGTGTGTGACTCTTCCTAGAGGCTCTAACAGAAATTTATCCCTTCAGGAATCACTGAAGTACCCCTGGGGATCACAGAGAGTGAGAAATGAGGCAATTCACCTCTTCTGTCAGACCCTTCCTAGACAAATAAACCAAACACAGGGTTTGAGCTCCAACAGATCCATCCTGAATCCACTCTCTGGATCCCTTTCCAACCTCCTGGCTCCCAAGATGCACAGAGGAGCTCATGTCACTCCCAGACATAATAACAGTGCTAGTAACAAAGACAATAATAGTAATAATAAAAATACAACTTTTCTGTCTACCAAGGCCAGACCTGCCTTGGGGTGATTTGCACACATACAGACACCAGCACAACAGGCAACTTTCAGTAGTTCGACAACCAGAGCTGGCAACTGATGGGGGAAATATTTTGTGCCTCTGCCCCAAAACTGTGTAATACCAGGTGTTTTCCCACATGGAAGCTCTCCCCTTCCATGTGCAAGTGGTGGGGATGGAGTTTCCCTCTGAGTGTTGGGACTTTCCTGGGGCTGTGCATGGTGTGGCCGTGGTGTGCATCACGCTCATGTGGCTGCAGCTGCTCCCAGTCCTGCCCAGTTCATCCATCATGGTTATTGTCCCCCTGACAGCAGAATGCTGCCCTCAGCTGTGTTCACAGCCCCTGTACTTACAATCCACACAATCCTGTGGTCCACAGGCTGCACCTGTGGTCAAGATCCTTCTCAGTGGGCCTCAAATAAGGAGCTGAGTTGAGCACTCTGATTTATTTTGGGACAGTACCTTTGGACAATAGACACCCCCAGCTGATGCCTGTACCCTGGCTGGGTGATGGGTATGGTGTGACTGCATCCCTGAGCCCTGGCATCCCCTGCACTGCTCCTGGTCACCCCAGGCCACACACCAGGGACACACCAAAACTCCACTGATGTCCCCTGCCCTGACCCTGCTGGTTTGCCAGTATAAACACAGCCTGGCAAGTAGATGCAGAGAGCTTCAATTTTTGACAAACCAACATTTTCATCTCTGAAAAAAGCTCACCCAGAAGAATCCTGCATGGCTCTGCCTGCATTCCCAGCCTTACTTAAACACAGATGATTTCTCCCAGCAGCCACAGCCCTGCTATGATCCCTGCCTGCTCGGAGGAGCTCCTGCAGACAGTGGCTATAAATAGTCCCAGCCAGCATCAGGAATGACCTCCTGACAGATTTAGTTATTGCAGGCATGACCAATACGCAGTGATTTCATTTGCTCTTTGCACAAAGTTGCTTGGGCCCTTTAGTTAATTATCTAGAATAGGATAATACTGGATTTCCACCCTGGAATACACCAGTTTTGGATGGCTTCAGTGCTGTACTCTGGCTCAGCAGAGGTGATGATAACCCAGAGAGGGTTGCAGCTAATGGGATCTGTCTGAAACACGGCCAGTTCACCCGAGGACACCAGGCCTGATTCTGATACAGCTATTAGGTCCATTTCCTTGGGTGGATTTATTTCCTAAGCCCTCCCAGTAAATGTCTCCTTATCCAGAGGTATCTTGATGTCTTGCATTTGCCTGTTGAGGCATGAGGTGATTGTGAGCGAGAGTGGATCTCCCACGCAGCCTGGCCTTGGACTCCACCCTTCAAATCTGAACCCAGACCTCCTCCGGAGATGGACTCCACAGCTGTTTATCTCAAATCAGCTCTTCAAAACAATAGAACAATTTGGCAGCTGCTTAATATTTCCCTTTAGCTTTTCACAGGGGCAAACACATCCCCTTTGGGAGCAGTGACAGTTTGCTTGTGCTCATTTAGCCCTTCAACACTGATTTTCTGGGCAGTTTGTGTTTATTAGTTGTTGCTTGTGTTTCTTTTGGCACTGATGGTTTAGGTTTAGGTGGTTCTGTCAGGAGCAAGGAGTTGGTTGTAATGATCCATATGGGTCCCTTCCAGCCAGAGATGTTCTACACTTCTACATCTTGGATCCAAGAGATGCATGGATACGAGAACTCCATCCACAGCCAGTGGGTGGGCTGGACATTGGGACTGTGTGGGCTCCTGCATGCTCCTGTCAAACATCAGGCTTTCCAAAAATCCTGCCTGTGCCAAAGACAAGCCATGAAACTAAATCCTCTCCCACAGGCTGGCACAAAAACCCTCCAGGGCACCCAGAAAGAGAAATACTTTGCAATGCATTGTTTAGGAAGTACCTGAGGGGCAGTCCCCCAGGCTGCATTCGTGGGGCAAAAAAAAAAGAACTAAAAATTTTGAAGAGGCTCCTAAAGAAGCTGCAAAACTCAAATTACAGTGGCAGACACACAACCAAACCATGGCAATGGCAGCCCATCAGCCAAACCCAACACGTGCATGGGCTCACCCTGTGGCATCCCTGCGATTGCCTGGCTTAGCTTAACCCTCCCAGCTCTGGTGAGTCAGCCTTTCTGCAGGAAAATCAGCTTCACAGCCGAGACAAAAAGCCATCTCGGGCTAGCTGACACCCTCACAGCCCTTAATCACCCTCCAGCCCGTCCTTCCCGACCCTGGGAGCAGCCGTGCAGGCACAGGGCAGCAGAGCTTTGCTAGGAGAGGCTTGGGGAGGAAGGTGCAGACAGGCTCAGATCAGCTTAGCAGATAGGAAGGTAATTAATACCCGGGAAAAAACACCAAGGGCAGCCAGGTGGGCTTTGTGCTTCAGCCTAGACCTCTCAGCCTTTCTCCCTGTCTGGGGCACTGCTGACAGGGCTGCCCAGAGCATTTCCAGGGGTGACAGCGAGGTGACAGAGACACCAGCTGAGTCACATTTGCATTCCTGAGGCTGCTTCTCTCTGCTGGCTCTCCCAGGAGGAACCTGGGGGTGGCCTGGTGTGTGGGCAAGGTGGGCATCCAACCTTGTGCAAGGTAAGGGCAATGAAAACCCCATTTCATCTTTGATGGGTGATAAAGGGTCACCCCCATTCTCCCATCTGTGGTTCTTCTTCCCCCAGCATTACTCCAGTGCAGTGTTTTCCAACAAGGGAATATATTTTTTCAGAAAAGGTCGACGCTTCTTAAAAAAAATCTTCAGCAAAACCAGGAAAATGATATGTCAGTTCACGAGGTCAAAAAGAACTACAGAAGTTTTGAAAAATATCAGTTTCCATCCCATTTGGACAGGAAGGTTTGGGTTTTTTTATTTACGTTTTAAAAAGAAGATCTCTGGTGAACCAAGATCCTTGGTTTTCAGCCAGCTGTAACTGTGAGTCCTTCAAACCCTTAATTATAACTTTTCTGGCTTAATTCACTTTCTTCCCAGTCCCATCTCTCTCCAGGGTTTGCTGACTCCTGCAAGTGATTTTATTTAAGGGATGCAGGTGGACTTCTTTCCCCTCTGCAACAGACTCCAGCACAGGCAAATTGTGCCAAAAAAGAGGCTTAAATCAGTCTCTGTGCAGTGGCCATGCTCAGAAATATTCACCATAAACCAGTTAGCAAGTCTGGAAAGGCATCCCAGTCATTATTACAAATTAATTATGGTGAATATCAATGATTTATTATTTTTCTATGCCTTGCTTATGCAGCAGCCAGTCCTTGCTGGGTAATTTATAGCCAGATAATAACCTCCCTGTACCAAGTGACTTCAAAAAGGTGGGCTCATCCACACCCATGCCGGTGTAAAAATGTCACTGAGAATGTGCCCAAGTGGATGATAGGAAAGACTGGGACAAAATATCAAAACAATGCTGAAGGATGAGGCAGGCAGAGAGAAAAAGGTGGATGTGTGGCAGGAGAGCACACCTGAACTTGTCACAGGTGAATCAAGGCTGGCAGGAGGAGTGAGTGAGTCAGGGCACCACTGTGGTGTCACTGATTGGAGAGGGTGACATTAATACTGTCTGAAAGGGAAAAGAGCAGCCCTGGACTGGCAGGGTAAGTCCCAGTCCCTGCAGCATCACCAGAGGGAGAGGCAGGGAGGAAATCAGCCATGAGCACCGGTGCCATCACCCCGACATCCAGTTGAGTTGTTTTGGGACACCCAAGGACAGCGTGCCTGCAGCATGGAGTGGATAGGTGACCAGGCACCTGTGTGAGAGCCACAGCCTCCTGTCCCCCTCTGTCACTGATGGGCCAGTGCCCTGGGGTAATGAGAGGGTAGAGATGGACCAAGAACCAGAGAAAGGTGACATTTGCTTCTGCGTGCTGCCGCGTGCTGGGACTCCCAAGGGAGGACATCAGTATTTTTAGGTGCCACCAACCTCTAAAGCAACACATCCCCTGCTAGCCAGAAAGCCTTCTGCTCTCTCCATCTCCAACTCTGCCCACAGGTTGGCATCCAGCTTTGGTGGAGGCATCCAGCACATGCTCTCCAGTCTGGTTTGGATGACATTTATCAAAATGCTGGGTTTTCTTTCTGCTGATGCTCAGGCAGTCATTTGGGTGGATGAAGGCAGCAAACGGCAAGACCCAGCTCTGGAAATACCTCCTCATAACGACCAAAATCACAGCTTAATTGTGGGGTTTGAGCTGCAGCTAGAAATATCTGGATTTGGGGCTGTGCTCATTCTTGAGCTGCCCTTCCCCATGGTAATTATTCGTTAGGTCTTAATTACTGTTTCTCTTTGTAGCTCTAATTCAGCTGCATTTTTTGGTAACAACCTCTGCTGCCACCCACTTCTCTAACTTCTTCTTCTAGCCACCAACATCAAATCAGTACAAAGAGCACTCAGATACCTCTTAAAGTAAAGACCAAATAATGTTTGCTGGTGTCTGGCCAGGAGTGGGTGCAACATCAGAGTCTGCACCTTCTACTAGAGAAAGAAGCAATTCATAAAGCCTGGGGGATCCTGAATGTTTCTATTGTTTCATTGTCCTTCAGATCATGTTAGATCTGAGTCTTAGATCAGCAAGAAGAAACCTTCTCACTGTGCAGCAAGCTGGGTAGACAGATGCATCAGCTGGGTTTTATCTCTGAAGCTCACCAGACTCAGTAATATCGTCACAGTGCAAATTAGATTTTCTTCCTTAGGATTGTGGGAGATAACATCCCGAGAAGACCTCTCAAGACATTTAGCCCACCATCAGCTGAGCTGGAGCTGCTGGGTCCACCCATGGCCTCCCCAGAGCAGACACAGCTCCTGGGGGTGGATCACAGAGCAGGCACTTCCAGGTGGAACATGAGAGATGAAGCTGACTTTGATGTAGGCACTGCAAATTAATTTCCTAGAATAAAATCATAGGATAGTTTGGTTGGAAGGGCCACTTAAAGGTTATATTGTCCAACCTCCCTGCAATGAGCAGGAACATCTTCAGCTAGATCAGATATTTTGGCGTTATGTCAAGGCTTTTGGTGTTGACTCTTACCACTACTCCTCCACCCACATAATGTAGTGTCTTCCAGCATTGCTGACAAATAAATTAAATTTTCATACACTTTTTCTACCCACCACACCACTCAGCCTCAAAGAGGACGCAGTTGGACACACAAACAAGGGAAATGTGAGGGACAAATATTCACATCCACACAGCTTTCCATTAACCATGAATGCAACACGGGCTCCCCTGGGGATGGGGAAGGGACCCTGACATTTGGCAGAGTTTAGGCATGGAGAAGCAAGACCATGATTTACACAGAGCTACAAAATAAATGTTCTATATCTCAGCATAAATGTATTCCTTCCCAGGACATCTTGGTCGCAGCAAAACTGCACAAGTGCATCTAGACGCCTGGAAATATTGCAAATAAGTCCTGCTAAAGCCCCTTGCAAAGCAATTCCCAAAATTAGCTGTTTATTTTTATTTTTTTTTTTTACCGATGGATAGAAAAGAAGAAAAATCCCTTCCAATCCCATGACGTGAGGGCAGTCACTCCCCAGCCTGAGGCAGGTGAGCCGGTGCCCGCTGTGCTTCATCCAGTGTGTTGCATTGTAAAGGTTTGCCGTGGTTTAGTTAATCCCAGACACATTCCTGAGCCATCAATCAGAGCTGAGTCAGCCAGCGTGACTGGTCTGCCCTTTTTATTTTTTTTTAGCCATCACAAGTTCTCTCGCCTTGTTTGCCAGCAGTGAGCTGGGGGTTCATTCTTTTATTTTTTTATTCTTTACTTTTATTTTAATAAAAATAGGACTTGACTGGGAGCAGGGAAATGTTCCTGCTGTCGAGTATAACCTTTGAAGCTGCACTGCCTCCAGGAGCTACTCCTCTCTGGGATGCTGCTACAAAATGCATCACATGGGAGAAAAATAAAGGATGATTGCCCTGGCAATCATTCCCCTCCCTTACTTGGGGGTCGTATGACACAAGCCCCATCGTGCACACGGAAAAGGGAGGACAGATTTTTGGAGGGGGGTAGATTTTCTTACAGAGCAGCCTTGGAAATGCTGCCCAAAGCCATTCTCAGGGAGGCAAAACCTTTCCCCCATGCTTTTCCCACAAGGACAAGGTTTTATCAGGGCTTCCAAGCAGCCCCTGCCTGCGCTGGGGAGGGCAGGGGAGCTGCACTGATGTTGTGGCTTCGTGTGACCTCAGCCCACCCCTGCTGGAGGTGTTATCAGAGGCCCTGCAGGACTCCCTGCGAGGCGGGTGCACCCTTGGCCCTAAAACAAGACAAGTGTTTTGTCTCTGCCTCGTTCAAGGAGACAGCCAGGTTGCTAGAGATAAGAAGAAGAGCTTAAAAAAAAAAAAAAATTCAAATCTTAGGGCTGCTGGATTTCCCAGAGAGCATCGTTCCTCCCTGCCCTCAGGATGCACGAAGGGATGAGCATGGCTGCAATCTCACACCTCAGCACGTCCACCTAAAAATATTATTGCAGATGCCTCAATCGCACTTGAAATGAGAGAACACTCTCCTTGGTGGGATGACAGAGCAATTGGGAGAAGGGAGATGATCCCTGTGCACCCCAAAAAAATCCCAAAAGGCCCAAAGCAAGGCCTGACAGGCTCTGCCAGCCCAGCAGAGAGCAGAGCAAGGGCTGCACATCATCCAGGAGGAGCCAAACCACACAGAGCTGAGCTGGAACACACAGTACTCTGCACCTTTTAGCCCCCTTTGCTCCTCACAAGATTTTGGAGATATAACTGCTGGAGCAGGACAAGCCTCCAATCACAGAAGCAGCATCCACCCAAGATGTGCTCCAGAAAATCATGTCAAATTACACCTTTCCCTGCCTTCTCCCACCTTTTCTCTGGAACAATAACATTAAATTAATTAATAAAAAAATCCACACACAACTTTATAGGGAACTTTTCTTGCAGTGGGCAGCTGCTGGTTTCCTGCCTTCAGGGCAAAGACAGCCCTTTTCTCAGGTGACAGCTCTTGTCCAGCCCTTCATTCAGCAGCCAGATATTTGATTTCAAGAACTAGACCAGGTTTGAATAAATGCCTGGTCCTGCCTAATTTGCAGCCTAGATTTAGATCTAGGCAGGACAAGTCCCAGTACATCACTTTTCTACTCCGGAGTGATGTAGCATGTAGAGCTTGAGGGGAGTATTTGCTTGTCCTAAGTAGGTGTTCACACTTGTAGAATTTATAGAATTGTTTCAAAAACATGTTACATTACACCAGGTTGCTCCAAGCTCCCTTCAGCTTAGCCTTGAACACTTCCAACATGGAGCATCCATATCTCTTCCATGACAATTTTTTTTTATGAGGCACAGGAATACACATGTGAGGCAGCACAGGTTGACCCTTAGGGCCTGAGAGCATGATTTCTGACTCAAGGAAGAATCAGGTCACATCTATATTTCAACAAGATATTTTATTGGTCCAGCAACTGCAAAATATACAAATTTCTGAAAGGCATACCCTGTTTTTAAGCTGGCACAGCTTGGTATCAGGCAATTATTCCAGACATATATACAGAACAGTTAACATACCACAAATCAAAAAAACCAAAAGTAATCCCAAGTAACTATACCCTTCTCTCCAAGCTTTGCAGTATACATTAAATAAATAAAGAGCGCTTTGCTATTAAAAAAAAATTAAAAAAATAAATTCAAGTATCAAAGGAAAACAAACCAGAGAAGAAAAAAAAAAATAAGTGGGGAAAGAAATCATTGGTGTGGTTTGACATGTCCTCTCTCCCAATATACCTTGGCTGTGGCATCAACTGCCCAGTCCTTGGCTCTGTTAACCAACAAGATGGACAGCAAGTTTTTTTGGGGCAGTTGTGATGGCACAGGGTTGACACCATCCCACCAACCCCTCCAGCACAAGAGGAACTCAAGAGAGCAGTTTTCCAAGTGCTTTATATATCACCATGTCCGAATTTCAGGTTTTTGTAGAACTATTGAGACATCTATTACTACAAAAGGATGAAAGTTTAGGGCCATTTTGTTGAGGATTTTTTTCTGTTTTATATATATTTATATATATACACACACACACAAATACACATCAAAACATCCGCGTAATTACACGTGTACAGGATTGATCTCGGGGGCAGCCAGACGTCACGTTTGTATTTGCTGGCTTATCTTTTTGCAGCAGGAGGAGGAGAGAGATAAAACTCCCCACGAAGGGAGGAAGCTGAAAAAGAGCCAAGTGAGCGGCCTCCCCAAAAACATTCATTTATCTGAAAGGCAGAGAAGCCAAAAGCGCAGATGCCACCCAGGGCACAAAGGGAGAAGTCCACTTTTAATGAGCCTATTAAAACAGAAATAAAGCAGGGTAGGGGGGGGAAGTGTTCTTTGTTTTATCTGTACAGGACTATGATACACATATGCACAAGCTCACACAGGCAGGGCACTGCCAGGACTGTCACCCCCGTGGGCTGAGCGTGGCCCCGGCGCCCTCCCGCCGTCGGTGCCGCTCCGAGCGCGAGGCCGAAGCGCGAGGCACTGTGGTTTGCCTTTTCCCAAAGGAAAAACAGACCAAACCCACCCCCGAAACATACACACACTCACAAAGAAATTATCATTTCTCCACCAAACCTCTCCGGTCCCATCTCTGGGGATGGTGTTCCCTACACAGGGTGCTGGGGAAAGCCATGGGAAGGATGAATCCAAAAGGTTGCCCCACCTCCAGTTCCCCAGCCTAGTGCTGCAGGAGGGGTGGCTGCCTTCACCTCCTTCCTCCAGCAAAAAAAAAGAAAAAGAAACCACAAAAAAACCAAACAAATGGGCATGGAGAAGATACTGCACGTAAGTGGGGAAAAAAAAACCCAAAAAACCAACACAAACCCAACCCAAAACCCTAAAAAAAAAAAAAATTCAAAAATCCACAGACTTTTGCACAAAGCAGTAGTGGTTAATTGCCATTTTTAACTGCTGTCTCCCAGCCCAGGACAGGCTACCAAAAAGGGAACTTACGGATTCAGCCTCTGGGAGTTGACTGATGGAGTCAGTCAGGACCTCACCCCTGTTCCCCCACCTCAAACACTGGAACTACTATTCTTTTGTAGTCCCAGCTTTCCAGCATGCAAAATACAATTAAAAACAGACAGAAAAAGTTGCCTGTATTCAGGCTCCCCTGTTAAAGGGGCACAAATTGGAAAAAAATAAAGTAGTTATGCTTCTGCCACAAATAAAGTGCAAAAACCAAGCAGTTTCTAAGTATACACATATACACACACGTGTGTGCATGTATATAAATTAAAAAAATACAGACAAAACTGTCCCTTCCTGTGGCTTTCTGCAGTCAGACAGGGACTCCTGCAACCCAGCCAGACCTCTGGCCACTTCCACTAGACCTGTGTGTCTACAAAATGCATCTAAGCCTAGGGATTTAAACCCTTCCCAGTACCTCCACTTTCATCTAAAAAAGAAGAAAGGGGAGATGAAGTACCAGCACAGCACCTCAAACAGTGCTCAGCCTCCCCAAAATTCAGCCCATGCCTTAACTCAGCCCATACCTGGGTGCTCCCTAAGCTGAAAGCATCACCCAAGGCCCTGCTGGCATGGTTCCTCATGCACTGCAGGCAACTTTGAACCAGTTTTAGCAGATCTACATTCTCTGCAAACCCCTTTAAGATATGTTGATTTAAAAAACAAAAAAAAAAGAAAGAATGAGTTGGTTTTTTTTATTAAACCCAGCAGTTCTTGCAGTGAAGGAGTTCACACAGCTGCTTTCCTGGTGCTCACAGATCTGCATGAGCCAGGCTGGCATGTGTGACCAGTTGTAGTGTGAGAGAGGGACTGCAGCACAGCATGTTAAGGACTTATTCAAAAGTAATTAACAACATTAATAATTAAAAAAAGAAATGCAAAACCCCTTTACCCACCCCCCCTTTCCCCTATTTCTCTGCTAACCCTGCACCACCCACATATATACACACCCCACCCGGAGATGGATGGGTACCAATCATCTATACAGAAGATCAAAACCACTGAAAGAGAAGAAAATTAAACTCCTGTGCACTACAGAAGCACTTTACAGCTCGCTACGACCTAACAGGATGCTGGAGAGGAGAGAAAACGCTGCAGCCTGAAGAGCTGGTGGTGACCCCGGCAGGGAGCTGGGCTCCTCCTCCTCCTCTCCCGTGCCTCTCTCCCCTCAGCAGCGGGGTTTTGCGGATGAACGGGCAGCGTGAGGCGAGCCAGCCGAGGGTGGGCCGGCCGCAGGGGCCCGGTGTGGGAGCAAGCTTCGGGAATGGCGATGGGATGAGAAGCTGGCGGCTCTGGCGGCCTCGCGACGGCGCCCACGGAGTCACGACGGCTTCTGGGAGCTGTTCATGTTCTGGAACGAGAGGGGAAGGAGGAGTTGAGGTCAGGCTCTAGCCCAGCTGCACCTTCTAGGGACACGTGAACAGGGAGGAACAAAGCCACGCACGCACGGGTCACTACAGAGCACCCAGCACAGAGGAGAGGACGCTGCCCGCCCAAGGAGAGAGGCAGGTGACTGACTGACTACTCACCCCCTCCTCAAGCATTGCCCGGCTTCAGTTACAGGGTTAGAATTTAGATGTCCCTAAAAACTGAGCTAAACCCAAGGCAACCCTCCCACCCCACCCTGTCTGCCCTTCTGAAGCTGCTCTTTGGTCCACACAAGGCAAGGTGACAGGGCACCACAGTGCTCATTCAGGCAGCCCAATTAAAGATCTCTCTCCTGCTCCTCTTGAGGGTGGGCAGTGTCCCCCCTGCCTGCCAAGGGCGAGGTCATTGTTTGTCCATTCTTGGCAACACCAAGAACAGGCAGCTCCCACTGGCCATACCAAGGACCAGTCACCACCAGGAGTAGAGCAGCAGCACAACTCCCCTGGTGACACCCCATGAGGTTTCAAGAGATGCTCCAGACACAGCTCTGGTACAGAGTGACAACGGCAGGTACCCACCAGCAGATGGTGAGGACCACAAAAACAGAGACAACCAGCTAAACACAAGCAGGACCAGCCCCCAGGAGAGCAGCTGCTCCAGGAGAAGCCCAGGGGACCACAAGGACATTTCCCAACTCACAGAACTACATGAAACAAGGTAGGGAAAAAAAGGACTGGGAAACAGCTAGGAAGGATTTTTTTTAAGGGCTTATTTTTTTCCTTTTAAGGGTTTTTTTTAATGCTTTTACTACCTAAGCTGCCTCTTTTACAAGCACCAGGAATCTCAGTCTAGCCTACGAGGCAGAGCGGGCTGAGCTGTTCTCTGTTATCTAAGGAGACAGGAGGAGGGTTAGGAAAAGCCACATGCACCACAGCCATTTACCTTGGAAATATTAGCAAAGAGAAAACTTTGAGAAAGTGACAAACGGGTCTTCTTTTTAAGCATGAAAAGTGAAGGGGAGAAGAAGGGAAGGGATCAGGTGACTGTTTCAAAAGTGCACTTTGGATCACAAACCAAGCAAAAGGAAAAATCATCACACCAGGTAGTCCCACAACCCCCACTCAGCTCAGTCCCACAGCCAGGAGGACTCTGAGGTACTCAGCCATGTCCCCAGCCACTCTGGGTGTCCCCTGGTCCTCCTGGATGGGGGTCAAGATCCCAACAGTGAGGGCTGATGCAGTGAAGCTCTCAATTCCAACCCAGGCCCATGATGCAAGTTGTGAAGGAGGTGCCTTTCACCTCCCCAACCCCATACAGGTGGTGGCAGTGAGGGACCAAACCAGTGTACAAGACAGCAGCCTCCCAGAGCTAACAGCTGTCAATGTCACCAAGCCCTGGGTTTGGTGCTTCCTCATGGGTCCCACAAAAACAGCCTTTAAGTCCCACACTAGGAGGTGGAGACAGGCTCCCAGCAGCTGGAGATTTTAAACTTGCTGCTGCCAGACTACACCTGGCATGGGTAACCATCACTGCCTGCTCCAGCAAAATCTGACACATCCATCTCCCAAACTCAACACCAGAGCGTGTTTTCAGTGTCCCAGCCAGCACCAAGGCATGCAGTGCCTTTTGTTACAACACAGATGTGAAAATGGTGGAGGGAAGGATGGACAAAAACTAAAATGCTTTCAGAGCAACCCAAGAGGATCAGGTTTCATCAGGGGCTTTGGTGGCCATGAGTAGCAAGGGAAGGATCACAGGCATGCAATGCAGGCCATGCTGAGAGACTCAACCTCACCCAACCCATCCACCAGCAAAGCCAAGTGCAACAGTCCTTCCCTTTTCTCAAAAACATTTACTCTAAAAGGAGAAGAAATGAGATTCAACAGCTGCTACAGGCAAGCAGGGCTGAGCTCTGGCCTGGCCATGTTAGAGCAGATCCCCCATCTTCATCCCACAAAACAAACCAAGACAGGGATGCTCACAGGCTGATCTGAACTGGCCCTCAGAGCCCAAAAAGACCCCAAAAAGACCCCCTGGACACTACCCAGTATCAGCTCAGCCCCAAAAGTCTTCCCAGTCTTTGAGAAGATATCTGAGCACATATCAACAACTGCTGCTCTCAACTCAATGTGGCATTAACTAAGTCCAAAGGCTTCAAATATATCCAGGAATTTGTCCTGTTCCTGTTACTCAGGGATATAACAGCACTAAGCCAGACTGCCAGAGCCTTGATTATTCATAATTAGTGCATCAAATGCTCAAGATGTTTTGCTTTCTTAACAGAGGTAGAGGAGGACAATTTCCATTCACTCTGTCCACAACATCTAGGCTGACTGTTTCCAAAATCCAAGTTCGCAGAACTGCAGATGGCTGGTCCCAGGATCATCCAGCTCCAGAAAACACATTCCTGAGAAGGTCAGAAGCTTCTCAGATATCTCTCTGGTGCCACCACTCACAGACACAACTCGGAGCCCTCAGGAAGGGGAGAGCACCCAGGTCTCTCACCTACAGTACAGTGTGCTATCACAGAGGAGACAACTCCAGGAAAACCCAACAGCATTGCCCATAGGCACCATCATCAGAGTAAATGTGACAATTAGCTTAATTTCACAACAAAACTGGGACATTTCATCAAGCTAGGATACAAACCAGCACCCACAGTCTCCTCTTTACCTTCCCTAAAACAACACCCCCCCACACACAAAATATCAAAATATTAACTCCAAGAAATCCACACCCCATCTGGATTTTGCAACAACAAAACAACCCAGTGGGATGGCAAGAGACATGGAAAAAAAAGGGTTGGAAGGGGGAAGAAGATGCAAGAAGGTACTTACAGGCATGCCTTCCCTAGTAAAGGCTGCAGAGAGACAGAGAGAACAGAGAGAGGTGTCAGTAACTCCGCGCCGCAGCGGGCAGAGGACAGCAGCGAGGGGCACCGGGCAGCCAGAGCTGGCAGAAGGTTTCTTGTGAGGCTCAACCAGCCCAAGCAGAGCCCTGGGAGCTGGGACAGAGCCAGCTGTCCTGGGAGGCTCATGCAAATTAGCAACCAAGCAGAGCAATGGGGGAGCACGGAGCCATTCCTAACCTGCCTGGGATGTGGGTGAGTGAGGAGAGGAGAAAGGACATCACAGCAACACAGAGAGCAGGGAGAGGGGCTGGGCAAGACAGCGAGAGCCAACAGGCAGCTGGGGGGAAGGGCAGCATGGAAAAGGCTCCTGTAGATTACATAGGACTCCTCAGTGAGCTTAGGAGAGGGGTTTGTGCCTGGAGAAGTGAGCAGCAAGGAAGGCCTCTCTTCCTGTGTCCCTTCACAGGTGGGTGAAAGAGGAGAGGACACATGAGCATCATGGCAGCCACCCACAGGGCTTCACCCACGGTCACACCAAGAGCCTTCTACTCAATTTTGGTCCATTTTGCCTACAGCTCCAGGACAAAGGAGACTCTTCCAGCCCAAGATGAGTCTGGGCAGCTCCTCCTTAAGAGAGGCACAAGAGCATTTGATTTATTGCCATGCCCGGGTTTGCACTGGAGCCAAGCACACCCAGAGGGAAGGCACAAGCCCTTTGTTCCTGCTCACTCCACGGAGGAGATCCCTCAGGGGGTTGATGCTGGATGGTGAAGGCACTAAATTAATGCAGCCTAGAGCTTGGTGGAAGTTCACGATGCCCTCAAAACCCAAGAGAGGATCAACAGTGACCCAAGGCAGGGAGGGACAGCAGCCATGGGAGGAAGATGCATCTCAGACAGCAGCACAGGTTACAAGTGCAAGCAGTTCCTCAGCTTCAGGAGTGACAGGAGGACAACGAACAATAAAACAACGAGAACAACAACAACCAAAAAAAAAAAAAAGAGAAAAAAAGGAAAAAAAAAGGAAAGAAAAAAAAAAAAGAAGAGTTCAACTAACTTGTCCCGGCATCTGCGTGGGCACTTCCTGAGGAACACAGCCTGGCAGGGCAGAAGAAACAGCCACATGCTCCTCAAAGCTGTTGATGCGAGGTTTTTTGGTGGGCTCTGGGCTTGCTAGAGGGGTAACGCTATTACGTCTCATGAGCGGGTTAGGTCCCTTCTTTGCTTCCTAAATTAAAGTGAGACAAAGAAAATAAAAGTAAATATAAAAAAATAAAGCAAAATAAAGAAAAAGGAAGAAGGCGACAGTTATAAAGGAAAAAAAAAGAAGCAAGTTGCTTTGGTCTTCTTTTTTTAATCTTAAAGTGGCCTCTGCTTTTCCCCACAGTCACTGTCAATGAGCAAAGGATGCACTGAAAGGCTCTGGACACCAAAAAAAAAAAAACCAAACCCTGATGCAAAACGTTTAAGAGCGCAGAAAGGGAGGGGAGGAAAAAAAAAAATGGCTCTGCACTCAGACATGAGACAGATTTTCTCCTCATCTGAGTCTCAGCTGACAAAAAAAAAGTAACTCGAGGTAGCTAACACAGCCAGCTGCAAGGAAGCCATGACTCTGCACGACAGAGGTGCCCATGGGTCTCCTCCTCGAAGCCGGTCCCTCCACCCAGCGAGGAGTGAAAGCAAGAAGAGGGAAGATGAGCCAGCCCAGGCTGATCAGGAAGATTTGGGAAGTGGGAGCAGAGCAGGCAGCGAGGGTCGGCACCGCGCCAAGCTCCAACTCAGGCGAGGAGCGATGGAGGCGAAGCTGAGCAGGGGCACCCAAGCGCTTGGCACGCGTCCTACCCGAGGCCTCGCTGCCACCCCCAGACAGGGGCAAAGCAGGGCACCCAAGGCCCCTGCAGGGGGAAGGACTGGCTTCCCCCCTCCAGCTGCAGGGAGGGACAGGCGGCTCAGGTGCTGCCACCTGACTGGGGAAGCAAAGGAAAGGAGACGTGGGCCAAAAGGGGACAGCCCCGACTGCTCGGCATCGCTTTGGGCTCCACCACCACCAAGCACAAGTTGGAAATGTCCCAGCACCTTGGGACATGGGTGCTGCCAGGGTCCCTGTGGCCCACTCTGGGTGGCTGCCCAGCCCTGACACCGAGTTGGCATCCTCCTGTTATGGCCTCTGAGCTCTTTGCAGACAGACCCATCCTTACAGGAATTTTTCTCCACAGGAGGGGTCTCCTCCACAGAGGATCCCCAGCCCAGCACTGCCACCTCCCACTCTGCAGGATGACAGAGAGCCAGGGGCATACCAGGAAAAAGACCCTCAGAGGCAGATGTAGGGCAAGCATTGAGCCCAGGCTCTGCCAGCCAGCTGGGAGAAGTCACCTTCTCCATCCACAGCTCCATTCCCTGCTCAGGCAAGGGAATGACCGTGCAGGTGAAAGTCAGAGACCAGGGAGGAGTTTTCCCTGGGCAAACACTGGGAAGCAGGAACATGCAAGAGTCCTTTTCCCTTGGAAAACCCTCAACTGGCCACGACTTTGCAGAGCAAGAACACATCTGATGCTCCCAGTCTTCCAGCAGCACTTCCAAGCACCCAGCTGAGCAACCTCCCCATGCCCACCCCAGGCATGATCTGGCAGTTCCCACTGCCAGCTGGCCACAGGGGACAGGAGGGGGACACCAAAGGACAGCTCCAGGGAAAAGCAACACTCACCTCTGGCCGATCTCTGTGGGTGTTGACTGCTTCAATGTTCAGTGAGATGGATTCCACCCGGCAGCCTGCAGAAAGGAGCACAGAGGGACGGATCAGCAAGCCCAGCAGGCACAGGGTGTTAACCAAGTGCCCCACCACAGATCCCTGCTTTTCTCCCAGACAGCCTGGGTTCAGGAGGAGGTACAAGTCAACCCTCCTGGTATGTCTGGGAAGGTCTCACTCACCATAGGCTACCGGGGTCAGCTTCAACACCGTGTGCAGGGGACACTTCAGGTAGGGCATTTCATCTGCAGAGACAGCAAAGCAGCAGGGTTATCCCACCTCCTCTCCCAAGGCAGGCTCAGACACCTTCACCCCACACCAGAGAGATGAATGCTCCAGGATGTGAACACGATCTCCACAGAGCTGCACCCACCATCCCTCCTCCAGCAGGGCCAATCCTCTTCCCAGAGCCAGGGAGCTCACCTGCACTCTTGTCCAGGAAGTAAGCCAGGAGGCAGCGCATGACAGCCTGGTGGCAGATGACAAGGACATTCTCTTGCCTCTCCAGCTCCATGATGACTGGCTCCAGGCGCTGCACCAGGTCTTGGTAGGACTGGGACAGAAAAGAAGGGAGATGAGGCATGGAATCAATGCAACAAGCATCCCAAAGAAACAACAGTCTTTTTCTTGGTACACCTCCTGATTTCATGCCTCTAAGTAAACCAAAAAACTGCTAAAACCAATAAAATCCTCATCCTCAGGGTACTCTGGAACTTCTAATTCTTCTGTCAGAGAAGGAGCCATTCACATCTCAGTGAATCACAGCTCAGTTCAGGAGAATTAAGGTAAGCAACAAAGGCTTTGAAGATAGAGCCTCTCCATGATGTTTGATTTTGTATATTATTTCAAAGTTCTGAGAAGTCTGGAGCAACCTCAGAAACCCCAGAGTTTTGAAAGGCCTCATAAAAAGCCATGACAGGCAGCCAGAAGGAGTCCCAGATGCCCAGAGTTGGTGTCTGATATCCCCACATACTCTTCTGTTAGACAAGATCACGAGGATGTCTTCAAAGATTTTTCTGAAATGTCTACGAGCATGTCTCTCAATTTGGGGATAATTAGCTCAATTCACAGCCTAAAGTATCATCCAGAACTGATGTGAATTCCCACCTCATTGTGTCACACCCTGAAAGCAGTCTGCCAGGAACAGAGATATTACCATCAAGTTTTAGGGAATGTTACTGAGAACAAGGTGAATATTACTTTTTTTTTAAAATGAAAGGAAAGAAAATTGGGGCAGCACAAACTGTGAGCAGATATAGTGATGGAGCTTGGACTAGAAACCTCCAGAGACTTTATAGCAAATTAGTAGGGAAAAGTCAGTGGGACTGTTTGCTAAGTGACACATTTCTTAGTGAGATCTTCATATGCCAACATCCCACAAGAGCTCAAGGTAAACATGAGCCCTGATCTCTTTTAATTCTAGTTTCTTGGAGCTCTCACTGCTCCTCTGCTCAAGAGTGGAGGATAGAAGGAGGAAAAAAAGGCCACATTTCAAGTAAAAGTCCTGAAGGTGTCCCTGCAGACCTACCTCCCCAGAAGGATAACGGTAGTAATATTTATCCTGATCACGCAGAGCAAATTCCTCTGGATGTTGCTCCCTGATTTCTTCATAGGTCATTTCTTCACACACACCCTGCCAGGGCAGGACAACCACGAGGTTACTGGACATGCTCAAGTCAAACAGCATCAGCACAGCCACCAGACAAAGCCTCACTCTCTCTTGTTAAGCAACAACCAGCCCCAGCCAGCTATTCTGACAGCACAGATACTCACAGCATCGATTTCATTGAGTGCCTTCCACTGCTCATAGGGCAGCTGGAGAGCTTCTGCTGTTTGGATTGTCCTCTTTAGCTGGCTGGTCCAAATTTTGAGATCCTTCAGGTTCTGCTCTTCAACGAATTTGTTCAATGCCACTGCAAACTGTGGGATATAGAAGAAAAAGAGGTTGATTCCTGGTCCATAGCTTCCCAATGGGCCTTCTTCCCTACCTCCCAGTAAATGCTGCCTTCCACAGGCAGAAAGATCAGCCTTCTGCTCTGAGGGGAAGGGCACCAACACATTCATCGACCCCCAAGAGCTACAGATGGACCCTCAGCAGCCCAGTTGTCACCAAACATGCACTTAACCCAAGGCACAGCATCTACTACTGCCACATCACCCCTGGAAGCCACAGGAGAACATTTTCCATCTCCCTCACCTTCTTGCCCCTGTTGGAGAGGCCAGAGTCACCTCCAATCCTGCCCTTGAGGTTGAACTCGCTCTCCCCGTGCCGACAGAGGTAAATGGTGCGGGGCTGCACGTGGATGTTCATCAGGTAGTAAACAATCCTGCTCTGGATGTGATCCTGAACCCTGTTGACCAGGAACCGCCGGCCAACATCGATGACTTTGATGAGAGAAAGTTCCCTGGGGACAGACAGAGACGTTGTTCTCAGAAGCAGCCCTGTGAGTTATCTCTGGCCGTGTAATCACCCGGCTCAAAGGATTTCCTGAGGGCTATTTCCAGCAGGGAGCCAACAGGTAATGGGGATTCGTGGAGAGCTGAATAGCAGCAGTGTAATCAGCACCCCTCCTCTTGCAGCAGGAAAGAGGATTAAACAGGACTGACAGGGAACATGCTCCTCCCCAGGACAGGGATCAGCAGGACTGAGACAAATCCGTGCAGGGCAGAAGGGTTTGTGAGCAGTGGAGAGGCTGGGAGGTGCCTGCAGAGTCAGGCAGGACAGCAGAGCTCTTCCAAGGCACACAACAAGCAGGCAGAAGCCACAGGGCTTGCTCAATCCTGTGGTTTGAGTCAAGAAGTCCCTTCCTTTAACTGGGACAATGAAAAAAGCACCTCAACCACTCAAACTCAAGTGCTTTCCCAAGGCTTTTTGTATTTAGACCCACAGAACAAGGTTGAAAACAACTCATCTGAGCCCAGAAAAGCCTGGGAAGGCATCAGTGCCCATTTCCCTGGCACAGGGCCTGGGGAAACCAGCATTTTCCTATAAAAGGCCTGAATTCAAGGTGAGGCCTGGCCTTAAATCATTGCAGCACAGTTTGAGGACAAAGTGAAATACAGCTCCACCCTTCACTCCTCCTCTCCTGGGAGGAGGCAGGTGCTCAAGGCAGCTGAGAAGTCAAGGTCTCCTACCTGTCATAGTTATCAGGGTCGAGGGGCTGGTAGCTGGCTTGGTAACAATTGATCCTCTTCATGAAATCCTCCATGGCATCAGTGGAATTACAGTCCCGGTAATCTGGGCTGGACAACTTGACTTCCTGCAACAGAAGAAAAAGCATGCCACAAGGAGAGGTTAGGGAGCTTTTTCCAAGCCAGACAATGCTAATCTGGAATTTCAAAGTCCTGCCAAGATCCAGTGATCAGCTGAAACTAAGTGATGACTACTTTATCATCACCACTCATCACAGAGCAGAAAAAAAGCAAACTAGACCCAAAACCAAGCATAAGGTGGGAGAACTTGGTATCAACCATTGCATGGTTAGTACAGGCACTCATCAGTCCACTCCCATTCTCCCCACAGCTGGGGTATCCCTTCACCACCCAACAGAAAGAAAACTGAGCTTGCTAATGGCTAAAAAAAACCCATCAGGTTCAAATTCAACCTGAGAAAGGAAGTGCATGAGCTTAGACAAAATGCTTATCCCAGCTCAGCAGCAGGACAGTAGCATGGCAACATTCAACCCCTTTCTGTGCATTATTTGCTGCAAGCTGTTGGGTTGAAAGACACTAAAAACAGGCCATGTGAATATCCACAACCCTCAGAGACTGAGTCCTGCCTGAACTAATCTAACAGGCTGTTTTTCCTGAAGATTTGGGTTTGAACAGCAGCATTACATATTGGTAGCTTCACAAGCAGTCCTGAAACCAACAGGATAACACAATGGATTGACACATGTGGCAGCATCCCAGGCCTGGGGTGTATTTTCCATGCTGATCCTAGCACTAAGAGCACCATTCATCTGCAGTTCCCTGTGGAGCAAAATCCCATGCTAGCTAGGAGCTCATTTTCTCACCCTTCAAGCATTAGTTACCAAATAAAGGGATTAAAATCCTCAAAAAAAATCCAGCTTGGGGGAAAAAAAAGTAACAAACTGAGCATTTTGTTGTAGAAAAGGCTGTGTGCAGCCTCCCAGAAAGTTGGTCACTGGGCAGCAGCTCCCAGCAGGAGCAAAAGACACTCTTCAGCCCCAGTCCCTGGCTGGCAGCACAGTTTGCCTCCAGTGAAGCCATGCTGGCTGTCACCAACCACCTTTTTATTCTCCATGAGCCTCAGCAGAGTTTCCAGGATGATCTACTCCATCATCTTCCCAAACACTGATGTGAGACTGAGCCTGTAGTCCCCCAGTTCTGTCAGGCCTTTGTCTTTCCTAACCCAACCCCTGGCTGCTCAATCTCTGTATTCCTCCCAGGCTGCCTGTCCTTGCTTCCATCCTCTCTCTGTAGGCTTCCTTTTTGTGTTTGAGTTTGTCCAGGAACTCCTTGTTCATCCTGGCATTTTTGATGGCTGCTCCTTTGCTGGGAATGCATCACAGCTGACCTTGGAGGAGATGATCCTTGAACATTAACCAGTTTTCTTGGGCCCCTCTTCCCTCCTGGGATTGTTATCCCACAGTACTCCAGGCCAAAATCTGCTCTCCTGACATCTCACTTCACAGTCACTGCAGCCCAGGCTGCCCTGGAGCTTTACACTCCTCACCAGCCCCTCCTTGTTGGTGGCAACATAGAAGAGCAAACAAGGAGACTTGCTATCACTTGGAGAAGGAAGCCATCAACACATTCCAGGAACCTCCTAGATTGCCAGAGCTATGCTGTGCTGTCCCTCCAGCAGATACCAGGGTGGTTGAAGGCCACCATGAAGACCAGAGCTTGTGAAGGTGATGCCATTCCTGCCCCTCTTTGGAGGAAAAGCAAAAGCAAGACACTTCCACCAGTTCCACACTTACCATAACGTTGGTAGCAACCACGTTGGGATCATTGCAGACAGATTCAATGAAGAACACCTGGGAAGCAAAGTAAAGTTCAGCTGAAAGCCACCAACAAGGTTTGGAACATTCAGCCAGCTCCTTGCTCAACCCAACCTCCTCCCTGCTCGACCAGAGAGCTCTCCCTCTGCCCCACTCCCATCGTTTCCTTCATTCCCTGTACTGAGCCATGGGGAAGGAAGAGTTCCGTATTTTTTAACCAAACCCAGTGGTGAAACCTCCCTCACACAGGAGCAGCATGAGGGTAACACATGAGTGAAAGGAGATACACCAACCTGACACTACTTCCCAATGCAGGCATCAGCCCCATGGCACTGACCTTGAATCCGTTCTCTTTGGCAAAGTTCAGGATCATCCCTCTCCTCTCCCGCGTGGTATTGGTGGCATCAAAAACCTTTAAAAGCAAAAGATCCCAATCAGCACCACAAGGGCCTGGTTTCCCAGTGAGCCCCTCCTCAGAGAAGGGACTGCAGAGGAGTTTGGGGCTGGCACAGCTGCCAAGCCCCCGAGCACATCTGGGAGCTCACCGCGATCTGCCCGGCCTCCTCCGTCAGGTACAGCTTCACATCCCTCAGGGCAGCCATGGCACATTGCCTGCAAAAGAGGGGACAGACATGTGGCCCTGATGTCCTCTGGGTGTGGTGGTCACCCTGGAGTTACCAATCCTGTACAGATTCAGTTTTGAGCTCTCAGGGCCCTCCTTGAGCAGGCAGGCAGGCAGGGGAAATTCAAATCCAGGGGAAATTCAGAGCCCATCTTCTCTGTTCATCACCCCCAAAGTGGGTAACTGTGCTCCCAGCCAGGGGTTTCACCACCGTGTGGGGTCAGGGAGGGGGTGCCCACACTCACCTCCTGACTTTCATGGCTTCCTCGTTGTCAGGACGAAAGAAGTCATAGGAGCTGTAATGCTTCACGGCCTCGCGGCGGTACTCCCCCACGTTGAAAACTACGTGGGAAAAGCAAAAAAAAAAAAAACCATCAAAATGAGGGGCATGACTCAACTGTGCAGCTTCTGCAGTTAAAGCAAGCTGGGGCCAAGAAATTACATCCTCAGAGCAAAAGGCTCAGGGCATCCCTTGGTCTTCAAAGCAAAGCAGAACCTGGGCTGCAGCAGGATGTGGAAACACAGATATTAGGCCTGTGGGATCTTGGAAACATCCCCCACTGCCTCCCATCTCTCAAAGCATTGATCTAGAGGAATTCCTGAGGACCTGACCTCCTGCTTTCCCCTGGAAGCAGGTGCAAGCCTTACCTTTTGTGGGGACACCAATCCAGTTGAGGTAGCGAGTCAGCTTCTTGGAGATGTAGGTCTTGCCACGGGCTGGGAGGCCAACCATGACTATCACAGTGGGGGAATTGGCAAGCTGAGGCCCACAGGCTGCAAGGAAAAAGAACAGGAGCTGTTAATCCTCCAGCTCATCCTGCATCAAGGCACTTGTTTTTATCCAGACTTCTTTCAAATCCTTCAGCAGCTGGAGGAAACCTGAAAGCCACAGCAAGACCATCCTGATGGGTACAAAATAAGCAAGGAGCCAGCAGCCTGCCCAGGCTCCCTGGAGAGCCTCTGTGCCTCAGTTTCCTCATTTGCAACCAAAATAAAAATTAATTTAAAAAAAAAAAATCGAAAATCAAGGCAAGCCAAACTTCACATTGCAATGGCTTGGCCAATTCCATGAAAAGCTCAAGGATAGCCAAGGACCTTGGAAGTGTCCCTGCTGCAGGGTCTGTGCTGAAGTACCAGGTCTGGTCCAAGATACTCACTCACAGAAAACATCTCCCAAAATATCTGATTCGATTTTTAGCTGACACACAACCAAATAACCAGATTTTCTGAAGACAAACAAGGCAAGAGAACCACAGAACTACCAGCGTTTAAAAGCAGATATCCAAGTGATTTATCCCTTTTTTACTCATTAACCCAAGCCAGGTTGTTGGGATTCTTTTTTTTTCTTGTGGTGAAGAGGGCCCATGTCAAACAGCTGGAAAAAAATTCCAGAGGCAGCATTTGCAGGACAGATGGGACCCTGCAGGGGATTTGTCACCCAGCCTTCCATCCACCCAGTGAGCCCAGAGATCTCATAGGAAAGGAATGCAGGGAGTGAGTGGCTGGTGGCAGAGCCATAAAACCAGGTTAATTATGGCCGGGGTGGAGAGCTCTGCCTGCCTGTCACAGCTGCCTGAAGGTGGGACCAGGGGATGCCAGGGGCTCCCGGGGCTGGGCTAGGTTTTTGTCAGTGTGGATCTGGAAAGGCCAAACAAATGGAGAGGTACCCACAGAACATGCAAAGTACATGGGATTAGCTTTCCCTTTTAAGAAAATTAATGAATCCAGCAGCTGGAGAAACCAAATGAAGGCCACAAGGAAGAGTTAGGGCACTGGTACCCAGAGGGCAGAGAAGAGCCACCCATCATCTTCCTAAGTTTCTCACAAAAGCAAATTCAGCAGGCAAGAAATTAAAACCTACCTAAAATATATATATATATATATATGTATTTTTTTTTCATAAATTTCACATTCCCCAAGCTGGAGCTGCCCTCACACTCACTCCCTTTGTGTGCAACCTGTCCCCCACCAGAGCTGCATTTCAAAACCCCAAGGCAGCTCCCAAAGATTTTGGTAGCAAGTGCCAATGTTCTGTGGTGGGGCACAAGGGAGCTGTGCAACAGACCCAGAAAAATACTTTTCCTCTCTCTAAAAATCTCAAATCCTCCTCCAAGCCATGGGTGCAAGCCTGTTTTACACAAAACCCACACACTAATTAGATAAAAGGAAGAAGGAATAATACTTGAATAAGGAAACTCTTCCTTTCCCTACCTGCCAGTGGAGAAAGGATCTCAAAGAGCAGAGCCAAGAGGATTTGGAGGCATTAAATAGCACTCCAAGAGTAAAGGGACAATGCCGGGCACTGTTCATATCCCTGTGGCTCCAGACAGCTGTGACAGCCCCACTGTGTGGGCACACACGTGTCACCTCCAAAGGGTGCTGCAAGAGTAAAACAGCCTTGAATCTGTCCCAAATTTCTGCTACCCTTGGACAGTGGAGCAGCACCTGGGAAAGCACCTCCCAAAACACCACGGCATCAGGGAGCAACTTTTCATCAGGAATCTGAGCCCAAACCAAAAGTCTCTGGGAAACTTTGCATCAGGGACGAAACAGAACCCAGTGTTTTGCTCCTAGTCTTTCACAAAGGCCTCATTCATCATTTCTTTTCACCACTGCTGGGAAGCTATCAGGGATTTCAGTGCCTATTCATTACTCCTTATCGATATCTAGCCAGGTAAATCAAGGCTGGGTATGACTTTCACGCTCAATCAGAGGATATTTAGGAGCTCATCACTTTTGCTATTTGCCAGAAAGTCAGCTTCACCAGTGGTTAAAAGGAAGAGAAGAAGGGGAAAAAAAGGAACAGGAACAACAACAACAACAAACAAAAATCAGCACAAAAGGGAAGGAAATTTGCTTCTATAAGAAGTCGGATAAAACAGCCACCTCCCCACTTCAGGCATTTTTACTGCCGCCTCAGAAGTATTCCCCAAAACTCCCACAAGCCCAGACCGCACGTTCTGCCGGTCCTATTCCCCTTTTCCCAGCTTCTCCCCGCTGCAATTCCCACACCTTCGGGGACGCCAGATTCCGCACACGTGGAACCGCCGCGGATGAAGGCGCACATCACATCCCCGGCGTGCCTTCCCGCACCCACCCAGCCGGGGGACGGGGAAAAAAAAAAAAAAAAAGGCAGCGAAAGGACGGGGAAAAAGCAGCGGCATCCCCTTCCCTCCAGGAGCATCCCCCTCCCCTCGCCCGGCTCTGCCCAGCCCAGCGCCTCCGAGGGCTCGGCTTTCCCAGCCCCTACGTGAGAGACGTGCGGCGTGACAGCAATTTAATGGATCGCCGTCAAAAGGCCGGCTGAAGGAACCGCTGCAGCCTGCCCTGGACCAGCCGTCACACAATCGGAGCGATTATTTCACAGCCGGAAAGGAGCGCGTCCTTCCCGAGGATGCTCCGGGGATGCGCCCGCTCCCTGCGGGCATCACGCTGGACGCGGTCCCCGTTATTCCTCCCTTCCCACCCAGCTCTGCAGCCCTCGCTCTTTGTTGCTGCTGGCGAATTAATAGCACCTCGCGTTTGAAAAAAAAAAAGTAAGCTAAAAAAAAAAAGCCTTAAAACCCTCTTCTCACATCGTACAGCTTGTTCCCACCCCGAGAAAAAATAATTAGAAGGCACATTGTTATTAATAAGCTTCTCGGTGCCTTAATATATTTAATATGTTTGTTTTTTTCCGCTACCAAGAGGGAGCTCTCTCTGAGAAACCAGGTGAACCAAGCGGCAAAAAAATCACTGCATGCACAAGGGATTTCTTTCAGAGGTGCCAGTCCTGGGGAAAAACCCAGCCACAGACACACACGTGCAAAGCATTAAGCCGGGAGACGTTTTACCCCACTCTAAGCAAAGCCCCCTGGCTACCCAGATGTGCAGCCTGTTGCTGAAATCCATTTATTTCCTCAGCCCTTGCCAGGCACAGGCTGCGCATCCCAACATCTGCTCCAGGGTGCCTGACCCACAACCACGGGCAACAGCATCTGGCAAGTTCATAGGATATTTATTTTTTAAAAAATTATTATTATTTAGAAGGGGAAACTTTCCAGCCAAGATAAATAAACATGGGAAGAGATTAAAACGCCTGCTGAAGGCAAGCATCGGAAAGACTGATTCACCCCAAGCCACTTCCATCCCTGGCCAGGCTGCGAGTGCCACCCCCTCCATCCCGGCTCCGCACATTCCTGCGACGCTCATTTGGGAGTCGCACAACTGGCAGGTTGTCAGTGAAGCTGGCGGGTGACTTAAAGGAGCTGCTTCCTGAGCTTTCAGATTGCATCACGATTCAAGATCTGGGTTTATAGTAACCCCGGCATGACCCCAACATTTTTATATTCCGAGCTTCAGAGACAAGGGGAAACCATCACAGAAGTTTCAGCACTAGTTTCTGCCTTCCCCTCCACCTGCCTCATCCCCACAGGGTTAAATGGTGAAGGGCAAACGGCTGGTGTTTGGTTGGGGTCGGTTTTTTCCCCCCTAAATCCATTGCCCTACTCCTCCCGCCACCTCCAAAAAAAAAAAAGATTTTTAACACACCACCTGGACCGGGTTTGGAGCAACCCGGTCTAGTGGAAGGCGCCCTGTCACATGGCAGGAGGGTTGTGGAACGAGATTATCGTCCCGCTCCCTTCCAACCCAAACCATTCATGATCCTGTCATTAACAAATCCCCGGGCGAGCCGCCTGACACCGCGCAAATCCCAGCTGAGCCGGGGGCGAGGTGAACAACCTGCTCCCTTCCCTCTTAATCCCAGGGTCGGGAGCGGAGAGTGGAAACGGGGCCACGCGTGTCCCGGCCCCTCCCCGCATCCTGCGGGGCCATGTGACGGCTGCACCTTCCTCCGGCCGTGAGTCACGGGATGGCAGCGGCAGGAGGATGCTGTGGCACGGCGGGGAGAAAGGAGGAGGGATGCGTGCTGCAGGGATGCTGCAAAGAGCCCCGCCGCGGTGCGCGGAGAAAGGGGAGAGCTTCCCACCCGTGCCGTGCCTCCATCCCAATCCCAGCCCTCCGGGATGCTGCCGTGCCCCTACTCACAGCGGCGGGGCAGCGCCGGGCGGTTGTCATTGGGAAGCCAAATCTTCTGGATGCGGCTTTGCGTCAGCTCCATGGGCATTTTTAAAACAAAGGTCTTTTTGCGCTCCGCGTCCACCTTGATGCGTTTGCGGGAGGGAGGAGGAGAAATAAAAAAGGGGAGGGGGAAGGAGGTGGGGGAAATATATGACGAAAAATAAAATAAAAAGGGTTTTTGTTGCAGCCGGTGGTTCGGGCGAGCGGCTGCGGCGCTTTCGGATGCTGCTCCGAGCCTCGTGAAGGTTTTACGGCAGCAGGGGGAGGGGGAGGAAGAGGAGGGCCGGGTCTGCAGGGCACA
>VXBQ01008418.1:0-34487 GCA_013400175.1 Phainopepla nitens
CCTGTCTCTCTCAATCGCTGACAAAAAGGACATATTTTTTTTCGAGTACTGTTTAACTCATTAATACAACCACATATTTGTAAAATAAATAAAAATTGTAAAAGTTTCAGTAGTTTCCTATCTGAGGACAACAGGAGTAAGAACATCTTACCAGGAGCAACGGAGCTTTGTTTGCAATTTCAGTTTTTAGGCTTGGAGTTATGTGGACAACTGGTACCCCCGATGGCTGGAAACAAGAATGATCTCAGCTGGGGGACTGGGTCATGTAGCACACAGGCAGCCACAAAGCCTAGGGCAGCAGATGAAAGAGGGCATTAATTCAAGATTAAATCTGTAATACCTTAACCAAATCATGAGGGAGTGCACTTGCCTTTTACCTAACAATCAGAGGTAATAACAGAGCATTTACAAACATAGAGATATTTTTATAATCTCCCACCACAATTAATTATTTCACTCCTTAGGCATTAAAAACTTCCTTGGCCATCAAAGGTCAGTAGGCTAAGAGTGTTTCCAGCGTGAGACAGTCCTGAGTCTGTCCTGTATCAAAGCTGCTGCTACATTAAGAGCTAGCCAGACTATGCCAACTGTCAGGAATTCTGAGTAGCGAAGCAACTGGAGTCTTGAAGGTGTCTGATCCAGGTTTGCATGCTGGCATGCCCAGTCTGCAGAGCATGGAGATTTCTCACTCTTCAAGTGTATCAATCATGACCTCCCCTGCTCCCCCCATGCCTGATGCATGAATTTGTGGGATGGAAAATGTCTGGCATCAGCCAAACTCTCTCCTGATGCCAAAATCCCAGAATCCATATTCTTAGCAGATTTTGAAAGAGAAAGGAGGAATGGCAAGAAGCAAATACTCAGAAAGGAAATGCAGCTGGGAGTAGTCACTTTCTCTTTTAATTTCATGAGGCTGTTTATGTTAATATTAAAACTTCATGGGAGAGCTTCAGGAGTTGTTCATGGTTACTGAGTTGCATATTTCATAAACCTGGAGGCAAATAAGGAATATGGAAGGCTTTATCCCTAGAACAAGTCCTTTTGGAGGGGTCAGTAGTGGCAGGGTAGTGAGAAGCAGTCTGGATGCCGTTACAGAAGGTTACAGATGAGACATGGGCCGTGTGAGAATGGCAGTAAATCCTCGGACACTGAGGCCACAGCTGCAGCTGGAACACTGGTGGTGTGGGCTGTGATGACAGAGTGCACTTCCTTCTGCCTCAGCAGTGTCATAACAAGCCTTGATGCAATCTGCTCTGTCGTTCCACAGTCTGCCTGGGAAGAAATAGTGTTGCAGAGGGGGAAAAGAGCTGGCCTTCCTGGTATCTGCAGCATAAACCTCAGTCTCAGAGTTGTAAGGTTTAGGAAGGAGCACAGGTCATTTTTCTCATTAAATTTTAACATCTGGGAAAAATTTGTCTCAGCGGTACCCAACCAAAAAATGAATACTACATTTGAAGAAGCAGCCACACTGTTTTTGGTGTCTTCCAACCTCATAGAAACTGTTATCTTTGGGAAAAACACCTTCCTGAATACATGTGATGATGAATAAGTTTCAGGGGCTCAATAGGTGAATACAGGAAGGCTGAAAATACTGACATCAGGCATTCACTAAGTGACAGTCTTTTGCAGATGGGAAAAAGTTGGCCAATCTGCTTAAAAATGATAAATTTTCCATATAAAACCGTGTATAATTTGATATGGAAATACTGAAATATAGAAATGCCAAGCAGTGGTCTAAATGATTTACCAGATTAGCTACCAAGTGATACAGTTCTTGACTGGCCCAAAAATATTGTAGACTCCTTCAATTGTAAGAGTTCAGAATGATTAAAAATCAGCAGATAGAATGGGGCAAGAACACATTACACTGATAACCTGGTGTATTTTGTCAAATACATATCACGATCCATTTTTATAGTTATCAAGAGCAAGGAAAACTGTTTCACAAGGAAAGAAAAAAGCATCCTACAAACACAGATGAATCCTTATGTCAGGTATCCCTGGGTTGCAATAGAAGAGCACCACAGAGTTCTGTGCTAAGATGGGAAGAAAAAGGGGAAGTCTTGGGATTTCTCACTGAAAAAGACAGGGAAATTTGTACAACCACTTTCTTCCTTCATTTTCATTCAGAGGAATGCTAAATTTTCAAGTACAATTTTAATCACAACATGTAAAAACATATTGGACTGACCAAGATTCCATAATTTTCTCATAGGCACGGTCAGCAATCAGTGATGACGATGTCTTTGGCCAGTATCAATATTACTGTAACAAGGGGCAAAAGAAACAACTACATCAAAGTGATTTGTCCAGATCAAGGCCAGCATCCTTAACTGGAAACACCATCTTATCTCTTGCTGGTCAATGACTTGAATAAACTGTTCTGTGGCTCAGAATCCATATACAGAAATATCTTCCAGAAAAGCACTTCATGAACTCTGTAAAAAACCCACTAGTTATCCAGACAGAAAAGGGAAGCTAGTTCAATCCTCAAACAACACAAAGCAGTACTTAGTGCAAAATACCCTCAGAAGAAATTATGAGAAGGATCTTTGTGATTCAGATTATTCGATCTGAGATGGCCAAGCAGAGGCACATTCCCATGTTGGGCATGAAATGAAAATATGTGAAAATACAATACATATTTTCAAAATGAACTGCATCTAAAATGAATTACATTTTAATTACATGAAGGGCATTTTAAATATAAACTACGTATTTTTAGAGAAACCTTATTTTAGATTATAAGACTGCAAAGAAGAAGCCCTAGAGATATATGAATAATAAGAAGATTTTTCAGGTGTCTCACTCTGCTAGAGCAGTATAAAAAGAGTTCAGGTGTGAATGCAAACCAAAGATCTTGCTCTGTTGAATCGTTAGCATTCCTAAATATGTCTGTGGTACAGTGGGTGAAATGAACGTGGTTTAACACATTGCAGTGGGTCTAGTAAATTCAGATTTTATTCTGAAACATGTAAAATATGGTATATTTTCCTTCTTGGATGACTGTTTCAGAATCATGTTGAATTAATTTTTTAACAAAGTTGAAAACTTGGGGTTTTAACAAGTTTTTAATAGTGACCACAGCAGCTACAGATGTGTCCTGGTTTCAGCTGGGATAGAGTTCGTTTTCTTCCTAGCAGCTGGTAGAGTGCTGTGTTTTGTGTTTAGTATGCAAATGATGTTGATAACACACTGATGGTTTAGTTGTTACTAAACAGGGTTTACCCCAATCAAGGACTTTCCGGTTTCCCATGCTCTGCTGGTGAGCAGGTGCACAGGAGGCCAGAGGAGGAGTGGCCAGAACAGCTGCCCTGAACTGGTCAAAGGGATATCCCATATCATCTAGTGTCATGCTCAGTGTATAAACTGGGGGGAGTTGGCTGGAAGGGGCCAGTCCCAGCTTAGGGAAGGGCTGGCCATTGGTCAGCAGCTGGTGAGAAACTGTAGCGAGCATCACTTGTCTGTCTTGGGTTTTGTTCCTCTATCTCTCCTTGTTAACTCCCTTTTTGTGGATGTTATTGTTGTTGTTATTATTATTTATTTTATTTAAATTACTCAACTGTTCCTATCTCAAGAGGTTGTAACTTTTTCTGATTCTTCTCTTCATCCTACCTGTAGGCTGAGGAGTGGAGTCAACAGCAGCGGTGTGGTGCTTAGTTGCCATCTGGGGTTAAAACATGACACAGTGTAACCTTAGATATCAGTAAATCTAAACTAGAATAAAGTAGCTGTGTTGAAAATCAGCTATTTAATTCATTACTCGTCATGGAGGTAGTAACTATCTGTAACACAGATTGTTACAGATCAATCAGCTGTATTGATCAGTAATCACAACCCACAAACCCACAATCTGAAATGATGTTACAATATTTTCTCATTTGTCTTTAAATATATTCCACTATTAGAAGAACTGTGGTTTCTCTCAGAAACAAAATGAAAACAAAACAAAACAAGCCCCAAAATTCCCCCCAAAAAACTCCAAAAAATCCTTGTTTGATTTGGTATGAAGTGTGGCTGATCACTGAAAATCTAGAAATTAAAAATCCAGAATAAAAGAAGTTCAAGAAGCACGTTGATGCTTTTTCTAGAGGGAAAAGAGGACTGAAAAACATGAAGGAGAGATAAAAGGTTTAAGCCAGTCTAATTAAGAAAGTATGATGCTTTTGATTCACTTTCTTATTAGTAAAATATAAGCTTAAGTTTTTTCCCCATTTTTTAGGTTCCTTTCAGCTAATAGCATAGCCTTTGAAAAATTACTTGAAATCATGATTTATTATGGTTTAATTGTATTACTGTAGTACTGAAGATTACTGTATTTTACATGCTCCTGAAGAGCTCCTAAATATTTTTCTTGTGTCTTGCAATGAGCATTTAAAATTACAACAAAGAAAACATGTATCTCTGATTACCACGAACTTTAATGGAATAATAAAGTGCTTTCATTTGTCATCTTTCAGTCCCTTCCAACAGACAATCCTCTATATCCTGAAATGCCTGTTTGCTTTACAGAAGACTCATAACAAAATAATAACATTAATTGTCACGTTGGAGTGTTGTGGGGTAATATCTATCACTAGGGTTTTTTTTTTAAACTGATACACACAAATTTCTATGGACACAGGCAGCACTGCCATAAGCAAGGGGGTGGATCTGATCCACTCTTGAGGTGACCCAGTCCTTTCCAGTTCAGTGGTTTACTGAAAAGATGGTTCAAATGTCTTAGTGACACTGGACCTAGAGTGTTCTTGAGGCATTAATCTGTTGTACTTTCTACCCTAAGAAAAACTGCCCCAGTAAGAAACTTAACTGCAGCTTCCAACTCCTTGTCAACCTACAGTGATGTTTGTCACATTTCAGGCTGAGTTCTCTGGTTTTATTTAAGAATGAAACACACCCACAATCTGAAATGATGTTACAATATTTTCTCATTTGTCTTTAAATATATTCCACTATGAGAAAAACTGTGATTTCTCTCAAAACCAAAATAAAAAACAAAACAAGCCCCAAAATCCTCCCCAAAAGCTCCAAAACAAAAAAATCCTGAAATAGGTTTTAGCATTTTCTATCTGCTGAGGCTTAGTCAAGATTATAACTCACATAACCTTTTCTTAATTATGCAGAAGAAAACATTCTTAAAATTTTTATTTTAGGCAGCATATTTGAAGTTACAGTTTCATCAATGTCCAAAACAAGTGCTTCTGTCTTAAATTCCTGAAGCATAAAGCATCCCAGACAGATCCATTCAGCAAAACCCATGCTCCAGTAAGGTTTTGTGATCTTCCAGCCCTTCAGAAGGCCACTCTGTTTGGTATGTACCTCCTGTGTGGGAAAGGTGACAGAGTGTACAAAGGGAGGCATGCCACCCACACTTGATATTACAGCTCATCTACTTCATTTTCATCCCTGCAAATTCTACCCACTTAGATAATTGCTACATATACACCCACTCAACTGCTTGCAATAGAATGCTATTATTACAGTATTTAACTGAAGTAATAACTAGAGCAAAGTCATCCAACCTCTTGACAATCCGGGCCTAAATTATATTATAATGTTTGTTTTGGGATTTGATGGCAAATGCTGTTTATAATGCTTGCAGTGGTGCACAATCAGTCAGGAGAAATGGGACCATCAGACTACTCTGAAGAGGAGACCTAAGTCCAGCCATGGGATGAGCCTTACAACCCTACATAGTGGAAAATGTCTAATGAGATAAAGCCATACTCTACTGTATCTATATGTACATGAGTTTAGAAATTAATCAGGTATTCAGATGCATGCAATAGTTAATAGCCATATTATTTGCATATGTGTCTCTCACTAACAGCAACACAGGACAACTACATTAAATACACTTCAGTCCTGCTAAAAGATGTACACTTATGACCATCACAAGTATTTTGAATGCTCACATCATATTGGTCTTGGTTCATTCTGCTCAGTATGGCACTGATTTATCAGAGAAACCATGTGTGCCTGGTTTTGCTGAGGTGAAGTGGGTGTTGCAACCCTGGAAACTGTGCGCAACTACTGCAAACATTTCTGAGCCTCTGTTTATATTCGGGATAAATTGTTTCTTCCTTCCTCTTCTCTGGTCTTCATGACAGCAGATTGTATGTGGCACAATTGTTATGGTGTAGAGGCAAATTTTAAGTATATCTATCCTTTGACCCATATGTTGCTCTTGGTTACATTACCAAGTCCTTATTTAGCCTTTGAGCCATTGACTCATAGACTAAATAGTCCACTGTCACACAGGACTGAATGGAGGGAAATCACCAGATATATTTCTGACCTGAATCTAGGCTGACCTACTATGAATTGCAAAAAATGCAGTGTGCTTATGTTCAGAAAAGTGTCACCTTTTAATACCTAAATATCTAAATGGCTGGGGTATTGTAACTAGATGATCTTTACGGTCCCTTCCAACCCAAAACATTCTATGATTCCATGATCTGCAAGACTCTGTCCTGTCTATGCTGTATTTTTCTCAATATACAGTGTAAATCAGACTAAATCAGACTAAAATGATAATTAGACAGGAAAAGTCATCCTATTTTCCCTGCCTCTAGGCACATAAATAGCACAAGACTATCAGTGCAGGCCATGAAATTTTATGGCAACTGAATTCCAGGAGACTGGAGAGAAAGAGAAGGGCAAGGGAGTAGTGAAAGTTGTGGGAAGGAAGGGTGGGAATTGCAAAACATCAGTGGAGTTTTACAGATATGAGAGTGGGAAAGAAGCTGGGGGACAGCCTTTTTCTCACACAAACCATGGTGTATAAAAGAGCTGGGAATGACAATGGCATTTCCAGGTAATGGGGCTGGGGAGATTCAATAGTTTGGAGTCAATGAAAGGATGCTGGGAAGAGTGCACCTAACCATAGAAGGGAGCTTTCTTTGGTGACACTGTGATAAATAGGGCAAAGAAACTAGGAACCAAGAAAATGGAGACTAGGAAGGGCTTGTTCAAGTGAGATGGATTAATGTTGCGAATAGAAAAAGAGATGCAGAAGGAGAGAGAAACAGCCTAAGAACTGGTGCTGGGAAAGAAATATGGAGTAAGAATAATGCAGATTGAAATTAGGTAAGAGAGACAGGGAAAGCAGGAAAATGATATGAAAGTCAGTAGAGTGCACATATGTTGGAAAAGAATGCAGACAACACTTGCAAAATATTAAGGTATACAGAAAAGAGAGATAACAATACCTGTGAGAGATCATGTTTTCTTATAAATTGGATGAGACCCAAACATTCCTGATGATTTGTCACATCTTTGCTATCAGCAAATGATGTGCTGAAAACCACGGGTGACAAGAAGGCAGGATGCAAACCTGTGGTACAGTGAAGGGATACCCTTCTGCCAAGCAGCAACCTCCAGCTGCAGTGGTTAGGAGGTCTCCAGCACTGCAGGCTGACACCACTGTCCCTGCCAGTAGTTAGATGCTGAATCTACAGCCAACTGGCCCAGACTGACAGCTATAGAAGAGAAGAATGAAATTGAAGATATGAAAAATAAATGGGGAGACTTGTGCAGCAAAGTAGCCTTGGCTGTCATAATCTTGCATATGTAAGAGGGATGGTTTACACAGATTCTGGATGAAGGATCTCTTCCTGGAGCTACGAGTAAGTACTCTGTGTTGTTCCTCAGATTATCATCTTCTGCTTCAAGGCAAATGAACTGAGTTAGTTTTTAGACCACTAAATTTTAATATCAAGTGACTTTGTGTTTTCCTCCAGGACAGCAGTGATATTTGCAAGCACAGGATAAGACTGAGCCTTGGCAGAATTTGGTTTGATTCTGCTGATTTTACGTGGGAAAAAACAGAACAAGTTTTCACACTCAATGTCTGAATACCCCTGCCTGAGCAATATAGTTTCTTACACCATCTACAGTCAGCAAATTCCATCTATATAACAGCTTTCCAAGAATGTTATTGGGGGATGTTTCCTTCAGGATTGAAAGGAAAAGCTCATTTTCTTCATAAACAGTGAAACATCTCTCCAAGAAATTAAAAATTAATTATTCTTTGCCTTGGCAGCCACCTCTAAATCTTCCAAGCCTGCCTGCAAATAATCCCACATCTGTGCTACCATCCTGATACCTACATTTTAGCATCAGTGATTGATATATTCAGACTGTCAATGTTTAAAAAAAAAAAAAAGCCAAAAAACCCCGTTCAAGTTCTGTTTATTGAGACCTCCAAGACAGTCATCTCTTCCCATCACATTACTGCCTGAAATGGGATCCAATCCTAAGAACCCACAAAGACTGCCATTGCTCCACAATGGGGTTAGTAGCAATTGCCAATCCTGTCTAGGTTCTGGCATATATGCTCAAGCAAGTATTAAGAGACAGGGGGCAAGACTGAGGCAAATTTTTAGAACCAAGTAATCAGTTTCTATTAGTAAGAAACTTTATAGCCTCCACACACAAATTGTCATTTTATGTTAAGCATAGAATCACAATAATTTAGGGCAGTAAAAACTTTTATGATTTAAAGCATTAACCAAGCATTAACCTAAAACTGTCAAGTCCACTGCTGAGCCATGTCCCTATGCACCACATTTACTTGTCTTTTAAATACCTCCAGGATTGCTCCAGGGATGGTGACTCCATCACTGCCCTGGGCAGCCTGTTCCAATGCCTGACAATCCTTTTCAGCGAAGAAATTTTTCCTAATATCCAATCTAAACCTCCCCTGGTGCAACTTGACACCATCTCATCTTCCTTGTTGCTTTAGAGAAGAGGTATCACAGGACTCGAGGTGTGGCCTCATCAGTGCTGGGTACAGGGAGACAATCCTTGCCCTGGTCCTGCTGGCCACCCTATTGCTGGTGCAGGCCAGGCTGCCATTTGCCTTCTTGGCCACCTGTGCACACTCTGGCTCATGTTCAGCTGCTGCTGACCAGCACCCCCAGGTCCTTTAGCACTGGGCATCTTTCCAGCCACTCTGCCCCCACAATGGGGTTGTTGTGACCCAAAGGCAGGACCCAGCACCTGGCTTGGTCAAACCTCATAAAACTGGCCTAGGCCCATTGATCCAGTCAGTCCAGACCTCTCTACAGAGCCTCCCAACTATCCAGCAGATCAACACTCCTGCCCAAAGTAGTGTTGTCTGTGAACTGACTGAAGGTGCACTCGATCCCTCATCCCGGTCATCCGTGACGATATTAAAAAGGACCGGCGCCAGTACTGAGCCCTGGGGAGCACCACTTGTGATCAGCTACTAACAGGATTAACCATTCCATGTTCTACTGGCATCATCCTTGATGAAGAGGAGCCAGCTCCCAGCACAACTCACCTGCAGTGTCATGCAAGCAACACCAGACTAGGACTGCCAAATTCTGTAACCTGTTATTTTCAACTTTCAAATAGCAATAGAAACTCTATTACTTCTCTTGTAAACAGATTCATAACTTCAGTTTTTCTTACTGGAAAACTTACTGGAATATAAAATGTGCCAAAGTTATACTGCCATTAACTCTCATTTATTCTGTGCTTTGACTGACCTTTAACTGAGTTACTTTTTTACTTTCTTACTCCCAAAATTATTTAACAGCAACAGGTATATCCCATTTTAAATTTCATTTTGATAGGTTAAAAAAAGCCACGTGACTCTGCCTCATTCTTTGGACTGTTTTCTGTCCTTTTTTCAATCTAAATTGATCTATGTAAACAAGGAAGAAATAGAATTAAATAAAATATTTCAGAGAAGATCTCAGCCATGCCTTCAATGTTAGCTGTAACACTTCAGTAATCCTACCTGGAACTTTACGAGAGAAGCCCTAAGGTTATATTTACCCTTCCCATAACTTCATGCCTTTGGCAGGACTGCCTGGCAACGTTAACAATTAGAAAAGGAAATGAGTTTACCATTTCTCCACATCTTGAACTCCTGTTTTCATAACACTTTTTGGTCTGGAACACACTGGTTAATGCAAAATACAGGAGACTCCTAATTATTCTTAGTTTCTCAAATATAAGTGTTAAGTGGTCACATGGTGTTCTAAACTCCACAAAGCTACTAGAAACTCCTTACTACTGGGCCTGGAATTAAATCTGATAGACATTGTTCTTGCACAGATTGAGAAAAGAACTGGTTCTGTTCTTACCCTGTCTGAGCCCTGATTTTTCATTCCCATTTTATTATTTCTCCTCCTTCATCTTTATGATTAACCTGCTGATTCTCCATCTCATTAACTTAATTCAAATTAGAGCAAAGTACTTTTTCAGCCCTATTAATTTTTTATATCTATCTCACCTTGGTTGCTACTTTTATTTTTAGCTGAAGTTTAACATATGCTTCTGAGCACATAGCACAGTTCCTTTTGCTCCATTTCTCATAGAATCTTTATAGTCATAATAATACACATTGTACTCTAGGTATCTCTAGGAATTTTGGAAACTTTCTAAAATTTTTGACCATTATTTCACCTAAAAATTCCAGGCTGAAATTTTGCATCTCTTTATTATATTTTCTCATTCCCTGAGATCCAAATACTTAAATTTTGATTTCATGTAATGACATAGATTCCTCAGAGTAGTTTGTCTGTCATTAGAAATCTCCCTTCATATGCAAATCTGCGGATAGAAGCCCATATCAGATTCCTAAAAATACTCTGAAAAGGCCTCATACCACTTTTTCTTCAAGATGACTCTCAAGAAAAAAAAAATGAGAAGGAAAAGCAAAGATAGCAATACAATCATTTTTTTTTCTTCACACAGAGCTATTCAGTACTTCTTATTCCAATGTATTTTTCAATATCCATATTATCATGTTGCTGTTTCATTCTAGTTCTGTTCGTCAGTAGTAGTTTTAGTTCTTGCATTTTCATCCAGACTCTTTGGATGATAGTACACCATCATGCAAACACAAAGAAACAAAACACAGGCAAACAAAACAAAATACTTTCAGCTACCATTTGGTGTTGGCTGGTAAGTGTTATGTTCAACATTTTTTTCCTCTGCACTGATCATCTAAATGTAGTTTGGCCTCTAAAATACTTTCCATCTGAATTCTATCGAACTCTGTACTAGGGAAAGAACTTTTCCAATTATTTGCTGCTTCACACTAGGCCAGGAATATCAAGTTTTTTATTGTCTCACAAGAAAACATGTTATTGAACAAATCTGTCTTGTGCCATAAAAACCAGAAGCCGACAGAAAAGCATCAGTGGTGGATGCTTTTTTTGCAGGTTTGTGTCCCCTTCCCCTGGACCACAGCTACAGCACTGCACGTGTGTGGGAAGAAATGTACTGCAGTCATGCATTTTACTTCATGGGAGCCAATTTCTTGCTCTGCATCAAATGAAACCAATGAAATTCAATCATCGGCTTTAAACAGGTTGGATTAACCATTTCCTGAACTTCAGAATTGATACCTATTGGTTGTATCAGTCTAAGTAAGACCTCCACCATATAAGGAAGAGGTTGAGCGACAGTACAACATAAGGGTAGTTACTACATTTCAGGTTCCCTTTGCTGAATTTAGCCATATTAGCATGTTCTACCTGTGTTCTGCTGTAATTATATCCTAAGTCTGTGTGACGCCCAAGGTCGCAAAAAGGTCCCTTAACCTTTTTAAAGAGGTTATTTCCTTTGCAAAACCAGTGTATTTTCTCAACTTAGCAGTCAATGACACTGCCGCAGTTTCCTTGATCAACGCAGACATGAATTGACTGGAAGCACGTCCTAGGGAGCCTTCTTTCTTCCCAGAAGGGAAGGGCGCAGGAGGCTCTGCGCATCCCCTGTTCCCATGCGATGGGAAGCGGCTCCTTCGTCCCACACGCCCAGGCGGGGCTCCTGGCGCCCGACCCGGGATTTTTATCATTGAAGGATTACACGGAGCGCCGGGCGCGGAGCTCGCTGTGCCTGCCAGGCGCAGCTCCGCCTCCTCGTCCCGGGCGCGGGGGCGGCGGTGCGCTTATCCCGGGACGGGGCTCGGCCGCGGGGTCCGGGACGGCGCCGCTGCCGCGGGCAGGTGAGCGGGGCGGGGGTCGGGTCGGGATGGAGGGGGGTCCATCGGGATGGAGGGGGGTCCATCGGGATGGAGGGAGGGAGGGAGGGAAGGCGGGCCGCGAAGGGGGGAGCCTGTGCCGGGGGAGGGTCCGGCCGCGTTCCGGCGCTCCCGTGCTTCAGCAACGATCTGCTCTTAGGGACCCTTAGCGCCCGACATTGAGGAAACCCCCGAGTCTTCGTGGTGTTGACGTTCCCAGGTGAAGAAAAGGGACAAATGTGGGAGTGGGCACTTGTTGTATTTTACTTGCGCCTGAGCGGGACGGGTACCAGCTCTGAACCCAGATGCTGCACCCTGTACACCCACCTCATACACCCGATCATGTATGCTCACAGTTCAGGAGTGACCAACCATATCCTGGGCTGGATCCCAAGAAGTGTGGCCAGCAGGGTGAGGGAGGTGATCCTGCCCCTCCAGTCCGCTCCAGGTGTGAGCCATCAGCTGGAGTGCTGAAGTGCTGATCCAGCTCTGGGGTTCTCAGCATAGGAAAGACACGGACCTGTTGGAACAGGTACAGGGAAGGATCACAAAGATGATCAGAGCACTCTCTTGCGAAGGCAGGCTGAGAGAATCGGCTTTGTTCAGCCTGATGAAGAGAAAGCCCCAGGGAGATCTCATTTCAGTCTTTTAGTGTGTGAAAAGAACCTACAAGAGGGTTGGAGAGGACTTTTTACACAAGCATGTAACCAGCAGGACAAGAGGGAATGGCTTTGAACTGAAAGAGGGCAGTTTAGATTAAATATCAGGGAGAAATTTACTGTAAGAATGATGAGACACTGGACCAGGCTGTTCAGAGCAGTTGTGGATGCCCCATCACTGGCAGTGTTCAAGGTCAGGTTGGACTGGGCTTTGAGCAACCTGGGCTAGTAGATGTCACTGCCCATGACAGGAGGGAGTTGGAACCAGATGCTCTTTAAGGTCCCTTTCAACCCAAACCATTTTATGATCCCATGATTTTATTTTTCTTCTAGCTCTTACCTCTTACCTTCTAGCTCTTACATTTCTGGCAACCAAGCTGAGCAAGGATGGTCAGCTAGGGGTAGTGCCTAAACATGCTCAATCAAACCCAAGTGGGCATTCAGTTACTCATATTTGCCATAGATGGGAAACAGTGTTCTGGGTTTAGTATCCTCAGTTTGTGAAAAAGGTAGAATGACTGCAAAAACCAGGGGGACTGAGCACTGTCATTGCTGATAGTTTATATCTGGAGGGGATAGACTGTTCATTTTTGGGATGGATGTGCTGAAGGTGGAGGAGGATCTACAAACTATGCAGGGTACAAGATGGGTGGATTTATGGAGATAAATAAAGTGGGTGGTGGCAGGGTGAGATCTGCAATAAAGTTATTTTCCATAGAACTGCCACAAAATGTCCAGGCAATATAAAACTGGAATTTCAGTTACATTGAAAAGCAAGAGACAGAATTGTAACAGTTAGATGATCCCTCATGAAACAGAACAATTGAGTCTGAGCAAAGAGTAGGAGTCTGCCGTAAGAAAGCAAATGTCAAAAAATTCTCTCCCCGAGACTCTGCAGTTACTTTATACTTCCTTCTGTGCAAAGCATCTTCTCATTATGCTCTGCTAAACTTATTGCCAAGAGCAAACTAGTGAGCAGCAGGACCAAGATTATGACTCTTCAGTCATGACTGAAAGCCAGCTACAAGGTTTTAATTTTAATGTAATAGGTCTCTTGTGACAGCTTTGTTCTTCCCTGGGATTATAGTGTTGGTAAGATTATCCTTATCAGCAAATGATGCATTAGCAAGACCTTAGGATCTGAACGACTTGTACTGCAGGAGACTTTTCTTGAAACGGGAGCTCCTCTTTAAGTAGGGAGACAGTAGTTCTGTCTTTCTCTGACATAACCTGTAATTTTACACTGTAGATACAGTGATTACTCTGGAATTCGACATGCTTGATAGGTGGAGCCCAAACAAATACCTCACATGTCAACACACACATGTTGTTCTCTATAAGAGCAATGAAATCATTCAGAACAGTAGTTTCAAGTCCATCACTAGATAAGATGAGAAAGATGTAGACAACTTAGGATTTTTTTTTTGTTTGTTTAATAATATGACGCTATACCCGCTTGTTAACCTTTTAGAGGATATTCAGTATTGAAGTACATTGGAGCTGCTCCTGGCTCAGATTTGATAAAAGCAAAAGAGAAATTTCGCTCACAAACCAAAGCCATTATAAGTAAATATGTTTACTTTGTGGTAACATTCCTGCATTGCCTCCTAATGCATAATCAAGGAGGTTGTTAGTAACAGGCTTGCAATAGGCACTCATATAGTTGAAATAATTTCATATATGGTGTCTGATAGAAAGAATGCTTCAAAATTGTATTTGTGGTATCAGCAGGGGACTGGTGAGACATAGCCAGTAGAACATGGAAGAATAGAAGTCCTGTCCTGTTGTAGCCCTTTGATATTATACTGACAGTAGACGGATGCATTTACCATGTTGGATTCTCATTATATAGTCCAAATACCAGGGTCCAGGTTTCAGTGACTGGAGTTCATTCTTCTCTTATGAAATATTGGATGTAGCATGCAATTGAACTGTGAGAACAGAAACTGAACCACAGTTGAGTACCCAACTTCCAGAAATAGCCACGCTGCTTCTAGTTTTTCCTCAGTCAGTCAATCATTTATTCTTTTTCTACCCTTGGATTCAACTGCAATGATGCTGAATTAGCTTGTATCCCACCCATCCAGCTAACTGGCAGAAGGTGAACTCACTCTGTGTCTACACAACTACTTTCAGATGTCTTTGGTCAAATCTGTACTGTTAAATCTGTTTTGTGGGTTTAAAAAAATACTGTTTTGCACATTGGTGCGTTTTAGTTTCTTTCTAAAGCTTTTTTCCAGTGCCTATATTGAACTTAAAATCAGAAATTAATAAATTAAGATGTTAATTTATACTGTAGTCTGTGAGCTAACAAGTTAAGGGTAGTGGTTTTCCAGCCAGCAAGTAATTTTCTGCTTCATAAATTTGGGTTGGAGGAAAAGGAGTCAGTGGAATGTTACAATGTTAAAACTAACCAACGTAAACATCCTATTAATAGTAGAAGAAAATTCTGGAAATGCTGAATAATGTAGGACATGGGTTCAGTTCTCATTTGGTAGAGATTCCACCACTGATAGATATTTTGTTGTCATGCTAGTCGACACCATTCATTGCATATGTGCTCCATTTAAAAGATTTATTTTTAAATAAAAATGTCGAGTTGCATTGGTAATATACTTACGTAATACCCATATGCCAACCTAAGTTTGGGCTATTCCCAAGAGTGATTTTTCTTGTGCCAGCATTTTCACTGGCATTCCTTTAGCAGGGAGCCAGGAGATCCCGTGGGAAATCAGGCTGGGAGTGAGAACATAGCGTGGAGGACTGGTGGAAGGACGACTTTCAAGTAGCAGCTCATGTGTTGCTTAAAGGGACTCTTTGAGAAGTTCCTGTTAAAACTATATGTTCATGAAACCTGTAGAAGCCATTAAACCTCTAATTTCTTCAAAGAATGGAGATGAATTTGTTTACAAGGTCTGTTTCCCACAAAATTAGAATGAGTGGCATCAGTTACCACCTTCTCAGTTATCTTGCCAGAAGTTTATCTGGCTGTTGAGTCACAATTGTGCTTGGGGAGGTTGGAATACTCTTAAATCTTGCTGGTAGATTATATGATCTCTTGTTCATCAGTGATCTGTATATCCAAATTAATCCCCATATCATATGGGGTTATTAGTGATGTACTTGCTATGGATATGGACATTTTGACTGTGATTATAAGACACTTTTGCTACTGGCAAAAGTAGTAGTCGTAGTCTGTGTTCCAGATCTGAACCCCCAATAACAATACAAAATCCACTCACTTCCTTCACCCTGTGCTGCAGGCAGAACAAATTATTCCAAGTACTGCTCAGTATTTCTGATTCAGTAGCCTGAGTTAAGCCCCCTTAACATCATGGCCTTCTCCTGGGCTCTGTCAGTACAGCATGCTTTGCACACACAGAGGATTTCTAGTCCTTCCTCTTATCAGAACTTTAAAAACAATAACTTACTATAGAGTAGCACTGCACCATCAGCTTTATCCTTAAACGCAGTCTAAACAGATATTTTAACACTGAATCATGCAGACTATTCCTTGTTTTCGTTCATGTTATTGATAAAATCTCTTTTCAGTGAAAATGTCCAGATCTTCCTATATCTTAGTGAGGCATCAGTCATCAGGATATAATCAATTCTATATTAATTTAACACAGTGCTCGCTTCCTTTTTGTTTACTATCCTTTCAGCTTCTGCTGTACCTATGAAACTGCCTTTGTCTCAAACCAAGAGTTTTTGCACTTTAAATCTTCTGATTCTCTCACCCATCTCACTCAGTGGGGAGTCAGTGAGTGGCTGAGTTGTGCTCAGCTGCCTACTGGGGTTAAACCATGTGGTCCTTTTTGGTGCCCAGTGTGGAGTTCAAAGGGTTTGAGATAAGGACAGATTTCATTGGGAAATGAAAAAAAAATAGGGACCAAATTTTTAGCTACTGCAGCTACTCATTCTGCCAGGCTTGCCATGGGGCTTGCTTGCCTTGATGCATGATAGACTCTAGTGCTTGTTCATAGCTGCTTTCCACTTTTGCTGTTTGCTGTACTCCTTGTCATCTTGAAATCCAAGGGGAGCTGTGCTTTAAACCCGTCCACCCCTCTGTTCTACCCAAAACTTCAAAGAAGGAAAACAGAAGTGTAGACCAGATTTGCTCATATAAGTATGCAGCTGAAGACGTAAAGACAGAAGTCTGAGCTTGCTGTATTTTATGATCCTGGCACTGACTTTGGCCCTTAGTTTGTTTCTTGTAGGTACTTGCTCTGGTGCTGGAGCGGAAAAATCCACTCATTAAACAAGTAGCAACCCGATCGAGGCAAAAAAAATCTGTATTTAGTTGTGGATTATGAGCTGAATTGGAATGTTTAAATCTCTCACTAATGCTCAAGAATCTTAAAAGCAGACAGTGATGCTTGAGTGCTCTTGCATTCCAGTGTAACCAGCACCTGCTGCCAGGCAGGCAGGGTCAGCTGTAGGAACGGACTAACTAGGGAGTTGCATGTGGAAAACATATCAGTAGGGCCATGGAGCTCTCCTGGCCTTTGCTAGGGCAGAAAGATCTGAAAGAAAGGTGTGTTGTATGGATGAGAGGTGAAAAGCTGCTTTTCCCAGTGCTAACAGCAGTACCAGGTGTTGTCTGATCCCCTTGCTGCCAAAGTGAGAGGGAGAAGAAGATGGACTCCCTACAGAGTATACAGTCTCTGGCAGCAGTCTTAGCTAATGCTGCTAAAAGTACTATTCACTTATCCTCTTTGGAAAGAAATCATCTGATCAGTTATGTTGCAGTTATTCTGAGGCTTTATTGAACTCTAGTCCTTCTTATTTCAGCCCCTATTCCATAAATACGTGGATGATCTCCTAGCCAGCAGCTATCTTAGCATGACAATGTTTGAACCTGTGCTATACCAAAATAAGCATCAGATGTATTTACAGAAACCTTTTCTCCTAAATTGAGAAACTACAGCTGGTTTGGTTTGTTGTTTTTTTTTTCCTTTCTTTCTTCTGCATGCAGGACATGATAGGTAGAAGAGAATCCTGTGCTTCAGGACAGATACCAATGACCGACCTTGGCTGCCTTTTCTATGCACTGGAAGAATGGACTATTGTGGAGTTCCTGAAGAAATATCTTTTTCATGTGATCATTTGCTCACTGACAATTAGTGCAATATTAGTTTTTTTTATAGTTCCTTTAACAATTGTCTTTTTCATTTACCTTTCTAATATTTTGCTTTTAATATATCAGAGGAACAATGAGTTAAAAGCAGATCCCTTGAGTGATGTTTGGAATAGTGTAAGAAAAACTATAGCAACCTTTTGGGATATATATGCAAGAATATGGCATGGTAAGTACAACATGACTTGTCTGAAGCTTTGAACTACAGTAAGTGGTAAATACACAGAAGTTTATATTTTAATTTTTTTCTTCCATGTGGATGCAAATAAGTTACATTTATTATATTTTGTATGGCTTCTTTGAACATCCTGCAATATAAAACTCTCCACATCCTCCTAGGGCTCTGCCTACTCTAATCCCATCCAAATGGCAGGAGGTGTAGCAGGGATGGAAATGAAGGCACACAAGGTGGAACAGAGCTCTTAGTTGGCAAAAGCTGTGTCTTTCCCAAGCCTTTGTATACATTAGCCTTCTAGTCTGCCTCCATCTGAAACCTAAACCAAATGTAGGAAGAGTCATGACAAAGATTCATAGCAGTGCATGTCTGTGAGGAAATTCCCTCCCACTGTGAAGTGAATATATTTAGCTCTTGTGGAGAGAACCTCTCTTTGGGATTCTTACAGATTATGGTTTCAATTTAAACACCTCACCTTCTCTAAAAGAGGAACACCTTATTATGGAAAATCCCAAACTCTTCATTCTCATTGACACAGAATGGAGACTCATACTTCCAGATTTCAGGAAGGTATCCAGACTGTTTGGCTCTATTTCTGAAAACAAAGCATTTTCACACTAGTTACTAATTTTTTTAAAAATTATTATTATTGTACTATTTACAAAATGTCAGGTTCAGGTTTGATCTTGTGATTAAACTGACCAACAAATCAGTCTAGTGATATGATATGGTATTTGAAGGACTTTCTCTGTGCTATTGATCAAAAGATCCATACAGAACTTAATTATTTTGAAAGCTACTACAGAGGCTTTCCCAAGTCTCTGAAGGTCAGTTAACAAAGGACAGTAAAAAGTTTTCCCTAAACTGACAGATGATTTACAGATATTATTGTCAATGTATTGCTTTCCATCCCAAACAGGTTATGAGCTTCATGGTGTGGAAAACCTTCCAGAAGGACCAGGCATTCTTGTGTATTACCATGGAGCTATTCCTATAGACTACCTTTACTTTTTGTCTAGGCTGTTTCTCTGGAAAAAAAGAATTTGTCTGTCAGTAGCAGATAATTTTGTGTTTCGTTTACCAGGTAAGAACATGTTCTCTTGTATTTAAGTTTCCTGGATTCACCTAACCTGCCCTGGTTTCAGTGAACTTTACATTTACTATACTTGAAAGAGAGCATTTAAACTATAAAAAACTGCCTTTAGATTTTTAAACTAAAAGTTAGTAGATCTAACAGGATAAACAGGGTAGCATACCCTGTCTTTTCAGTGAAAACACTGGTAAACTCTCCAAAGCCAACAAATAGATATATAATCCTTTTGGAATGGAATGTCATCCCTCAGTAGAAAGTGCTGGATAGAACTCTACTATTGACTGACCAGTCAGGAGAAGATACAGAGAAGCAAGGCTAATTCAATTTTAGAAAAACAAGGCATAAAGAAAGAATAGCAGGGGAATTATTTAAAGGCACCTTTATGCCAGTAATATTGAAAGCTGATTTAATACAGAGAAGAGACCAAGCTATTTACATGTAGAAGGACACTATCTGTAAAACAAAGTTTTCCTGAAAACAAGTATTATAAACTTAAGTAAATTTGATGCTAAAACCATATTCAGGCACTCCTAGAAAGATGACAATAGTTTTCTTAAGGCATACTTAGTAAATACTGTGCAGTATGCAGCACATCAGAAGTAAGAAGTCATCAAAAGATGATTGGCTTTTAAGAGTACCCTCAAAAAAAGAGGAAGTTTAGCAAAATATTGCAAAGGAGACTCCTTTTTTTAAGGGATAGATAAGTGTGTACTGTTCAAATGGAAGTGTCCCTAGCACAGATTTTTATTACAGATATAAAATACACATTTGTTAGGACTAAGCAACACTGTCAGCTTGGCAGTTCCTGGACTACTGGTGTGTACATAACATAATGATTGCATTATGCTCATGCTAGAGCAACAAAAGGTGGCAAATGCTGTGTCAACCTTCAAAAAAGCTATAAAAAGGCATCTGGAAAGAAAGACTACAAATAATTGAGGTTAGACCTTCCCATTGCATTAGTAGAAGATGTGGCTAAAAGTGAGATTCCTCCCTAACCTTCTTTTGCTCTACTATGCTCACTTTTTTGCAAAGAAATGTTACACTTCACAAATTGGTTCTTTAAAGAATGCTCATGAGCATATGCTGGACCTCAGTTCAGCTTATTTACAGGATTAATTACAGTTACAGGAGGTTTTTTTTTTGTGAATTAATGACTCTCTCCATCTCAGAATAGCTGCTAAGTAATAAAGTTACAAAAAAAAGACAAGGATGACTCAGAGGTATGGCATGGTTTCCTTTGAAGAGCTAGGACATCAGACAGAAGCCTTGCATGGCTGAGGGATAAAAAATTCTGTGAGACCTGGAAAAGGGGATAATATTTTCATGTGATACATTATTATTCTCAAAAAATTTTAAAGCCAAAGAAATGAAGAACCTCTTTTCTTAATAATGATATGGCATTCCTGACTTTAGGATAAAACAGAAATGTGTCTGAGTTCATAAAGCGATTAAACAAAGTCAACATCTGTCTATCACAGAAAGATCTATCAAGCATGATACTTTGAATAAGATTAAATACAATTAAATTATAAGATTCAGCACTGTATCATCCACTGTCTTCCAAAGTTTTTGTTGCAGACCTCTGTCAGTCCAGAGTTGTTGCTTCCATCTATTAACATAAAAAATTATTTTTAAACTATGCTGTTTGAACAGGGAATTTGAAGATTGTGGAAATGCTTTTTTGCTTTCTATCAGAGTTCCAAACTGATATATTTAAAATATGAAGATAATATTAGAAAGCACAGAGTACTTCTATGGTTCTCAATCTGTCTTTTAGAGAAATCTCAACTATGGAAATGGGAAGAAGATTCACTGTGGTGAATTCATTCATGATTCATTCATGTGGTGCTGAAATTGCCCTGCTAGATTCTGTCACTTATGCATCTTGAGAGTCTTAGAGCAGTTCAATTTGATCCACATAGTTTGCAATTTAACCACAAAATACTCAATTAAACAGCTCAAAACCTCCATGTTTAAAATGTTAAACCATGTTTTAAAAGAAGATCAAAAATAGCTGCTTGTCAGGTATTTATTTTTGTAGTAATCTTTATTGTACTGGTTCTGTTTTCTGTATTAAAATATGTAAAAAGAAGGAGAGAGGAATAGATACTTATTTTCAGATTTCTATGACCCTAAGTTTTGTTCACGTAATTTGGCTGACAATTATGGAAGATAACATGTGGTAGCATTTTTTAATTGAAAAGTTCCTGACAAGATGGTTCATCTTCATAATATTTGGGCAAAAATTTTGTCATGTATTTGTCATTTTGCCAGCATTTACTCTGTAGGTGTGTTACTTCCTTCGTAAAAATTTGTCTTAGCCTAAATATATAGCTACTAGATTTTAATTTAGCTGTAATCTGGCTCCTACATGCACAGAGTATTTGGGATATAAAAAGTTATATTAAATGTACATTTGCTGCTTATTTATTTCAGGACTTAAATTATTGCTGGCAGTGACGGGTGTTATCCCAGGAACGAGGGAGGAGTGTCTCGTTGCACTGAAGAATGGGTACTTGGTGTCCATCTCGCCAGGTGGAGTTCGAGAAGCGCTGTTCAGCGACGAAAGCTATCAGCTCATGTGGGGGAATCGAAAAGGCTTTGCTCAGGTGGCTCTAGAAGCAAAAGTGGTGAGTGCCATAACTTACCAATCCCAGTTCATGCTTTCTGCATATCTGCCTCATTGTAAAATGCAGCTTAGGAGCGTTTGCTGGAAAAGCTTCCAGGAGAAATGGTTGGGAAGTAAAGATTTCATTTCCTTTTCCCATTTGCTTTTCTCAAGCACATTCAATCACAAGGAGCAAGAGTTTTGTGGAACTGTCAAATTTTTTCTTCACTGTTTCACAGCATCCATCTCTGTGGTTCTATGTCTACAGTTCCATCATGCAGGCATCCAGTGTTTCATCTTGACTGTATTTCAGGAATCTTCACTGTGGTCTTTCTCCATACTGCCCTAAGATTTCATTCTTTTTTCATATCCTGATAGACTTCCATCTTTATCTTATTTCCACATAGCCAGTAATTTCCTTATGGCTCTTTAATGTATTCTCTTCTCATGTATTCTGGGAGGGTCTAGGATTTTGTCCTTACCTTTACTTTTCTTACTGTTTGTGAAAGATTGCATCAACTAACTCAAGATGTGTCTACATCAGTGTCTGAGTTTGAATTATGTGTGCACTTTTGAAGCAGTTTTTGCATTCATTATGCTTTCATTCACATCAAGGAACATGTTAGAATACTGGAGCTGCATTCCTTCTGGCTGAAACTAAACCAAAATTGGACCCTAATACTCTCCAGCATCAAATGGTCATTCAGTCAATGCTGCCAAACAAGAATTAGTTCTACCTAAAAATAGAGCACTGAAATGTGTTCAGTGTGGATGTCAGATTCTCAGCATCTTCCAGACATGTGCTTCTTTTCATTTGCACTCCACCAATGTACTCACTGCCAAGGTTTCAGTTAGTTTCTATATGAATGATGATCTACAAATACAAACTTCTACCAATAGCTCTGACTTCTTGCATCTAAATCTACGTGGGAGACTGCTTTTCTGATACAGTCTCTGGGAAATTATTTTATTTGGAATGGCATGCAGCTGAAAGAGCAGCAACCCAGTCTTTTTCCTAACTGCCACTTATCATTACCACCTCTAGACACGAGTTTTCTGCCTTAATTAGACTTAGAACTTTTGTGCTTTTTGTGTCTGACTGGTGCAAATCCAGGCTTTATCTGTTCTGTCATGCACTTTCTGCTGCTTTCTTATGAACTGCACAACCATCACTTTCCTCACATTCTTATGAATATCTCATAAATTGCAGTGTTCTTTGACCTTCCACATAAAGTTTTCTGCCTATATAGGAGAAGCTGTAGAGGGAGCTGAGTTCTTCCCATGAAACTTTAATTTCTTAACATCCTTTTCAGATTTTATGCAGTTCTCTCTTTTGCACCTCATCCAATTTGTTGCTTCTCAAGCTTTGTTTTGGTCTCTTGTGCTATGGCTCCTAGTACAAGGGATCTGAAGGTACAAAATGCATGCTTCAGGTTAATATTTCTTCATAACTCTATCTCTAAATTATTGTGGGGAGATAATTAAACACTAGAATAAACTTAGGAGCATTTACCCAATGGATAAAGTAATTTTAGGCATGGAATCCTGTTTCCACATTTTTTCTTGTGTGGCCTTTTTAAAGTCAAGGTTTATGTGCTTCTGTTCCCCTTCCTGTCCTTTTTCTCAAAAGGGTAAATGTTAGTCATAATACTTCATATATTGTGGGCACTGGGAAAGTATCAGAATGTGAATAGGATAAACTCAGTCCAATTCATATGGGTATTTTGACTTCCCTAATAGTCTTCTCATGTATTAAATGAATAATATGCTGAAACAGTTAGAAAGAGTTGTCACTTTAAAAACTTGAGAGATTTCTATTGATTTTGCTTTCATCTCTGTCCTTCAAGCTACTTAAACATCTGGACAAATTTTTGCCAGATGTTCTCCCTTCACCTGGAACCTTAAAGTAATGCAATGTAACAGGTCATGGGTTTTTAAATAAAAATTGAATTAAAAACTGAGTGCCCTTACATAGATTGTCACCCTGATCAAAACACATCACAAGAATCATTGCCAGTAATTTTCCTAATTCTACCTGTCTTCCATAATATAGAAGCGCATGGAAATAACTGAATAGTAGTACCTAAAATTGTTACATTATTTTCTTGACAGATTTTGTGTTTGGTTTTGAGAGGGGTTTTTAAAATCTTATTTAATGGATTGGATATTCTTTGAGGGTAAGGTTCTTGCATAGTGCCAAGGTCTTGTGGACTTTTGCACAATGTTTGGTAAAACAGGTACTATGTAGGACTGTTACCAGGAGGGCAGAGAGTGTATTATCCTTTGACAGCTACTAGCCTGGGCTTACCTTTACACTGTTGCTGGTTCTTATATCTCTTATTATCACCCTCATTCAGCTTTGTGGGATTTTTTATGATCAAGAAGTCTGACTGGATCTCTGTATTGTGGGCATTGCTGTAATTAGCTTGCAAGCTTCACTGAACTTTGGGCATCACTGAATTTTCACGTTTCTGAAAATCTGGAATTGGACACACCTTAGATAACTAAACACTTAAAAAAAAAAAAAAGAGAGAGAGAACTGCTGTGCATCTGTGCATTTAAAAGTAGCAGTGCCCATATTAACCTTATATATATCACTTGTATAGTTAGGCCCATAGTAGTCACTGAATCCTGTCTTTTGATACATTCCAAGTTTGATTGTTTGTTCTTGCTGCATCCTTTTCAATACTGGCCAGAATAGTCTTCCAGGTTGACCAAAGACTGGGGTATAGTGGATACCAGGTACCCATCAAAGCTTCTCTATCACTGTCCTCCACAAGTGGACAGAGGAGAGAAAATAAAGCAAAAGATTCATGAGCTGAGAGAAAGACTGGGAGAAATCACTCACTGAACATCACTATGGGCAAACCAGACTCAACTTAGGGATATTAATTGCATTCATTAGTAAGAAAATCAGAGCAAGATGAAGTAAAGGAAAAGTCTTAAAAACACCTCTTGCCTCATCTCTCCCTTTTTCCTAGCCTCTACCTCCTTCCCTGCAGTGGCACAGGGAGATGGGGAATGGGGGTCATGGCTGGTTCATCACATATTATTTCTGCCACTGCTCAGAGAGAAGAGTTGTTCTTCTGTTCTAGTGTGGTGTCCATCCCACAGGAGACAAACTTCAAATTGAGTCCACCCCCTGGGCAACAGGTTCTCCATGAACACGTGAGTCACTCTTCCGCAGGGGGCAGTCCTTCAGGCACAGCCTGCTCCAGCGACAGTCCGCCTTGAGGTCACAAGTGCTTCCAGGAAACCTGCTCCAGCATGGGCTTCTCTCTCTGTGGGTCTGCAGACCCCTGCCAGGAGTCTGCTCCAGCACTGGTTTCCTACAGCTACACAGCCCTCTTTCAGGCATCCATGCTCTGGTTGGGTCTCCTCCATGGGCTGCAGGTGGATCTCTGCCCTGGAGCACCTCCTCCCCCTCCTTCTGCACTGACCTTGCTGTCTGCAGGGCTGTCCCTCTGACATTTTCTCACTCTGTTCTTCTCTGTCCACAACTACATATGCACAATATTTTTTTTCCTTCTTAAATATGTTATCACAGAAGTGTCATGATCATTCCTGATAGCCTTGACACACAGCTCGTCTGTCCTGGAGCCGGCTGACACTGGCTCTGTCAGACACGGGAAAGCTTCTGGCAGCTTCTCACAGAAGCTGTAGCTTCCCCTCTACCAAAATCTGGCCACAAAACCCAAACACAGTGGGGATAGACTCATCAAGATATCAGAACTTGTTCTGTTATGTAGCAATTAATATAAATTTGCTAATAGTTACTCAGATGTCCTGAATAAAAGCAAGATAGTGTTATATGGGTATTTTAAAGATTTCTCTATATACCGTGTAGCCATCAGCTAAAGAAGTGCACCCACTTTATCAAAATGACTACACGGTGGTTAATAACCTGTCACAGATTACTTGAATGGGGATTTCAAGACAAAACCTACTTTATATATGAATAGACATTCCCATCCATCATATAATATTACAGAAGTTAAATAGTTCTTCCACTGAAAAAGTTGAAGAAAAGCAAACAACGAAGGTAGTTTCAGCCTCAGCCCTTACCTGCAAAGTTTCCATGTTTGGTTTCCACTTTTTATTTGGAACCACTCTGCTTAACGGGAGTCAGAGAGTGTTCCTATTTAATGTTATGACTCAGTACCTCTGGGACATATATTTGTCTCAGTCAAATTCATCCATGACCCTCAGAAACAGTCTCTGTCTATGGCTTGGTTTTGACAGGCTAATGGGGAAAGATCATCATTTTTGAAGATACCTGTATTTTATCTCTGCCAAAAAATTCCTTCAAGTTGAGTTAGGTGAAAAATAAACAGGAACTATGATCTATAAAATTCTCTTGCATGGGCAAGTGATTTGGACTACATGATCTCCAGAGGTCTCTTCCAACCTCAACTATCCTGTAATTCTGTGATTTTCAAGCTGGCTGGGTGTGATCCAGCTCAGTACCATCACAGCAAATATAAGTGTGTGAGTTACTGCAGATCTGGTTGTGCTGCTTTACAGATGTAAGATTTCATGTGTGTACCTGTGTTGTCCAGCTTAGGGACTGAACATTGCTGCCTACCCTGCAACTCAATGGCTGATCATTGTATGAGAGTAACTTCTGTAGTAGCCAGATTTCTTTATAGTCTCCCATATGTTTCTCTCATACTATTACTAAAATTTGAACTGTTTTCTCTGTTTGAGAGGTTTCAAAAAATTTACATCTTAGATGTACAGTATTCAATTAACAGCTGAAACAAAGTGGGGTATTTTTAGTGTCCAGTACTTATGTTTTTAAAAGACATTACCGATTAATTTTAAGGGCTTTTTTCCAACAATTTCCCTTAACTTCGCATTCTGAAAGGTTTACTATTACAACTTTATGCATGTTTGATACTTTTGTTCTCTCTCAGGTATTTTTTTCTTTTTAATGCTTTCTATCACCATGAGTTACTTGCTAGGCTCTACTTAGATCTTTTTCTTGCTTGTTTTTTTTCTCATCCTGCAGTTTCTGTTCTGTGGTAGTGATTCTTAACAGTACAAAAGTCTTCTTTCATTACCTTCTGGACAAGTTGTTCTGACAACCTGTTGAAATTAGTTTCAGAAAAAGGAAAAGGGACAATAGAGGAGAAAAAAAGTCTTGCATATATGGATACAACTACTGTCAGTTTGTCAACAAACTATGAAATCTTACCTTAGGCTGTAAGGCATGACTGTTTCAAGTGCATCAAGCGTGTTTCTTTTCAGTCACAATGATGGAGTGAACTTGTTCTGTAAGTGCCTAAGGATCTGCCCTCCAGAAAGTGTGTAGGCCAGGTCAGTGAGGACACACAAATGCCTTTTTTTTTTTTTTTTCTGTCTCAGGGATCTGCAGAAGTCTTTTCCGTAAAGTTTTATCCAAACATTACTGCTTCAGTTAGATCCTATTTGAGAAACAGATGAGATGAGCCAACCGTGAATGCCTGCTTGCTTTCTGCAAGACTTCACAAACTGAATACTTTCCTATTCACCACTCATGATGAAAGCTCAAGACAGAGAAACCATGGAAATTTGTTTTATTTTCCAGTCAGTGATATTGCAGTAAATACATAACACAGAAGTTATTTAAAACCTAGTACAATGTCAGTCATTTTATTTGCAGAAAATGACTTTAAAACAGGTGTTTGTGGGAGTTGAAAAATAGGATTTTATTTCCATTATGCTATTTTTTTATATCAAGATTCCTTGTTTACTTAACTGACTGATAATTACCCTCTGTATTTGAGTGATTTTCTTAGCTGCACTAACAGGCACTAAAAACAGAAATTCAAACCTGGTATAACATTTCCACCTTTTATTTTTTTTTTGTACTTCCTTAGCCCATCATTCCAATGTATACTCAGAATGTCCGTGAAGGCTATAGGATGTTTAAAGAAAGAAGTAAGAATTTAAAAATATATTTTATGTGTTTGGAATCTTTTTTCTCTCAAATTGCTCTTACTTGTATCTTAGACTTTGCTTTTCAGCTTTTTGCTTACTTTGGATTCTCTAACACTTGCTGTGGGTCAGAGGTAGCCCAAATTTGGAAATAGCTTATGCATAACTGGTTTGTGTGTTTGATTTGGTTCTTTAATGCAGTCTTATTTCTCTTGTCTATTAAGTCTATCAAGCTTTGTTTTGGTGGACAGTTGCCTCAATCCTGTAACAACTTCCCGACTGTCATATAAAGCATGGATTTTTAAGAAGTCTTCTACATGAATCAGATTTCACGTTTGGATTGTGTTTACTGTGACTATAATCTCACTTTTTCCTCCCATAAACCATTTCAGGATTTTTTAGAAAGTTATATGAAAGCACTCGATTGCCTTTTACCCCTCCGTATGGAGGACTTCCAGTTAAATTTCGCACATACATTGGGAAGCCAATCCCTTATGATCCAAATATAACTACGGAGGAATTAGTTGAAAAGGTAAGTGTGGGAAACCTCCCACCTTTCCCACAGTAAGTTCTCTCTCCTTGCAATATTGAACTACATGCTTTGCCCTCTACTATAGGTGCACTTGAAACCAGTTTTTTGCATGGTTGAATAAAGACAAGTACACTTTTACTGGTTTGTTAAAGCTATGTGCAGTTGAGGTTTGGCATTATTTAATGTACAAATATTTGCCAGTAAGTATTGACATAGTAACAGCTGATTGAGATGCCCTCATCCTTCTGAAATGTATGAGCTCTATTTTCTTGTTATGTTAACTTTGTTTCTCTCATGCCTTTGATAACTTTGATAATAATTATGATAACTGAAATGATGTAAATTATGTTTTAAATGCAATTTTCAGTGACTATGAAGGTAAATTTCACAAATAACAAATAACTTTGAGAATCTTCATGGAATAGTGTAGGGCTCTAGAAGCCAAGTTCTTCAAGAGCTTCAGTCTCATTGTCAAAATGTTAAAGAGTTGCATCAAAAATATAAAAATATTTTGAGTACCTACAGTTTGATGAAATTAGTGATGCCCTAGAGCACAAAAGTGTTTACAGATCTAGATTTTAAGCATTTTTTTAAAATATTAAGCTAAATTGAAAATATAGCTTTAAAATTTTTCATGGAAGATGAAAGGAGGATTTTATGAAAAAAAAATCGGTTACAACCTAGAAATACACAAACAAATCAACTGTCAGAAATCACTTATTAAAAAACACCTTGCTGCCCCCCAAAAAGATGCAACAAGGCCAGCTTTTTTGGTTTGTTTTCTTTTTTCTTTTTTTAAGGGTCTATTGCAGGTTGTTCTCAGCTTCACAAAAGTGAAACCAGAAAGACAGGTTTGGTCTGTTGCAAGGGAGCAGCCCCAGCAAGCTGTAGAGTTTGGTCTTAGCACCTTTAGGAGGCTGGAAGCAATATGACTGCCCTGTTTATTTATATTCTTGTATGTTAGGGGAACATATTCTGTGTACCTGCAAAAGTGAAATTGAAATTTCCCATGATATTGATTTACCTTACTAAGGCAAGCCTTTGGCTGCTGCCTTTGGCTACCGCCCACTTTGGTGGGAGTACAGTTAGATCTTCTGTGGCTGATATTACTTTAAAAACAGGCAACTTAAATGGGGTTTGAGGTGAGCAGTGGCCTGGCTGACCTCTGTCTGATCCTGCTCTGCAAAGGAGTTAGGACATGAATCTATCAGAAAATGTTTGGTTGCTCTTTTCCTATATTTACAGCAATATTCTAGTATAAATCTGGGGTAGATCAGTGCAGTATGTAGCTACCCTTATTTGAAGTTTAAATGCACAAGGGACACCAAAAGGAGATACTTCTAAAATAAATAAAAAATTATAGAATATTTTATTCATTCTCTTTGTAAACTTGTATTTGAATCTCATGTAAAGAGTATTACAAATTTTCTTATTATGTGCATGCTGTATATGATAAAATTATGTGAGAATTCATGTTGGGAAGGACAGACAGAGTTTCCTACTCCAAGATCCTAGTCCAAGATAGGTCAGCTATAAGATCAGATGAGGTGAGTCAGGCTTTATCCATAATTTTATTTATAAAAGTTTTCAGGGATGGGAGATTGCAGAAACTTAATGTCTGCATGTGTTAAAGGCTACTTTGACTAAGTAATGATCACAGCTGATAAACCTCAATAATTTGAGCCTACCCAAACTGCAGTCATTGTTTTTGCTCCTTTCTTTTCCAAGAAATGTCTCATCAGGACAGCTAGTTAATATAAAACACATTTTTTCCTTACAGTAAGGGCTATGTGTGAATTTTCCCTCTTGAACCTCCGAGAAGTTAGTGATTATACTGTTCTTCCATGCATAAAATAGGTCTGTAAAGGCAAATTTCTTTCTCTTTTCAGACAAAGACTGCTGTCCAGGCTCTCATAAGCAAGCACCAAACAATCCCAGGCAACATATGGAAGGCTTTACTGGAGAGATTTGATAAGCGTCGTAAAAGTGATTAGAATGCTCATGTTTATTTCATTGGTTTTACAGCATACAGTAAAAAACAATGTCCTACAGTGATGGTCACTAATAGTTGGTGTTAACCAGTTTAATTTACAAATTTCTACAGATTTGGTGGAAGAAGACAATTAACCTTTAGAAAGTTCCCCCATCTCTTTGAGATTATCCTGAACTAAGAAAGATTGATGAAGATGACTTATGTATAATAGCAACGCAACAGCTAAATTTCCCCAGAGGAAATCACACAGCCAAGATTTTCCTGGTTCCTAGAACAAGTACGTACTTACATCCAAGAGCCCTGGTGGTGTTGTCTAGATCTGTGTGTTTGTGTTTTGAGCACAGTCTGGTCTCAGAGCAGAGCCTCAGAGTTGGTGCTGTCCCACCAGAGACCACCCCATGGGGGGCACCTTTCCTGCTGGGCCCCATGCAAGACAAGTCAGAACAAACTGTCTTGCTTTAGGTAATCAACTACTGCTTACACCATTCTCCTAGAGACTACAAAAAGAGACATAATCCCATTAAAACAGATGTTAGACTCCTTCAAACACATCAGCTTAGTAGTGCATACCCTGGAAAGCAGGACAGTTTGCATCCAAAGCTTTCCTCCTCAGAAAAAGGTTTCTCAAAGAGAGGAAAAAAAAGCTTTAGTTCAGTGTAGCAGATATTGCAAATACATGTAGAAGGTAGTTTCAAGTCTGAGCTGGTTTGTGCACGCTCTATTGCACCACACCATAGTTGAGGCTGCCCCAGCCTGAAAATCCCTGGATATGGTGTGTGCAGCACTACTGTGCTGTGTTTACTCAAATCTCTCAGTGAACAGGCTCAGGGGGAGCTTTCTTAAGCAGTGCATCTTTGAGGCTTATCATCACAGGTGCTTTTCCTAAAAATGCAGTACTGCAACACTGCCAGTACTAATTGAACCAAAATGCGTGTTTGGAAAGGCAGTCTTGTCTTCCTAATGCAACTTGTGGAAAAGTGAAAGTTAGTACAAAGCAGAATGTGTTTTTACAGGCTGTGGGATGTTACTGGTGGGAGTGGGACCACTTTGTGTAATCTATCCTCTATGCCATTAAACGCAACCAAGTCCTAACTTCAAAGACCAAGATAGGTAATTTTTGTGCCTCATTTTTCCTTCATGTACTTTTAATATGTAAATAATCTTTCCTCTTAACATCCTAAAGGGTTACATAGCATCTAAGGATGTATATGTGATGTTTGCCCATTTTTCAGTAGAAAACTAAATCTGCTCTTTGGATTAAAATAAATTCTTCTCTGACCCTGCCTCTTCACAAGTATTTCTTGCACATCTGGAGAAGGGAGAAGGATGGACAGGTGAGTTTTGTCCCTGGACTAAAAAGACAGGAATCCAGTCCTGAAAAAAACCCTCAGATATTTCTTAACATACGGGAGTCTTTACTTAAACATTTTAACTATAACTTGTGTACAGGCAGAAAGATTTTTCTCCCAGCAGAGACTCGGCATGCATAGGAGATGATAAACTAAAGCAGATCAAGGTGCAGACTGATATGCCTGAACATAAGCAGGGATTCAAACCATGAACTCTTACATGCCACATTGCAGCCAATGCAAGCTAAAATTCAGAGCCTGAGCTTAAGTCAAGGGAGAAAAGGAACTAAAGGAAAAGGTTATAGAACGCTAAAATGGACACAGATGAAGAAGCAAGAGGAATTATAAGTAACCAGAATCTGACGGGTTTTTTTTGTATTGCAGAAACTGTAGAAGGACTAGACAGAATGATTGTCTGATTATCCTGTTTTTCGAGTACATTAATACCATCATGGAATATGCAAAGAAGGGCAATGAAGCTGGTAAAGGGCCACATGTCTTATGAGGAAAATCTGAGAGAGGTGGGGTTGTTTAGCCTGGAGAAAAGGAGCCTGTGTGGGGGCTAACACCTACAACTCCCTGAAAGCATGGTTGTGGCCAGGTGGGAGTAGGTCTCTACAGCCGGGTAATAAGGCACAGAACAAGAGGAACAGGCAGTTGGGCTGGGACAGATTTAGATTTGATATCAGTAAAAATTTCTTCACTGAGAGGGTTGTCAAGCTTTGGAACAGGCTGCTCAGGGCAGTGGTGAACTCACCATTTAGAAGATGTGTGGATGTGGCACTTGTGGATATGGTTTAGTGGTGGGCTTGGCAGAGCCAGGTTATTCATTGGACTCAATGGTTTTAAACTTCCTTTCCAGCTTAACCATTCTGATTTGGTGACCATTAACCACTTCAGTAGTCAGAATTTGCACAACCTTTCAAATGCCATGCTCTCTGATACATGATGCTACGAGCTGTGCTGCAACTCACACTGGAGCTCTAACCTTGGGTAGGAGATATGGAATCAGAGTGCTGATTATCTTTCAGAGCAGAGATTTCTGTATATCCTCTATTTCAGACAGCTGTCAATATTTTCTAATAAGGTTTAAATTTTTCCTGGGTTATTTCATCTTTCAGCAGCACTACTCTGTTATCTGCAGCTTCTCTGAGTAAAAAATAATTTATATTGGTTGTCTTCTGTCACAGTTGTCTAAGAGTATTTTCTGGGGTCTCAAGATGATAGACAAAATTATTACTGAGAAACAGGAGGGATTTTGAACCATGTATGTTATTTTTCTAATAAAAAATGGTAAAACTTTTTTTCCAGAAACATTATAGTACTGCTCTAATAATAAGAAGTTATTATATTATTTTAGTGGCTCACTCTAAATTTTTACTCTTTTTAGAGCAGTATTATAGAAACTAGAACTAAAAACTGGTCTTATAGAAACTAGAGTTCTTGTCCTACAAATAGAAATGTAATTGCTGATCAAATTGCTGCAGTTATTTGTTAGCCTCTCCATCATACAACAAAAAAAGAAATGAAAACCAACAAATGACCTGTGCTTGCCTCAAAATGAAAACAGCATTTATGACTCTTGTTAGGTATAGTTTGCCCAGCAAATAATGCAGGGAAATTCTGGGGTTTTTTCAGCTTTTTGTGTATAGGGTTTAATCAGCTCAAACGACAAGATTTTGGATTGGGAAAAAATATCATACTGATAACACAGTAAATTAGTAAAATCAGAGGATCATAGAATATCCAGAGTTGGAAGGGACCCAGAAGGATCAACAAGCCGCAGCTCCTGGCCCTGCACAGGACAGCCCCAAGAGTCACACCATGTGCCTGTCCACATGCCTCTTGAGCTCTGGCAGGCTTGGGGCTGTGACCAATTCATGAATTGGATGACAGTGGAAGCAGTTACACAGTAAAGAGTGTGTGCAACTGCTCATTTATTAATTGGACGACAATGGAAACAGTTACACGGTAAAGTGTGTGCAACTGCTCGACTGAGCAGCTGCAGATGTCGAACAGGCAGATGCTGTACGTGTAGAGGAGAGCTGCTCAGAAAAGCACAGCAGAAGGGGATCTGGAAGAGCTGTCATCCCACTGAAGTGGGACTGAGTTCATCCCACTGATGGCTGAGGGAGCAGCCATGGCAGTGTTCCATGTCATCCTGGCAGGTAGGGTATCTGCATCCATACCCGTGTGTTTGGAGCTGCACCTGGTGTCACTGCAGCACCACTTACTTCTCTGACTGATTTTTATTTGTAAATCCATTATTTCTTTTTTATTTTTATATGTAAATCCAGGGGTTACATCCACAGCGGTCGGGCAGCCAGGAATGCCTGAAGAGCACTGTGAACATGATGTACTGCAGCGGGCACGAGTGGGTACCAGGTATGGCTGCTGCTGCTGGGGCAACACCAGCAGGGCTGGAGAAGGAGGATTGCCCTCACCTGGCAGGTACTGGGAAGGGGCAGCTGGGAGGTATGGGGGGGCTCAAGGCAGGAGGGTGAGCAGTGGGTTGGTGCTGGGGGTTGTTTAACCTGGAGAAATGGAGACCCAGGGGTGACCTTATCACTCCCTGCAAGGAGGTTGCAGCAGCTTGGGGTTCGGCCTCTTTCCCCAGGCACCCAGCGACCGTATGAGAGCACACAGTCTCAAGCTGCATCAGGGGAGATTCAGGCTGGACACCAGGAGGGATTTCCCCACAGATTAGACATTGGAATGGGCTGCCCGGGGGTGGTGCAGTCCCTGCAGGTGCTCAAGGAAAGGCTGGACGTGGCACTCAGCGCTGCGGCCCGCTTGTCGTGGCGGTGTTGGGTCGGAGGTTGGGCTCGATGGTCTCGGAGCTCCTTCCCAGCCCAATTCCCTCTGGAATTCTGCGGTGCCCGGCTCCCGCCCTGCCGGCCCGCGCCGCNAGCAGTGGGTTGGTGCTGGGGGTTGTTTAACCTGGAGAAATGGAGACCCAGGGGTGACCTTATCACTCCCTGCAAGGAGGTTGCAGCAGCTTGGGGTTCGGCCTCT
>VXBQ01008418.1:35299-269911 GCA_013400175.1 Phainopepla nitens
CCTCCGTCCGCCCGCAGAACGAACCACTGGGCAGCCGGCACTGAAGGCAGCCCAGTTCTTGTGCCAAAACAAGGGCTAAGCCACCCTCTGACTTCTAGGGTCTCTCCTGTCGCAGGTGATATAGCAGGATTCCAGGATTCTCCTGTGGTATTTTTCGTTTATTTTGGTTTTTCTTTGTGTGCTTGTGGTGGCAGTGCTAATTCGGGTAGAAATGCCCTCCGTAACCGTGTGTTTCTGTTGGCAGGGACGTGTCGTAGCTGCTGCTGGGCAGTATTTGTCTAGTTTGGAAACAGTGGAATGTCCTCCAGAGGTTCCACTTACACACTGCCTGTGCGTGCTGAAGCCGTGCTGTGTGTCGTTTACAGCTGAGCGTGCCCGGAATCGCTCCTTCTGTCGCGATCAGTAGGGTCTCAGTTATCCCAACATCTGCTGACTGCAGCTGAAGGCCTCCGCTGTAGTTTAGTTAGGGACTTTTCTGGGTCATGTGCTAGAAGTCAGTGAAAAGAACTGTGTGTTAGCCTTGTTTCCACGTCATGAAGCCTGAAGTGTAAGCGCAGGTCAGTGTACACTGTCATTAGTCGAATGAGAAATTGCGTCTTTGTGAACTAGTGAAGAATGTAAGCTGCTGCATTAGCAAGTTAGAACTTAAAAATGTGTATTTTGAACTGCTCAACAGCAAGCTGGAGCAGGCCAGTGTTGTTATCTGTTAGTAGCACGTAAGAACTGTGTTGAACCTGTGTTCAGTGTGGAACTCCTGGGCTTTTTTTGGTCATAATCTGCCTTCCCTTCCTCACTGTCCTTGTACCCACGCCGTGATGACCTTACTGCTGCTCTTAATGAGTGGTTATGGAGGGGGAAGTAGAATCTTCACCGCAAAGGGGCAGGAGGCAACAGACACAAGGTGTAGTAAGGGGAACTCTGGAACTAGAACAAAGAAACATTTGCACCATGAAGGTATTTAGGCACTGGATTAGGGGCCCGAAGAAGCTGTGGGATCTCTGTCCATGGGGATACTACAAACTGGGCTGGACATGTCATTGAGCAACCTGATTTAATTGGTTAGTTAGGAAGAGGCTGGACAGTATAAATTCCAGTATAAATTCCAGTATAAATTGTCCTGAGATGCTCTTCAAGACGAGGAAGCAGCGTTGTTCAGGACCGTTCCTAAGGGAGGGCAGTGCTTTAGCTCTAACCTCTGTGGCTGGTAGCACAGAAGATGTTAGATCTTATTTGCTGTGGCAGGTTAGCACACAGATATGCAAGTAAACTTTAAAAACTGTGCTGATTACATTTGAGGTATTGCATTGAACATTACAGGCAAAAGGACACGTAATATTTTGCAAGACTGACATGTGTGAACAGGACTTTAAATTTACTTGATGGAGGGTTTGGGGAAAGCCATAAGCAATTAAAAATCTATAATAAGTGTGATAATTAGTGTTTAAGCTACATAATAATACATAGTACATATTTTATACTACATGATCACCTCTCAGTTTTGAAAAAATGCTTCTGTGCCATAACCCATGCTCCATATTGTTCTCTAGGTAGTAGGCAGAGCCATTGGAGAAATCCAGGCATAACAATCTGATAAATATTGTGGTGTTGAGTGCTACTCCTAAATCTTGCTTGGTCTCACAAGTTGTGTTATATTTGCTGTGGGTGTTTGCTGCCTGACAGGTTCTGGAGTTCAGCTCTGGCAACTGGAATGAAAAAGAGCTTTCTCTTGCTCTCCCACACACTCTGTCTCCCGTCCTTTTTCCCTGATTCACACCCCAAAGAGAGGTGCACGAAATCAGCAAAGGGCATGTCACTAATGCTGTGTGCTTACACGTGGCTGGAGATAAATCAGCTGCCCATCACACCGTCCTCAAGAGCATGCTGAGGAGCAAAATGTTGTATTAGTTTCAAATCCTGAAATTAGAAAGTCCTGAATTAGTTTGGAGCAAGCATGGATTGTGGGAGCAAGGATCAGTTTTCTCCTCATTAATAGGAGTTACCTTGAGTGATGTGGGTAGAGGCTGTTTTGCAAAACCAAAGGAAAAGGGACATCCTCGCTCTGTCAGCGTGTGAGGGAAAATGGAGATTGAAATACATATTAGAGTAGAACTCATTTCACTTACTTTTCTATGTTCCTTAGCAAATGTAAAGTAAAATGGGTCTGCTTTGTAATTTTTGTTGTCACTGGTGTTCTGAAAGCAATATTATCTTCTGTATTTCAATTTCTTGTTTCTTGCAAAAACAGAGCAAAAGAATGGTAGACATACATGTCTGTCTAGGCATAGGAGCTTTGCAGTCATACCTGCTGTAAGTCACATTCTAATAAACAAAACACAGCAACTTCAAGCTTAGATTATTTTCATTCTTTGGAATGCTGTTCTTAATCCATTTCTCTCTACAAGCCGACTTTACAGTTACAACATTTTTTCCTTCTTGGTCCTGACTAGCAGAACTTGGAATATTGACCAGTCAGTTTTTCCTAGCCTAAAATAATTTTTGTACCCAGAGGTATGAGGTTTGCTGTTCAAGCACTGTAGCTAAAATAGCCAAGCATTCAGGCTGTCCTGTATTTGTAGGGTGAAGTGACTAGCAAGTTGTCCCCTAAATTGTACAAAGCTAGAGAAAAAAATGTGTTGCTGCAGAGTTAGAGTAAGCCCAAAATTGCAGGGTTGACTTCTGTGGGCTGGTAACTTTTTAAGAGCTGGCACTGGAGTGGAGAGATTCTTATACATAGACACAGTAAAGCCCGAGCAGTTAAAACTCTAAAGAGGACTTCTTGTGATCTTTTTTTCCTTGTCCTTTCTGCTGCCTCTCAGCGTTGTGCTCTGGGTCTTGACATTTTGCTGTCAGTAAATTTCCAGATACAAATGGAAGGTCTTTCCAGAGCTGAGACTTTCTTATTTGAGGGAGTCTTCTTCCTGAGTTGTCCTGTGGTTGTGGTGAGTGGAAGTGTTCACTAGGTTTTCCTTAAAGCACTGGATTTGAGGTTGTGCTGTTTCTTGTTGTAGTTAGTGCTCGAGAGAAGGTTTTATTTTATTGTAACAATAAATTAGACTAATCAATACAGCTTTCTGAAATTCAAAAGTTCAGTATTAATTGGTATTGGCAACAGTATAAATGTTCTGGGTCTGTGCAAGTTGAACAGATTTCAATGAGATGGAATCCTAGCCTGAAATTAAGCAATTGCACCATCTTTCTCCATTAGAATTGTCAGCATTTCTAGTACACAAAAGAAAAGGACTGTAAAGATCAAGTAAACGTTTTGCTGTATGAACTGCTTTGTTTCTAATAGGTGCTACTGGGATGTGGAGTAGATGGCCTATGAATAAAAAGCATCTGAGAGGTTTATTATAGGATTAAACAGTATAGGCAGATCTATCTTTTTGGAAGATTTATTCATGTACTTTTTTAAAATTTTGTTTTAAACAGGAGATGACAGGTGGAAATGAATCCTGTACTGCAGGACCGACGTCTATGTCCTACCTAACTTGCCTGACTTACATTCTGGAAGAATGGACTGGTGTGGAGGATATTGGAGATTATCTGAGTTATGCATTCTACATTTTATGGTTGCTTTTTCCACTTGTAGTAGTCTTTGTACTTCCAGGAGTTATTGTTGTTCTCTTCTACGTTTCCATTCTCTGGCTTCATATTTATAAAAGGAAGAATGAAATAAAGGAAGCTTATTCCCATGACGTTTGGATAGGTGCGAAAGAAGTGTTGGCCACCATATGGGATGGACATGGAAGAATATGGCATGGTGAGTGAGACCTGACCTTTCATTAAAAATTTCTGAAGCTCTTATTCCTTGTTTAGCTTTCAAGATTATCAATATATGCCTGATTGCTGCTGCTGGTGCATGCCAATTCAGGCCAGGTTTTTTTTCTCTTTTAGGAGTGACTGTCAGTGGTACTTGAGACAAAAAAAAAAGGCATTGATACTTTTTTGAATGTAAGATTTTTGTCTTATGCATTCATTCCTTTTCTGCTATAAAATGGGATATCTGTTCTGGTTGAATATATGCACAATTTTTAAAATTGCCCTTTTTTCCTTTTTTTGGTTTTTATAACAATTCCTGGATTTCCTCATTTCAAGAAGACCTGAAACGTGTGTTGTGTTAAAAACTAGATCAATTAACTGTGTCGTTTCAGGGTCAATATATAAAGACTGGAAGTTAAATACCAGTTCCCTGGTAGCTAGTATGTCAGCCAGCACGTAATTTAATAATTTAATTGCACTTACCAGTCTTACATAAATGCCAGATGATGGCTAAAAGGAGCACTTAGTTGCTTCTTAAAATTAACTTCAGAGCCTGATACTGTTACAAAACCCTACTTTTTTTTTTTTTTTGTCTTTGTATTTTGGACTACTACTTTCTCGACTAGAATGTCAAAACTAAGGGCCCTGTTCTTTGTCCTTCTGCTATTATTTCTTTTTAAAGACAGACTTAATAAATGATTTGGCTTTTCTCTCTAAGGAAATCATGAGTTTCTTTCAGAGCCATTCAGTCTAGATGCAGCTAAAGGAGAAGGAGATACTTAAGAGCAATTTACATAAAGAATAAATCCTTCTTGAAAATCATCTCTATTTGTTCTCTAGTCAAAGGGAAGCGGGTTTTCAAGGCATTGATAGCCAGATGGTGCAGCAGCTGTATCAGATAGGCTTTGTAAGACTAAGATGTAACTTTCAAATCTAGGAAAGTACACTACATCAAAATCAACAGCTACATCAAAGAGCTTAAAATGCTCACTTCACAATAAAAAGCTATTTACTTTTTTCTGCAAAAAAATTATTTTTAAGGTCCTGGCTGTTTTGCTCTTCAGTAACTTTTTTTTGTTACAAGGTCTGACATTTTATTTGTGCAAGAAGATTCTTATCTGGTCCCTCATTGACAGCTGTGACTTTTTTTCTGCCCTGCCAGCTGCTTCCCTCTTATCTATACACTTCTCTTGCTAAAGAATGAAATGTTTTCCAGTTATTTTTTCCTCCACTTAATTCATCAGGATATCATAAGAACTTTGTATCCTGAAATCTAACAGCATTAAAAAAAGAGAAAAAAAATCCAAAAAACAAATAGTCAAACCAAACAAAAAAAAAAAACACCCCAAAAAACCCTAACCCTACAACCAAAAAGCCTCAAACCACCCCCCAAACCTGGTGATTGATACCTGCAACTTCACATATATTATGCCAATGCCCTGTGTGTTAGTTGGGTGGCATGGAGCACAGTTAGTGGTCCCTTGGGATGGGACAGACAATACACTTGCAATGTGTTGCAGCTCCACCGGTATGCAAAGTAAAATAGAGGGAGAAGAGCCAAGAGTACCTTCAGAATTAAATTAATGGAATAGGAATTGCAGACCTGATTAACTTTGGAAGAAGTGACAGGGTTTGGTTGATGGTTTTTTGGAGGGTTTTTTTTGAGTGTTTTATTTTTGCTTGTTTCATGCAATTTAAGAAATATACTGTAACAATACTACTGGGTGTTAACCTCCAGAATATAGTCTATACTGATGCATTTTGACGTTTTGAGTTAATTAAACATGTTCTACATTGTAACTTGAATAGAAATGTGAGATCAGGAAGAAGCTTATGTGTGTTTGTGTATTTTTCAGCTAGGCATATCTAGTCCCAACTAGCTTTTAGTAGATAGTGATGGAAAGCTGGAACAGGTATGACTTGGAGAGAAATAGCAAAGGTAAGCTTCATATCCTGGAGTAAAAGGAGACATGAAAATGAGTGCTGTCATGTCAAATCTTCTAAAACAGTCACTAATGGCAATGAAGTTTGAAAGATTAATGACAGCTTGAAATAGTTGTTTCACCACTCCAATCCATATTTTGATTGCTCTTGAAAAATTTATTCAGAGGACTTTGCAGCCTTGAAAACAGTGAACTGAAAAAATAGGGATAAATTATACAGTTAGTGCGACTGGGTGTTTTGTTTTGGATTTTTTTGCTCTTCCTCAAAGTGTGGTGCCTTAAATGAAACTTGTATTGTCTGTGAAGTTACTTGTATTTCCTGTAGATGCTGCAAGTTACCTCTTGACCTATTATCGGTCACTTTACTCTTACCCCTTCTCAATCCATGTTGGTTTCAGTTTGCCAGCTTGCTGCAAGTTAGTTTCTTTGGGACAGAATTGTATAATAATTTAATATCTGTTACATTTTTAATTCCTAACAGGTTATGAACTTCATGGTGTCAAAAATATTCCTCAAGGACCAGGACTTGTTGTGTTTTATCATGGAGCTACTCCCATTGACTATATCTACTTCTCAGCTAGACTTCATATAATGAAGAAGAGGCACTGCAGTGTAGTAGCTGATTATTTTGTCTTTAGATTACCAGGTAACATACTTCATTATAAACAAGCAGTTTTGGAATTCTTACTTAGTTTTTAATTTTAATTTAATTACTTTAATTTTTAATTAATAAAAATTGTGTTACAGGGATGTAGCTTTCAGAGCAGACATTCAGATAAATTTGGTGAAAGTTTTGAAATGGAGCATGTTCTTTACAAACAGGAATGAGACTGGCCTGTGCAAGGATGGGACATAGTCCTGTCTGGGCAACACCTTCCAGTGACTCTAGGGTGTTTAGAAACAAAGAGAAAGAGATCACAGGAGAAGCAGTGTTCTCTGTATTAATCATTAACAAAGATTTCAATAAGATTTCTTTTTCTGAGTGCTGTGAACTGATTAAAAATTAAACTATTTGGAACAAATGCCCTGTAAGTTAAGAATACTAGTCTGGAAAGACAATGTATTTTCTTATCCCACCCAACTCATGTCCAGTTGAGGATGGCAGGCAGTGGAACCTGTCCATAGCAAGATCGTTTCAAGTAGAATCTGTTTTGGAGGAAAGCTAGAGAAGTTTTCAACATATTTGTGTGAAACATGAAGTAAAGCAGGTAGAAAATGAAAAATATGTTTAGGGCAAGATTTTCGCTGGACAGCCTAGTGAAATGCATTGCCAGTTGGTGAAATGAATTGTGTGAGGGGTTTGGTTTTTGTCTGTGTGAAATACAGTAGTACCTACTTTCTTTCCCAAGTTTGTGATTGAAGGCCTGTCAATTCACAAAATGAATTACAAGGAGCATTCTGTAGTGTACTGGTGCTTTTAGTGGAACCAACTTCTATAAGAAAACTGTCTTTTTGTCAGTATAGGTTTATTTCAGCCTTAGTCCCTGAAAAGAACTTTTTCCCACTGATCACAGTGTGGCTGTGCCTCTACAACTGCTTTTGCCAACAGATTAACTTGTCAGTGGTTGTCAAATCTTGCATACAGATGACTAATATATCCTACTTCATGATGCAGATTTGGCTCCATATCGCATCTGTATAGGCACAGTTGTTTATGAAATGGGGCATTATGTTTTACTCCTTTTCTGCTTTAAGATAAGGCTGAGTATGCTTATGAGTCCCCCAAACATCTTTCAGCAGCATTGCAGAAACATCTTGCTGAATGGCTGATCTTGAAGAACTGGTTTCAGCAGTACAGCATCTGGCTGACAGCTACAGGCATTCCTCAGGGATTGATACTGAGACCACTGCTGCTTAGTGTTTTTATAGCAGCCCTGGATAAGGGGCTGGAGCATGCTCAGGAAATTCACTGATGATACCAAACTGGGGGAGCTGTTGATATACTGGGCATTAAGGCTTGTTCTCAGAGTGACTTCATAGAATTCAAATGGCAGAAATATGAAGTTCAGCAAAAGCAAATGTATGCATCTGGGATAGAGCAAATCTATGCAACAGTACTCTGGATAAAAGAGGGCTTTGCTGGAAAGGACTTAGGATTCTAGTGTACAACAAGTTGAATGTGAGTCGGCAGTGTTCCCTTACAGTAAAGAGCATGAACTGCATGGTGAGCTTTTTTTGGCATGAATGTAGCCACTGGGTTGAGTGAAGAGGTTGCCCTTGGCTTGGCACCTGTGCAAGCACATCCTGTGATATGGTGTCCAGTTTTGGACTCCCCAGTACAGGGCACACTGACACACTGGAGCATGTTCAGTGGATAATGGGAGTTTGGAGCACACAGTGTACAAGGAGAGGTTGAGAGAACTGGATTTGTTTGGTCTGTACCAGATAAGGGTGGGGAAAGATACTGTCTTCAGCAACCTAGTGGCAGGGTGGGGAGAAGAGGGAGTCACTCTTCTCACAGGTGCACAGCGATAGATTGAGAAGCAACAGAGACAAGTTGCAACACAGGAAATTTTGATTAGACATATGGAAAGGTATTTTACCATGAGAGTGATCAGACACCTGAACAGAATGCTTAGACAAGTTGGGGAATCCCTGTCCCCGCACTCTTTCAAAACTCCGCTGGCTAAGGCTCTGAATAGCCTGATCTAGTTGGACTGGCTTTGAGTGGGAGGCTGAACTAGATGACCTCTAGAGCTTCCTTCTAATCTACATAATTCTCTGGCTCTGTGAGGGAATTAAGGCTATTCAGGGAGACAAAGAGCTCAGAAAATGTTGTGGATTGTTTCAAAATAAGCACAGTAATCTATGACTGACAATTCAGGTAGATGCTGCTTCTCTTGTGAATCAAACCAGAGACTGTGTGATTTTATCCTAATACTAAGGCTATCTGATCTTGGTTAGGTGTTTGGATAAAATTGGATGTATTTTCAGAAGATATTTTAACCAAGAGTTATTACGATCAATGCAGGGGAAATGGGAAGGGGTGATGGTGTGTTTGGGGAGTCTGTTAGACACATGTGTATGTGTCAGAATTGTGTCAGTATTATGATTGCCTTGCTTGCATTTTGGAGGAGAAGGATATAAAATACAGTCATGTGAATTCTTTATTTTCTTCTTTTATTATTAGAGGGTAGCCACAGGGAGGAAGAACCCAAATATTCCATATTTCTGGTTCCTCTAGACTCTTAGCTGTGTAGTGCTCAGAAATACATTGACTTCTCTGAGTTTTAGAGAAAGCCTTTTCCCAAAGCATTCAAAGAGGACTAAGATTTCACTTGTGTTCTTCTCCATCATCCTCTGCTACAGTATGGGCCATTTTTGCTTCCTAAAGTCATCTGGGAGCCCTCTTTAAAAGGTTGCCTGCTATTTTTTGTAACTAAGACATTCTCTTTCCTGTAATGTTCCATAGGAAAGGAGCTTTGCCTTCTTGTCTGTTACCTTGCACAAGGTATTGCAAAGCATCTTGTGGACTAGATGCTCTGCAGATACACATATGTGATTACCTACAACTGTGGAAGGCTGGATTTGGTGGTCTGAATGGTTCCTCTCTGTCTGGGGTCCTAAAGGTCAACCATGGGAAAATTACATCCTTGCCATCCTGCTACCAGCTAGCTGACAGCCCTGATGTTACAGTCATTGGGGCCAAGATAGAGAAATGCACGTAGTGCAGAAGTTGAGAGCACTGTTATATGCATTACTGGGTAGTCTTCAAAGGGGCAAAGGGCAGAGTTCAGGTTGAACTGTGGAATAAAATTGTTTGAACTTCTTGGTGTCTGGAAGAACATGTTCTGAATGGCTGAAAATTTTAGATAATTTTGAAAGTTGTTTTGTTGTTTAAAATGGAAAAACAGATGCTTGGTCCCTTTCATGCAGTGCTACTTGGTACTACCCAGTGTCTAACTTTGTGGTGATCTTTGCCTTGGAGACAGGTACCCTGGCTGTCCTTTGAGGGCCATTGTGTCAGATTCCATCTCTCAGCTGCTTTAAGGGAGACAGGTTCTTCTTTGATACTGAAGCAGAGATATCAGTAGTAATGTGTAATCTGCTGGCAAGGCTGTGAAGTACAGCTCAGAATATGAAGCTGATACTAAAAGTCAAGGGAGGAAATACAGCTGAGAAATTTTTTTGAAGACTTGAAATCTCCCTGGACAGCTATTCTGTAGTACATTTTTTTGTCTGTATTCTGTCAACTTTTTTTACTGATAGGTGAACTAGACAGACTCATGGTGTTGCTTTGTCACACACACCCTCTTCCTCGCTCCTTCCCCAGTGTAACCAATGTAGAAAGGATGTTGTCACAGTCTTTGCTTCCTTGGGGGGTCTCATTTCCTGCTCATCTCAACCCTTTTCATGACTGTTTTGTCTGTCTCCTGAGCTCACTGACAGAAAGGACTTAGAGACAGGCAGCTTTTTACCACCAGGTGCATTCCAGAGAGCTTTAATTAGTTTGGGAATGTCAAGCATTGTAAAAATCAGCTGTTGAAAATCCTACAAAAAAAGCACCTGAAAGAAATGAATTTCAGTTACATAAACTCTGTTTCAGGTGTTCCTCCATGCAAATTCTCCTACATGAAGACTGAGTGTCATCAGCAGCGTGTGAAGCAGGCACAGCAAAATAGGAGACAGGTGTAATGCAGCTTGTGTTCTGTCACCATGTGATGGACAGATCCTGACTGGGTATAGAGATGAGTTGGGAGTAATTATACTCACACCAGCTACAAAGACTAGTTAGAGATCCGAGTTCAGTTAAGAATAAAGTAATAATGTGTTACTTCATGCTTTTCTTCCCAAGCCCTTAGTTTATGCAAGCTGTAAGAGAAGACAGACCTCTGTTTTCTTTGTTTGGGCTCTCCTTTAGCGTTTGTGTATGTAACAAATGTGTGTTTATAGTCACAGCTATTCATTTGTTATTAGGAGGCAGACTTGACTAGATCAGTTTTTTCTCCTTGCCTATGGCTGATAAAGTTGTTTGCTTCAGTGGGAAACTTCAAGAAAGAGAAGTAATGTTTTCCTTACTGCCCAGTCATTCAAAATTACCATTTTGGTATGCACTACTCATAAATACTGTATAAATTTAAAATTTATTGAACCAACTGAACAGGACTTATTTCCTGCAAGCTGAGGTTTGTGTTAGTTATGTCCTTTAACAATAGACTAGTTATCTAAATTGATCAGATATGTTCCTTTTGGTGCTTGTAGCAAATTTTTGATGTTCTGGTGTTTCTCGAAGAGTACAGTCCAATTCAAGGTGATATGAGGAGTTTATGTAACCTTAGGTCAAAAACTTCAGTTACAATATTAACAGAAGGTGAGTGTACCCAGTTGAGGCTTACCAGATGCCTTTCTATATGAAATGCCATCCAGGTACTCACAGACTGAACAGAAATCAATTGCTGCAGTGATCTGTAATGCAGAGAGTGATGCATTTTCTCTGTCAGTCTCCTTCTTATGCACTGCTCTTCTTTGCTGAAGTTCACAAAACAGAACCACAACAATTTCCTGATATTGCTTCTCGTTGCTCTCTATTTGGACTATGCTGTGCTTGAACAGTAGAGCTTTAACAAGGAGCCAGTACCCTTGAGTCAAACAACTCCTTCAAAGGGACATGTGAAAGATATCACAGAGTGCTTGACAGTTCTTCAATTTAGTCCTGACTGTGGGATAACACCTGACTTTACCGTAAGAAAATGCCCCCGAATTCCCTAAATCTTCAACTTTGCAAACCAAAATCTGTAAGTTGGACTTAATGCTTCAGTCCCTCTTGGAGTCTTGGGGCCACAGCTTATTAGACAATTAAGTTTTAGCCATAGTGTTCTGTGCTGGGAATCTGTACTCAATGGTAACATGAATTAACATTTTCTGAATTGGTATTATCTTACCGTACAGGTTTTAGAATACTACTTGAGGTACTCGGAATTATACATGGACCGAAAGAAGCTTGTGTGAGGACTCTGAAGAAGGGCCATCTGTTGGCCATTGCCCCAGGGGGAGTTCGGGAAGCACTCTTCAGTGATGAGATGTATACAATTTTGTGGAGTGATCGGAAGGGCTTTGCTCAGGTGGCCATTGATGCAAAAGTGGTAAGTATGACACATCATGGAAGAGAAACAAAGAAAGCTAAGTTATCAGTACTTTCTTCCAGAGAAAGTTATTTTGGTTATCATATATTTGATGTTAGATTTCTGACCATCATGAATATGGACTGCTTGCTCTAACAACTGCATTTCAAGACTATTATTGCTGCTTTTGATAGATAAGATAAGAAGGCTTTAGAGTCAGCTAGAAAATCCAGAGCTTAAAAAAACAAGAGATGAAGTAGAGGACGGTTTCTCCTTATAAGTATGTGCTGTTTTACACATACCTTGTTAGTATTGTGATGGCTTAACCTTCCCTGACCAGCATGGTTGGGAAACAACCCTACATATGAGAATCACAGAATATGCTGAGTTGAGAGGGACCATCAGGATCATGGAGTCCAACCCAATGTTTCTATTTCTTCTGTCACTGAAGTGTGATGTGACCCACCAGGGTATAGACTCACTGGCACTTGTACTGTATTGGCATTTTTTGGTAATGAGGGATGTCCAGGGCTAGTCACTGGTGTGAACTCGTCAGTTCTAATGTACAGCATTGGGCTTGGCCAGCAGGCAGGTAGTTATTCATAGGAGACCAACTGTTAAGGCACAACAATGTGTGATATATTTAAATTGTAACTATTTTAGTAATAATTTCAGAGTCCCTCTCATTCTAGATTTGTACTCGGAAGATGTGTGCATATGTCCATAGGTCTGCATATACCTGATTTAAAAGCAAGTCTCACACCAGGAGTTTTATATATAGTTACTGTCAAAGACAGACTAGTCAAATCTCTGGATTTTATACAGAAATAGAATACTTTTAAGACCCAAGTGTGCATCACTTTTCTCACAAGGAAAATAACACTGTTTAAACAGGTATTTTCAACAGATTTAGATTTTATTAGAGTATTGTAATAGCATGTGAAAGGCCATACTTGAGATTCAACTATGATTGTACTAGTTGCAAATGCAATTTCATTGGATGTGGTTTTGCTCCCTTTATGCACTCACAAAGGTCTTGTAGCTTCATCCACCCTAAAAAAAGCTGATAGACACAGTAAAATAGAGTGTCAGAGGCAGGCTGAAAATGGGAAAAACATATTTAAGTCACCTTGAATCATAAGCAGAACTCCTCATGGAAAGAGGAATGTGTCTGAAACATCAGAAAAATATGTCTAAAACTTGGACCTTCAACTTGTTGAAGTTGTCTTATTTCAGCAGTTTTTTTGCCAGAATTTCTGTCGCATAAACAAAAATTTCTACTTCTATGTCAAGAGTAGGATGTTCCAAGTAAGATTGTTCTAGAATAAAGATATTTGTATGCATTCAGTTTAGGCAACTGCAGTTATTTTTATTCTCTGTAATCACTTACTGACTTTTTTTTACTCTCAAAAACCCCCAATTTGATGCATGTCTGAAAAGTTACATGTGCTAGCTCATCTCCATGCTTGTCTTAAAAAAGTTTGAAGTAATTTGAGTTCGTGAAAATCCCATGAAGAGTTCTGCATTTCTAATGATGCTGTTTACAGTGGGCATATACTATAAAATGATACTGAAAAAATTTATATAGTAGCTGACCCCCTCACAGTTCTTATAAATCTTGACAGCTGTTTGCAATTTTAAAAACAGCAATAAAAACTTGAAATATTCAACACCATTCCAAGTACTCATCAGCAGAAATAAGTCATGGACATGTATTGAATATGACACATCAAGTGTGAAGCAATACCATCAGCATAGCAGAGAGGCATCAGACAAGTTTAGTGTCCCAATCCTGGGAATCCTTCCCTTTGAGCATAACTACAAATTAGGTAAGAGGTTTAAGCACTTAAGTCACAACTGTGCAAACACTGCTAGATGTGGGGAGGGACACCTAAATGCTCCATAGATTCCAAAATTCTGGACTGCTCTAAGAAAATAGACTTGCTGAAACAGTGAGTCACTTAAATCTTGTGGTATTCTCCAGTTTGAAACCTCATGGCTGAAGGTCACAGAAGAACTTCAGAGTACTTGTTTTGCTCTCTATATATCCTTGTCTGAGAAACTTCTGAAATTAATTTGCCTGTTAAGTGAGATAGAAGTTTTTTAGATAGCACTATCTTCCTTAAATTCTTAATTATTTTTTTTCCCTCCTAGCCCATCATTCCTATGTTTACACAAAATGTTCGAGAAGGCTTTAGGACATTAGGAGGAATAAGTAAGATATTTTCTATTTTTCTGTAGTTTATTTTTCCATATGTGTTTAGCCTATCTCTGTAGAAATAACCCTCATGTAAGTTTGAGATGTAACACAGCCTTATTTCTTGATGTATGCTCTCTGGTAGACTTCAGAGATGTTACTAGGATTCAGTATCAGCATTAGATGTTATATTGGCTCATCTAGGTTATTTTCCACATAAGGGTGTTCTTTTACACAAGCAGTAGAAGAAAGAAAAAAGGGGCCAGAAAAAGGCAGGAAGATTTAAAGCACTTCTTTCTCTACTTGTATGTGCTAGGCCAACCCTAGGTTTTCTGCTGTCTGTTAAGAAGCAAAGCAAACAAGTTTGCAACTGACACGTAATTCCTGTTCTCCTAAAGCTCTGTGCTTGAACCTGTACTTAGTGTGAATGGTTTGAACTCCATTTAATCTGTAGTTGCTTTTCTATTCTGCACTAGACCTGTAGTTCCTCACAAAACCTTGCATTTGGCAGCTCTCCTTCCTTATGTCTATGGACCTTGCAGCCAGAACATGAATAGATGGGTCTTTTGTCTGAGGGGTCCATCTCTGGGATGATTAGATGCCCACATCTCTGCTCATTTGCTAGTGTTAAACGCTCTTTTTTTTATATTCTCTTAGTTGCTATCTAGAAGAGGGGCCTGAACAAGTCTCCACAGAGTGTGTTCTGCCTCAAGTATGACATCATCACCTTCATCAGAGGGCTGCAGGGCAACACAGCTCTGTTTGTTTCCCCCTCTGTTTAAGACCTATATATTGCATGGAGGAAGCCAAGACGTCAGATGCAGAAGCTGGAATAATTCACACATTTGTCATGTTGTACAAAAATAAACAGCAATTAGTTGGTGCTGTGTTTGGGAGAATCCCAAACAGAAGAAATTGAAGCCAAAATCATTTATGCTACTTGCATTCTGCAGCAGGGTTGCTAGAGGAGTGTAATTTCTTGATCACTGGAGGTGTTACTCCAGTTTCAGTAGTTTTGTCTTTGTTTTTATAGGTTGTGCATAGAAAATTCCACATCTTAATCAGTAAGGATTTTCTTATGCTAGCCCCTCAGTTAATGGAGTTTCTTGTCTGAAATTGAGAAAGATAATATTAGTGCACATTTTTCAAAGAATCTCTTCTGGATACATTTGGGATAAATGCTTAGAAGGTGGCATGTGGAGAGGAATGTGTCCTCTTAGAACTGATTGAAATACCTGTTTTTTCTTTCTTTTTATGTTGTTTAACTGCAACTAGTGTGTGATCTGAAAGAGCAATTCAGGATGTTAGTATGACTGACTTTTAGGCAGATAAGGCTATTTCTGATCCTGCAGGCCTCAGTGGGACTGAATATGCAGTTTTCCAATACTGGTTTTCTAATGCTAACCTATCAAATGAGCTGAACCTGTAACCTGTATTGCGTAGCATTCTCTTCCTCTCCAGAGAGGCAGCTATTGAATTTCTCTCCTTTCTTCTCGTTTTAGCTACTCTTTGGAGGAAAGATTTCACACCAAGTTAGGGTAGAAATAGATCTGATATAAGCATTAATGCAGCTTTTAGGAAATGAAAGTTAAGGTAGGATAGCACTTGAGATGTCACATGGTTGGAGAGTCTGGGTTAGGAGCTAGATCACTTTGCAAGCCAGTTTCAATGTTAAGCTGTAGTGGAAAAAAATAAATTTTACAGAATAATTCCCTCTCTCTCTCTCTCTCTCTCTCTCTCTCTCTCTCTCTCTCTCTCTCTCTCTGTTTGTCCTTCCCCACCTTTCTTTCTCCCTGTTTCCACTGCATTTTTTCACATTAGAAATACTCAGGTTGCTGTATGAGCGTGTTAGATTACCAATAGTCCCTCTGTACGGGGGGTTTCCTGTCAAGCTGCGTACATTTATTGGAGAACCCATTCCATATGAACCTAATATGACTGCTGAGGAACTAGCTGCAAAGGTAAGATAGATGTCTATATATGTAAATTTAAAATATTGAATGTTCTGATAAAAACCACTGCAATAGTCTTGTCAAGTGATTTCTGTCTAGGAGCCAGTTATAGAAATTGGTGGAATCATGGTAAGTTTTGTACTTGCCTAACTCTGAATGTCATTCTTAAATGCTATCTTTTTATTACTGCAACTTGCACATGTTCTAGATCTTTTAAAGTTAATTGCACCCTATATTTGCTTTGAGAAACAACTTGCTTTAAAGACTGAAGAAGTTTGGTCAAATAAGACAGCTCTCAATTGATAGAGAGAAGCACTTCACCCAAGGTGAAGCATTCTGCTTCCTGGTGTTTTCAGAAAGATCCTAAGGAACCCTTTCAAACATAGTAAATCTATGTTCAGAAACTGCTGGAATTACATACAATAAAAGAAAAAGGTAAATAATTTCACTGCTTTGTCTATTGCGTTTCTATTTTGTCCTGCTGCTAACCCAGCAATTTAACTTCTAAATGTTCCTCTAATTCAAATTTAGATGCCTTATAGAAAGGATTTTCTGGTCCACATGTTCATTCAGTTTATTAATAGATTTCACAGTGCAAAGACATAAACCAGTTAAGTGTGGAACAGTGAGATGGTGTGGGCTGAAATAGGTATTTTTGAAAATTCCACAGATGGTCACTTAGAATATTCTGAAAACTTCACTTGAGAGAGAGACTTTTCTTGACCATGGAGATGTCAGTTCAGTTCTCTCTCTTTGTCTCTTTTTACCCTATGATTAGGTCTCTGCAGAAAGACTTTTAAAATGTTTGTCTGCAATATCTTAGGCCCTGGTTATGGAAAACTGGTTGTATCTTTTGTGGGGTCACTCTGACAGGACTTCAGAACTGCTGACTTGCAGCAGAGAGTGTGTTTAAGCTACTTCCAAACATGCATTGGCATCTTACATTTATGCCAGCCCTCACTTACTTCTGTCCTAAGTTCAGATTCTGCTAGATAAGGCCCCAGAATGTGAATTCTCAGGAGTCCTGTTTAGTTAGAGTGATTTAAAGTTGTAGCTCATGTTTTGGGCTATGACACAGTATGTATTTTCCCATTATATAGAGCAAAAAATAAACTTCACATTTTTTACCTAATACAAATTTTAGATCTGTAGAGTCACTTAGGACCAGTTGTATAAAGTCCTTCTCCAAGGACTTAACAGTTGATCACTTACTTTGTATAAATAGTGGGAGCTTGTGCCAACAAACAACAATCTACCAACATCTGCCCTTGCTGACCACTGGTTTACAGAGGCAAATAATTTTTAGTTCTTCTGTTTCTGGCCTTAAGAATTCACTTGCCTGTGCTCTTGTCTAGGCAGAATAGGAGAGGTGTTCTCACCACAGCTCTTGCATGTTGCCCTGCTTTTGAATGTTCCCTATAGAGCTTTTATATAATAAGAGTAACCTCTGTGCACTCCTTGGCCAGTTTGTTTCTTGTGTGAAAGTGAAGGCTGCTATCACATGCAGCTAAGTGGCCTTAGCATGTGTCACAGGACCAGTTCCTTCAGGAGCCTTGGCTCCAGAGGGCATTACTGTGAACAAGTCAAATGTGCTGAGACACAGTGGTGTTTCCAATGTTGCTTCTGAGCATTTGTAGAAGCAAAGTTGATGCCCACTGGAAGAGTGTTATTGATGCAGACCTGGGCATAGGCAGGAGTTTGAGTTGCAGTACATCATGCAGGTGTTTAACATGCTTTATAGACCTCATGAAGTGTCCTCATGAAGTTACTCTCTTGTCTTTTGACTTTTGTGTATCACTAATACAGCTTGTGAACACAGTGACCAAACATACTAGTTTGTTGGTCAGGCAGTGGCAGTGTTGCCACAATCACATCCTGTGGGCTTAAATATGGAAGAACAGTATTTTGAACTTGCAGTGGTTCTGTGGTGTTTGAAAGGATTAAAAAGAGCCTAGAAATTGTGTTATTATATGAGCAGTATGAAGATGAGGTTTTCTGACCAAAACCTTTTCTCTTTCCCTACAGACAAAAGCGGCAGTCCAGGCTCTCATAGAAAAACATCAGAAAATACCGGGAAATATATTTAGGGCTTTAATGGAACGATTTGAAACACAAAAGAAAGAAGATTAAGGTCTTCTGAACTTAAACTTCTATAACTTCTATTTAGTTATAATATTCTTAAAGTCACATTTTTAAATTATTCATTCTTCTAATAATAGGTTTTAAATACTGTCCTAATGATACTGCTGTATAATTTAAGATAGAAGTCACTTGCCCTTCCCCTTCCCCCTGTCCAGTATCAAGCTCAGGAACCCAAACTTCAAATCATTCATAAGGGGGCAAAGTTTAATTTTTGATAAATGCATTCCTACCTTGGAAGTGTCTGAGTTGTTGATTCTGGGTGGTTTTTTTTTGTTTGTTTGTTTTGTTTTTTTTTTTCCTAATAATACTGCAAGCCTCTAAGTATATGGTCTGTCTTCCTTTTGGTCTGTCATTGTCTCCTATCCCCACCGTGATGGATCTCTAACCTGAATGTCAAACTCTCTGCAGAGCTGGAGTCTTACTGTCTTGACTCTCATCAGTGTAAGGAGGTTTTGTGGGCCAGATGAATGCCATACAACACATACGAAAACTTTCCTGAGATTGTTACTCTCACACTGCTGGGAAACAGTCCACCACTTTTGGCCTGCAGAATCTCTAGCAATGCCTGCAAAACCTCTGTTGTGAAGTGTTTAGTTGTGCTGAGTGAGCTCAGATATGGTTCAGAGGGGTGAAAATTGATTAGAGAACTACAGTGATCCAAGGAGATTTGTTATGGAAACCATTCCAGTGCTGTGAATGAGGACCCTGCAACACAACTGCTATTTCAAGGCAAGGCATATTGGATATCTGCCCTTGAGTAGAGACTTGTCCCATTTATTTCTCAATGAATCTACAAATTCTCTGTTGAAACAATGAGCCAAACATTCAAACATCAAGAAGTAGAAATGAGAGTACTGTTTCATAACATGAGCTCAAAAATATTTTGTGGTTGCGACAGTCTTTATTTTGATGTAAAGAGAAAATTGTTACAACACTGTAAAAGCAGTAGTTCTTTTGAAAAACAGAATTGGCATTCCCAAATACCCTTTAGATTTAGTATGTGGATAAACTCTTAAATATATTCTTCAAACAGTTATTTATGTAAGTTAAATAATGAAGGAAAGGGAAGTTCTGTATGCTTTCCTTGAATCAACAGGAGAGAGTTGCAAGATTGGGCTTTTGTGCACTTACAGCAAATTATATTGTTATATTTTTTCTTAGCTAAAGCCTATTGTCTTATTGATCTTATTGTCCAAATAGGAAATATCTGAAGTACTTCTTCTGATTTCCAGGAATTTAAATCTACAGTTCCTAAATCAACATCTGGGAACTTTTTAGTTCTGGGATGAGGACAAATTCCTTCAAAAAAGACAAAGATTTTTGTCTAATGTGATTGCCTTTCAATATTGTTGGAGTTTGACCTTTTCTTTAAAAAAAATACACCTCCCAAAAAAAACCCCAACAAATAACCAACATTTGAAGGAGCAGTTATATTCAATATAGTAGTCATTCCTCTCACTGTTTAAGCACACACTTTGCTCTGTACTCTTTTAAATTAGTGACATTGCATAAATGCATATGAGTGATGCCCTGTGTTAGAAAAAGATCACTTTATGGGAAATTGTTTATCAAATGTGGTTTACAAGAAGCAAAAGGCTTACTTTATGATATTATTCTATACCAAAAAGATTTTATGTGATGTTAATATTTTTTTAAATTTAAACATTAAAATTTTTAAAATTTTAACATTATATCTTGGGGAATAATGATGGATATAAAAGCAAAGGCCCATTCTGAAGTTTTTTAAGTGAATTGGGTCTTACTTGAAGGCAAGATTTAATGTTCCTTTTAATTTAGTGTTCCTTTTAATTTTTTTGACTGTTTCAAAAATACTATTAACACAGCATGTCATTAAAAGTGAAAATGCTAAATTCTTGCATTGAAGTATAACTTAAGTATGACCTTTTTTTCTTTTTACTGTCCATCTTGAGAAAAATGTACATCTGTCTCTGCTGTGAACATCTCAAAGGCAGCTGAACATCTTTTGTGTTGAGGTTGCATACATGTAAAAGAGAACTCAATCTAAAAGGTTCCGTTAGACGTGAACAGACATTGTTATCAGAGATTTTGTAAAATTTATTCTATTAACTATATGAGCTGTTTGCTGCAGTTATGTCCCTTTAAGTATTGAAAGATCAGTATAAAAAAAATGAAGGGCAGTATCGGTACTTTCTAAGTGTTCATATTTGTATAGGCCTTTCATTTTTGTTTCTATATATTAAAAATATGTAGAAGACATCTTTTGAATAAAATTGACAACTGGAACAGGCTTCTGAAGTTGTGTTGTGTTTGAACTAAATGGAATGATACATGGCCTGTCCTGCTGAACCTTGAGTGCTTTTGAGCAGCACGTCCTACCCCTCAGATGCCTTTCTTGCCTTGCAGTGTCTGAATAGGAATGGAAAGAACAAAACCTCAGAAAGAATGAAAGGAAACTTAATTCAGACAACAGTGGAATAAAGGAAAAAAGTCACATAAGCAGTAAGGTCTGAGTTTTAAAGGTGCAATCTGTGCTGCAGAAGGCCTTTACAAGCACTGCAGTACCACTTTAGTTAAAAGTTCTGCAAAAGAAAATAGGCCATAAATGCTGACTAGTAAGGTTTATCTGTACGTATTTGGGGTGTGAATGATTGCCTACTTTGCTCTATTGAAAAGGCGGCAGACATGGATAGAGACTCTCACAAGTAAGGTTATAGACCCGGCATCCTTTCAGCTGATATGGTTTACTGTTCATCAAGCAGAAGTATTCAAAGCGAATTTTAGCAGGGTTAGACCAAACCACTGATTTTCTGGTTAGCCTTTAGATACGCTGAAGTCATTACATGTTTTACCATGGGAGCAGCATAAGCAGGATATGTATTTTTAGGTTGTTTGGAAGTAGACCAACTGCTGTACTGACAGGTATTCATCATTATCTCTCAGCAAGACCCAAATCTCCTACTGGCCAATTTACTGTCCTGTTGTGTAATGGCAGAGCTCAGTCTGAACATCTATTATTAGGATGTTTTCACATGAAATTAATCTCTGCAAATGCAAGGTACAGCGGTTAATCAGCACTGTTGACACAACTGTGTGGCTCATCTGGTATGGGGTTTGCTGTACAAGTATAGCATTATGTTGCTTCATCCTATTATTCTGTGGAGAAGATACTGCTATGATGACAATGTGTTAGTTCTACAGTGCTTAATCCCTATTAAACCCATCATAGATGCTAGAGTGCTTCTCTTGGTGTTATTTTTGCATCAAAAAATTACCATACCAAAAGTAAATGTGGAAGTGTGCGGAATTGCTACACGAGCATAGTAGCACTGAAAATACCTGTTAAGTAAGATCATTCTCCAAAATGTGTCTGCTAAAACTTCCAGAGAAAATCTGATGACACTTTTCTATTCTCTTCCCTTTTTTTTTTTTTTTTTTTAAGCTCAGGACTAGTCAAAAGAAATGATAGTCTCAAAATTATGAAGGTGAGCAGATGGCTGGAGTATCTCTCATATGAAGGCAGGCTGAGAGAGTTGGGGTTGTTCAGCCTGGAGAAGAGAAGGCTCCAGAGGGGCATTGGATCACCTTCCAGTACCTCAAGGGAGGTTCAGGAAAGCTTGAGAGGGACTTTTGACAAGGCCATATAGTGATAGGAAAAGGCAGGGTGGCTTTAAACCAAAGAGAGTAAGTTCAGATTAGATACTAGGGAGAAATACTTTGCTCTGAGAGTGGTGAGGCGCTGGAACAGGTTGCCCAAAAAAAGGTTTTGGAGGCCTCATCCCTGGAAGTGTTCAAGGCCAGGCTGGATAGGGCTTTGAGCAACCTGGTCTAGTGGAAGGTGTTCTTGCCCATGACAGGGGTATTGGAACTTCATGATCTTTAAGGTCCTCTTCAAACCCAAACCATTCTATGATTCCATGATGCTTTTCTCATCAAGGGTTATTTGCAGTATTTGCTTGTCTGCTTTTTTTTTTTTTTTACATAATTTTGTGTTGCACAGATGGTTGCAGATTTGCCACTTGCAACCTTGAATTTTGTCACAGCATACATCGCATGCATACCATATGTTGCTTCCTGAAACATTTTCAAATGGTTAAAATTATCTCTTTATGTCAGAAAATTGTTCAGAAAGATGTAACAAACCTTTGAACTGTAGGGAGTGTTTTCTTAAAACTTGAAGTGTTTACTAACACTTCTCGCTCTTGCCTGTGTGTGAAAGGTTACAAAGTGAGATGCCATTTGGAATGAATATCAGGCTGCATATATAAAGCAGACCCGATATTTTTTTCTCCCCCATGGAGGTGAGTTGGCTTTTGCAGAGCAGTTCCTGTTCCACTGGGCCTGTTCCATCCATACCACTTACTGTAACGAGTGAATGCAGCACAGCTCATCAAATCACCTTTGGCTCTTGTTTTCCAGCTAAAACCATGCCATGCTCTGGAAGCATGAGATGCTGAAGTTCTAACAAAACACGTTTTATTCAGAGAAGATCTTGAAAGTTTAAAAAAATAGAAGTCAAGAAATGGAACTGTTTTTACCTAATTCCTTTTAAAGAGAAACACAATGTCCGAAATACCAGGGAGGGTATCAATTTACAATTTTGTGTCCTCTTTATACGGAATTTGTGGCGGATGAACTTGGATGCACGTAGGGCTAATCTTCATATATTCTGGATGGATTTGCTTTTCTGCTTCTTTCAGTAGTGTTTTCTTAGGTCTGCACTTTGCTCAGAGCAAATTATTTTTCTTTCAGTTACTTCTTACGTGGGAACAGAAATGGAGATGCCAACGAACAGTTGTCTTTTACAGAATCACAGAATCAATTAGGTTGGAACAGACCTTTGAGATAATCAAGTCCAACCTATGACCCAACACCACCATGTCAACTAGACCATGGCACTGAGTGCCACATGTCCAGTCTTTACTTAAACACCTCTGGGGAGGTTGACTCCACCACCTCCCTGGGCAGCCCATTCCAATACCCAAGCATCCTCTCTGTGAAGAAATTCTTCCTAATGTCCAACTTAAACCTCCCTGATCTACTTGAAATCTACTAAAGAAACATTTCTGAACTCTTATTTCTGTAATGGAGTTGTCAGTTCTCCAGACACTTCTTTAATGATCAGATTTCTCCCTAGTGTCTAAAAAACACTTTCCTGACAGATCCACCAAAAGCTTTGAAGCATCCTGTCCATTTAGAAATGAATTAATTTTATTTTGCTCACTATGCAGTGGATTAAGTTTCTTAACTAGTGGGCACAGAATTTGCAGGCTTGCTTGGTTAATGTTTTTTTCCCATAGATTTCCACTTTCCAGAGTGAAATTTTGGTATTTGATCTGGCTTTGTGAGTACAAGCTTGAGGGAGAAGGCTGACTGCAGCTTGACTCAGTCTCTGAAGGAATTAATTGAAATATAAACCAAGTCTCACAGCTGAAGCTAGCACACACAGAACCAAAATGACTTTTGGAATCCTGATTCTGGGCAATCCTGAGTCACATTTATAAAAACAAAACTTCCTGGCTCCTTTTTCTCCTTGCAAAACCTGACACTAGCACAGAAGAGTAGCAGCTTTGACGGCATTTCCAGGGCTAAGGTTGCCATCTGAGTTGAACAGTCATGAGGGCACTTATCCTGGAGGAGCAAGCTCAGGAGAAGACCTCAGCAGCCTTCAGGGCCTGCTTGGAGCAAAGTGTAACTCAGTAGTATGTAGTGGAAGATGTCTAGTAGTCAATGCTATATTACACTATCATCAGGTATTCCCACCTCCAGGCTTGTGGTTTCCTCTCAAAAGCAAGCTAGTAGTCATGCTTGCTACCCAATTCCTCTCTCTGTCACTTGCCTCTTCCAAAATCCATCTTGCAGCCACGCCCTGTGATGATACCCAGGGTCTTCGGGACAAGGCTTAAATCCCACTAAAGCTTTGCCTTCAGAGGGATGTGAAACAAGCTCAAGCGCCTGTGGCTCCCCTGGCCTGCGGCATCGTGTGGTGTGGTGCTGCACTGGGCTGCCTTTGCAAGCAGTCAGAGGAAGGGCAGCAGCCTGGCTGGCCCAGCCACCCTGTTTCCAGTGGCTCACGTGCCCTGGAATATGTTGTTCAGCCCAGGGCTGGCTCAGGCGTGGCCAGACAGACACAGGAAGTAACAGCTGAGGAGCTAATGTCACTAAGTTCAGGTTCGTGTGCATGTCCCACCGCCTCCTTAAGATCCTCATACAGAGCAAACTTGATAAGGGAAGGCTGCTTTTCTAACAAGAGAGGAAGCTTTGCATAAAGAACTTCTGGTATTTTCTGTCATCCTGCAGTATGCATAAATACCATTTCTAGGAGGCAATAAGCTTTCTGCATAGCAGCTGTAATAAATGAACCAATAGACACTTATACTGTGTGATTTATTCCGCCCTTCTGGTGCAGCAAAGGGTCTGAATTTGTGCTGAAACCACTTTTAAATTTCTTTGGTTACTCCATGCCCAGTGCTTCATTTGCAAAGCTCTCCTTTTGAGCCAGTGGATGTACAGTTTGATAAGCATTTAAATTTGGAGGATGGCTTTTGTTGCTGTCTGCAGTGAAGGTGAGTCAGAGGAGCCTGGCATGTGGGCAGCTAAACACCCACCAGGGCCTAAAAACACACTTCAAGAAAGGATGAGAGTAGAGAGCTGACCTAAAAAGGCAGCCAAAAAATATCAGCTGTTGGAATGCATCAATCCATCTTTAGTTTCTTAACTTGCAATATCTTATATTAATGGCTACAGGACCAGACACTGTCTGACTTTTTGCAGCAGCACAGGTAAGTGTGTGTACATGTGTGTTTTTGTGATGCCCTGTTTCTCTGGTATAAACAGGAGCATGGAACCTACTTCAGCTGCTGATGCAAGGCAAATAGCAGACCATTATTATTCAATCCACCTGGGCTTTGCAAGTGTCAAGATGATATCACTCATGCTTGCTTTGTCATTATTACACTTAATAATTTTTATTGCTGGCAAACCAAGCAGTTTCTGTAGATGTGCTGATTTCTAACAGATTGTCCCTTCAAACCATGCAGCAAAAATAGATAGCAAGAAAATAATTATTTCTGTAGCCCAAGCTCCTAATTTTAATGCAGGTCTCTGCAATTGTTGGAAATGGGTCTATAGGAATTAATTTGCCCGTTTCTGAGGATCTGGGCCCCATTTCCAATATCTAAAGTAGGAGACAGCACCTGTGTTAACAGCGTGCTCACACTGGGGCAAATAAAGCCAGTAACACTCAGTTTCCTGAATAATGTTTCCACCTCAAAAAATATTTTTTTTATATTATGTATATCAGGATATTCCTGCACTCCAGAGAAAAAAACACACAGGACTAACAGATCTCACAATGAGGAAACCTGATGTTTTCAAATATAAAAGTGCATTTCACCTGTAGAAAGGGGATGTCCCAAAAAAGACTGAAATGTTCATACTGGGGCTTTTCTTCTGAAGAAGCTTGATTTCTTTGGCAAGCTGTCCTGTTTCAACAGTCCTCCTCCTTTCCAGGCAGTGTGCCAGGCAAGAAACAGCAGCAGAGACAGGCAGTCAAAGGAAAACACGTGAGTCTGTAGTATCAGCTCTTTTGGGACAGAACGAGGGCCTGCTTCCATCAAATTTAATCACATTTTATACTCAGCCGCTGAGAGCAGCTACTGTTTTGCAACTGGAGAGAGGAAAAGATGTTTGGCTGAGCGCAGGCAGGATGTGTTGGAGAAGGTGGTGGTGATTCAGCCCAATATAAATGTGCCACTGCTGGGGTGGGGCGAAGTCAATTTTAAGAGGTGCAGCAAGTGTTGGCAGCTGCATGAAGTAAATTAGTAAGTCAAATGAAGAAAACATCACTGGCTCCAGGTAATTCATGTGCCCATGACCCAAATTTCCCTTCCTGGCATCCCATACTGCTCTCTGTGTGTGCTGAGTTTACCTTACATTTTATCAGAAAAGCTGAAGGTTTATTTCTCCCAAGAATCCATTTGTGTAACAACAGCACATCTGGAATGGAAATATTTGATCCTGTAGAGGCTGCTAGGCTGTTTTTTCCTCTTCCTTCATTACATAAATTTTTGTTTAGTGAGCAGTGCTGACCTACTGCAACCATCCTGGTATAAAATCACCAACTTTAGCCGCCAATAGCACAGACATTACTTAGCAAGGTAGGTTGTCTTAAGTTAGAAAAGCTGTCAAAATGCAAGCTGTATGCAAAATAGCTGAGGTCACTTGGTTTGTTCAGCCTAGAAAAGCAGAGGAGACCTCATTGCAGTCTACAAATTCCTCATGAGGGGAAGCAAAGGGCCAGGGATCAATCTCTTCTTTCTGGTGACCAGTGACAGGGAATGGTCTGAAGCTGTGTCATGGGAGGTTTAGGTTGGATATTAGGAAAAGGTTTTTCACCCAGAGGGTGGTTGGGCACTGGAACAGGCTGCCCAGGGAAGTGGCCACAGCATCAAGCCTGGCCGAATTCAAGAAGCATTTGATCAATGCTCTCAGGCGCATGATGAGACTCTTGGGGATGGCACTGTGCGAGGCAGGGAATTGGACTTGATGATCTTGTGGGTTCCTTCCAAGTCAGGATATTCTATGATATCTCAACCTGGATTAGATAGTGCAGTTATTCCCCTTTGTAAGAGGTAAGGAAAATTTTTTTGTATGCCCAATTCCTTAAGATGTTTCCCCTAACCAGCATCAAAGCCTGCCCACCTCATGTGGTTAAGTCTGTTTAGTTCACACTTACAAATGCCATATAATGAAAAATTCCAAACATTGCATCTCCTTTGCTGTCATCTGAGGGCAAGGGAAGGAAGGATCTTTGAACAGGGAAGTTGCAGTGTGAAAAGGTTTGCCAACACTTTGTTTTTTCATTCTTTCCCCCTGAGCATATTGGCTGTAAGTAAGTTTGCAGTTAGTGTTTCCGATGTCAGGAACAATAAGGGCACGGGGAATTTAAAAGCATTGCTGCCTTGGCACAAGTGGAAACCCACACTGCTGAGGCAGAGATTATTCCTTTGCATGCTGTCTGAGCACCTCTGAGCACTCACAGCAGATGCTGCAGCCGTGTCCTGACAGCTCGCGGGAAGGGCTCAGACCGGGCCAGCAGCGATGCGAGCTGGCATACAGGGAGCCGGCTGCTCTTGCAGCCTGATGTGGGCTGAAAAGGCAGTACAAAACTGTTCTCTTTGCAGCCTCTGCTTAAAAACCAGACGTGTGGGACCTGGAAAGTGCCAGAACAAGGAGCGCTGCCCTGCCACAGATAAAAGCTCAGGTCTGGCGAGGCAGTGGGACACGGTGCCCAGCTCCACTGCTCACCCTCCCTGCCAGGCCTGGCCGGCTGTATGTCCTTGCTGGCTCATGCCGTGACACATAGCCACAGAATCTTTGTATCTTTGTCCCAGGCAGTTAAAGATAAATAAAAGAGAGATCCTGAGCCTAGAAGCTTCTCTGCTTTCTTCCCCCTAACCAGCTGCCTTCACAAGAGGCAGAGCATCTCCCTTGGGCCTGTCTTCCTGTCTGAATTCAAGTGGCACTGCTTTAGTACTTCCTTTGAATCGAGGTAATAGATAATGCAGAGCAAATGACTGCTTCTGATAACTCAGGTTTCAGAGAAATGTCAGATGAAGTCTTCAAGGCAAACTGTAATGAACACAAGGCTTTTATGTTCTTCCAAGATTTTTTGTTTTTCTCGAAGGCTGCCCTGTTTTTTCTGAGCCTTCCTTTAGGAAATATAAGAGCTATAATCTCAAAAGAGGTTGCACACGTGCACGCAACAAAAACTACTCCAAAGGATAAAAGTACAACCAAAACTTCACTTCCTATTTTAATTCTGCTTCAGGCAGAAATCAAAAGAGAGTATATTATCTCTGTGCACAGTCAGAAGCATCCTGTAGCATAGGCTGCTGGTAAAAATGAATTATCTATGCAAGAAAAGTTAATTAAAGAAAAGGTTTTAGGAGATCTGTATACAAAACAATGTTGAAAAAGTTAAATTTAAAATTGAGTTTTCTCATGTCCTACTTGCATGCACTACCAGGACAATGGCATACCTGATTGGAAGCACAGTGCAGTGACTGAAGGGAGGAGACTGCCCCTGTACAATTCCATAGGGCTGCCTGGTAGCTGAGACGAATCCAGACAAAGCAGCGATGGTCCTGTGCAGAGCAGGGGCACGAGAGCCTTTAAAATGGGCTGGGAGCAGGTTCAGGCAGGAGCAGAAATGGTCCTTTCCATTCCCTGCTCCCAGCCCACATTTTGAAGTCTCCATCATGATTTATCAGACATTCAACTGAGGACTGAGAATGAGTACCAAGGACCACATTCTTTGGATCCCCAGATTTCCAAAAACATTTGTCATTTAATTGCATATTTTCTGAAGATATCTGATTCTAGACATCCATACAAGGATATCAAAGACAGAAGTTTCACCCTGAAGTTCTTTCTCCAACAAAGCCTCACAGATGTGCTTTACAGGCAAGGTAAAATAATTTTATGTGCTAGATAATACACCACTATAATGAAATCCTGTGCCATTAGGGTGTTGAAGAAATTGCTGTCACTGAAATCTCATGTCGTATCAGCACAGAGTAGTAGTTTGGGATCAGGTGATGGGTAATGTAAAAGACTGATAACTACATAAATAGAATTAAGTTGGATGGTTATAACTTTCAATATGAGATGGGTCATATATATAACCAAAAGCCCATCTAAAGGATAAACTTGATTCATTATCAGTTACGAGTCACACATAGGAGTTGATGCCACTTTAAAGGAAGTTACAACTGTGAGGCATAATTATTCTTCATAGCCTGTAATGCCCTGCCTGCCATCAGCTGGGGCAGAGAAGGGAGAACTGTAACCCCTGCGTGAGCACCAGTGCTGCTCATAGGAGGCAAAGCAGCCCATTTCTTCCTTCAAACCATGTAATGGAACCAAAGCTTCAACCTAATTTTTGCTTTACAAATACAGTGCACTCTGCACTGTGTAAGCTGCTCACAGGGGTAAGATATTTGGAGGTATCATTAAAGGAGGTCATTAAGACGTGCTACGTGATTTATGCTAAAGCAGAGTTTAAGCACATGGCAGTTATTTACGTTCTTGGGAAATGGTGAGTGCTCTAGGGTATTATGGACTAGCTGAAGAAGGGTCTTCTTATTTTGGGTTGGGTTTTTCTAGATTTTAAAATATGGGCACATATAAAAGTTACAAAAATTCCAAGTCAGCACAACAGACTCTGGGGTGAAACTGCAGGCAGAAGATGGCATGAGGTACCTAACAAAACACTAACAGGAAGGGAAGTTGAGAGATGGGTTAATTTTCCTGCTTTTATGAGAATGTTGTTAGAACATTCCTCGGGACATCAAACCTCTGACAAAACATCCCAAAATGTTACCTGTAATGTACAGAACTCCTCACAAATGCTGCCCAACACAGTCAGCTGGAATCCAAGTCAGCACAGAGGGGTGACAGAGCTTGAAATGTAGTCTCAAACATAACAGATGGCAAGCAGAGCCCAAAGCAAAACAAATCCCCAAAGGAAAACACAAAAACAAATATCAGAGACAAATGGGCATTTAAAATAAATGAAGAGATGCGTACAAAAGGAAAATGCCTTAAAGGGACAATCTTGGAAGAGTTACAAAATCATCAGACAGGAACAAAAGATCAGTAGGGATAAATGTGAAATATGGAAAGGCTGAGTTGTGTAATGCTGCTTCCTCAGTCTGAAGGAGACTCCAGATGTTCCCTCTTACTTTCATTTCACTACAACTTGTGAAATAGCTGGTTTGCAGAGGGTGGCCGAGCTGAGGCTGGTCATGGTGCCTCTTGTCTCACTACAAGAGTGAGAAACAACACCTAGGGAAGAGAAACTACATTCATTCCACTGCAGTGATGGATCCATTGGCCTGGTGGAAGAGTGCACAGAGCTAACAGAGGAATAAAGTAGGGTCAATGCTGGTGAAGATATTGAGGAACTACTAGCAGCAGCTAGAGCCCCACTAGTCATGGATGTTAAAGTGAAGTAAGATCCATATTGAAAGGATTGGTGGAGTTTAATAAATTGATGAAATTCTAAATTTAGACTGCTTACTGTCTTTACAGACATAGGAAATTTAAAATTAGTACAAGACTAACATGCTTAAAACTATGAAGTAGTTTGGTGATGACCTGCAGGAGACCACAATATCTGTAATAAACCATTTATAATAGTAGTGTACTTAAGCTTATCCTTCCATGTTCTGGGACATTATCAGTGATCTTAATTTCTATAAACTGGTCAACTTGGTTGACAAAGTAAGTCCTGTGAGCACATGAAGCAGTCACTCAGCAGTGGGAAGCGGCACATACACCTTAGGTGTGATTATGGCAGCAAAGCTTGTGCTCACCGCATTTAACAAGGACCTGATTTAAAATAAATGATCTGATTCTGAAAGACATAGTGAGCGTGAGCATCAATTTTTTTTGTGTAGCCTCTTGTGGATGAGAAATTCTTCTGCCTTGGATGAAGCCTAGTGCTGAAGAGCAGCCCCTGAAGCCCACGACATGCAGGGCCTGCTGTGCTAGGTGGCAGCAAAGGCAGAAAAAGCCTCCCTTCCAGTCAGCCTGGCTGACATCTTCATCCTCCAGAGCTTTTTGTCAGCAAACTGAGCTCTCTTCCCATTGGAACAGAGCATACATGAGCACCTGAGAGTAATACTAGTGTAAAGTAGTTAAAAAATGCATTATTGTGTGGAAAACATACTGTAGAGAGTAGTGAACTTGAGAGTTTGCTTAGCCCAAAACCATGCCTGAGAGTAGGTTTCCAAGCCATCTTCACACCAAATTCACCTGCAGTTCTGTGCTTGACCATGGGTCTGAAATACTCCCACAGTAAAGGTACTGTACATCAGTACTTACTTTCTGCTTTCCAGTTTTGTTTTAGAAATCACCGAAAAAATGCGTCTTATACCTATGCAACACTCAGGAGGAAAATAAAAACCTTCTCATCTCTAATCTACCTCTCCAAGCTTACCATTGCTATAGTGGGAAGACACTGCTCCTTCCCATGCAGACCAGTCTCTAGGTGCATTATTAGCACAGAATTAAGCTCAGCCTCTTACTAGCTCCCAAACTAAGTAAAGTAGGAGAAAAACACTGCTTGAATAATTTTGCCAAGACACCCAGGACTTTTATTACCAAAAGCCTGTATTTTTTCAGATTTTCTTTTTTTTTTCCCCCTGAAACTACAGACATGTCAATTCTTTTGAGGCAGGAGAGACAAGAAGTTCTCTGAATAAGCATTTTTTCAAGCCACTTGCAAATTTTTTCTCCTCTTCTGCTGTAAAGAATCTAATTAACCTGTCTACTACCTTTGTTCAGCCTAAAAAGAAGCTGCTCTGATTCTTTCATGTAGGTTTTCATTAAAAGTCCCCTGAACAAAGCTTTTTCCCTGCAGGTAAATAATTTGCATAAAACCATGCAAAATAAATTCCTCTTACCCCAAGCTAACTAGACCCCACTGTGGCAGCAACCCACCCAGTTAATGTGTCCATGCAGCCTGCATTTGGGGAGAGAAGTTGGAAACCATGCTAGAGGGAAAAAATATTTTCAAGTATGTTTCCATTACTTGCCTACTGTTTTGGAGCCTTTGGTGGGGATTCACAGGGTTACAGGGACTGAGGATTTAGGACTCACGTGAAACAATCCCAGTAGTGCTGCTGGGCTGCTGCTCCCTTCATTATGCTCTTCCAAGTAAAAATAACAAACTACCCCCTTCAAACCCTTAGCCACACAACAGACACACATTGAGAAACAAACCTTCTGGGAATCTATCACTCACATATCATCCCTACTGTCAAATTCACTCACCCAAGATATATACACACATATATTCTTTCTTCTCTTTGAACTCATGACAGTTATTTAATTGTTTGGTGGGTTGTTTCCCCCTCATCTCCCTTTCTTGACATCTGTCATCTCCCTTTTCACCTGAGGAAGGCCAAGAAGCAGCTTCTAAGAAGGAGTGGGAGCATAGCTGTGGGACAGAAAGTCTGAAGGATCTAGGAGCTTGCCTTTCTTGCATGAACTTTGGCTGCTGCTTGAGGTGACATTGCACACACAAATGTGGCAAGGAAGTCCAAGAAGGCTATCAAGGATATTGGAGATGCTGTCAAAGACAGCAACAACTTGTGTAATAGTTCAATGATTTAAGCAGTTACCCAAGAGGCAGAGGTAGAACCATCTGCTTCTTCCCTGGAGTTTTTCCCAATTATTGGGGTCAAGACAAGACTGGGTTGAGGCTCAGGTCTCCCTTCTCCACTACTCAGTGAGTATCACTGAATGGTGATCCTTTCAGGGGTCTGAAGAGGTTTTAAAACTACAAAGCACCTTCTTCTGTCTCCTGTGACTGAGGCCTTCTCAGATGACGGAAGAATCCTGGGTTTCTGCTGGCCTGTTCCCTGGGCGAGGGCAGCTGTTTTGGAGGTCTTCTTTCAAGACAGCACAAAGATAGCCATGATGGCAACAGCACCTTCTTCTGCTGCTCTGGGTGAGATGCTTGCTGAGGTATCTCATGATTTCCTGGGTGTCTCCTGCTGGGACAACACCTGTAAGGTTGTCCAAGCCCCAGGTAAAGTCTTCTCCCAGTCCCAGGGCTAAGCTGGGAGCCACTTGCATCAATCACTCTCACATTCAGCGATGGGAGCTCCTGTGGTAATACTGCCTAGAAGCATCAGATAATTACTAGTGGAGAGGATCTCTAGAGATCATCTGTTCCAAACCATTGTCCAAGCTGGACTAACTTTTGTCTTCTTTGCTAATAATTTCAGAAGCTCAAAAGTTAGCATCCTTTTTCTGATCCACTAGGATAAAAGAGTTTTAAAAAGGGCCCAAGAGACAGGGTAAAATGACCACAGTGTACTTTATTTAATGATTTTGGTACCTTGTGTTGCAATAAAATAAAAAAAATCTACAAAATCCAAATATATAAAATTTTCAAGTTTCCCTTTAAGTTTTACAAGAAAAATCAAGTTGTAACCAAGGAAATTTTTTAGTATGAAGCACTACTTTCAACTTCATTTCATCACAAATTGCAACTTACTTAACAGACCAAAATAACTATGGTACTGCAGTACATCAAATACTTCACACACTGTGTTCTTTACTATAGAACATGTAACCTCTGCCACAGGAGGCAGTGGTCTCTAGCCAATAAAGACACTCTTCACAATCTGAACTCTAAAGGAATGTTTGTATACATGGATTCAGAATATATATATTTACAGGAAGATTTATTTTTCATTTTTCTTTTTTTTTATAACTATTTTGATTCTTCATTTCAAATAAAATACCAAATACATTTTTACAATGTTTACAAGTCAAAGCACAAGTTCTGCAATGATTATCATTCACCTATAGTCACTGTGCTTGTACTGGGGGAGGGAGAGGGGGGTATCTACACTGTTCCATAAACACAAATATTATCTTCCATCACTTTATTTCTGCAGTGGTGACTAAGGAGTATAAGCACAGTAACAATTCTTTTAGCACAATCAGTGTATAATGCAACAGTTTACAACAGACAACTGAGAAACTATTGGTCCACTCTGTTCAATTTGCTGTTTATCTGCCAACTGTTATGTTAGGTTTTGTCACATAAATTGTGTATAAGAGAAGAATCAAATAACACAACTTGAATAGGAAAGAGCATACATTTTTAAGGCAAATTAATAAGCAGCTTATGGTGTTTTTTTTGTTAAACTATACCCCAACACAACCTAAAAATAAAATGTATGTTCTGCAACTGTCAATAATTATGTCTTCTTAAACTGATCTGCTCTATAAATTGATCAACATGGCTTTGAACCTGGTTATTCAAAATTGAAATAATTCCTCCCCCCAAATCCCCAAATATAGAAAGTGCATGACTTCATATGCGCCAAAACAAAACAAAAGGCAGCTGAGGTAGTTAGATGTAAAATGTATTTATGAAAAATAACTGAAAAACTAAAACAAGGACATACAGTAAAAACCCACTCATTTGGAATTAATTTTATATCAGGCAACAACTTAAAGCAGGAAAACTTATGACTTCTGAAAAAAAGTAGTAATACCATACGAATGAAAACAGAATATACTATTGGAATTTTAATTTCAAGTATTTGAGTGTATTTGCATGTGCATTTTTTACAGGCTCTGTATAGTATTAGGAAGTAATTAACTTTTTATCAGGCATTACATGAGATCTGGTTGACCTCTGGGACTGAAGCTCCTGGAAGGTAGAAATACACTGCAAGTGCCTGAAGATATGCCACCATGCGTGCCTGGAAGCACCACCATCTCACCTTGGGTGAACTTCTACACACCCATTCTCTCCTGAGCTCACCTGAGAGTGACAGAGCCAGGGATCCTGTGCCTGTGCCTCCTGGGGACTGACTGGATAGGTGTCCTGGGAGCCTGCCTGGGATGGACCCTCGTGCCTGGATCCACGCGGGATGTGCCCATGTGGTGGGGATCCCGCACGTGATGTCCCTGCAGAGCTGGTGTGTACACACCTAACCCAGGCAGCAACCCTGTGCACCAGAGAGAGGAAGGATCAACTTCCACTTTGGAGCACAGTCACGGCTCCTTGTGGGCCTTCCTGCCTGCGCCCAGCACCACTGCATTTCAGCTCTCACGGGGACCTTTTCTCATCTGGTGAGAGGGACAGAGTTACCACTGCAGCAGACAGGACAGTCTCCAAGAAAGGGTTTGCTTGAGTGCACTGGGGATGAATTGGGATTTTGGCTCGTATCATGGTCCTAGAGCTCCACCAACAGCCCCTGGCAGAGAGCCAGACCCATCTTTCCCTTCCATTCCTGCCTAGAAAACAAGCAGGCAGATTTCTTTAACAAAATGCCCAAATGGAGTGGGCATGTGCCCGGAAAGTCTTCAGGCTCTGGGAATGAAATTAACAAAAAAAGTGCCTACTTGTAGGAGACAGATCAATTTGGAGATGTGCTCCTCTCTTCAGTAACAACAACCTAAAACCATCACATTACTAAATGTGCAATGTGCCGGCTCTTCTGAGCCCTACTGTTAGATCCCTCTGCTGATGGCCATGACATGGGTATGTGCAATTTGCTATCATGAATTCTTCACCTGGCTTGAAGAGCATAACAGGAGGGAGCATCACAAACTGAAATAGTTCTAGTGTGAGTGGTTTTCCTTTTTTTTTTAATTGTCCTGTGAAAAAGTAGTATTTGTACTTCTGAAGTGTGTGCATATGCCATCTTTTATTTTTATTTTCTATTAATCAAGGAGAATCTGAAGCCCTTTTCCCCCTCTTTTTTCTTTTTTTTTTTTCCCTTTAATTTTATCCTTCTAAGCTCACTGTATTGTAAACATGATTTTCAAAAGTGATGTGTGACTTTGGCCAGCTGAATCTCTGGCAACACAGAATGAGGAGTCACTAAAGCTCACAGAGTGCTGAATATATGTACTATGGTGGCAGAGATGGTAATGGCCAATTATTCTTGGACATCCTGCACATCATGACCTTTTAACTTTTCCTGATAGAACTAGATGGAAAACCAGAAGACTGGAGTGTGAGATTTCTTGATGTGGCATGATATTGCAGCTTTCCCCAAAATGTTCATCAGGAATTTCTGCTCAGTGGCTCAGATTTTTTGAGCATGAGAGGGAATTTCTCAGAGAAGTCAAGGTTTTATAGTAAACCTAAGCAGGAAAATATTTTAAAGAGAGAAATATTTTTTCAGGTCTGATTTCATAAAAACACAAAGATGCTAAAAGGCACACTTTTGCAATGGATGTAAAAATAATTTTTCTGCATGTGAAACAACAGAAAAGACAATTCTCTACAGCCTGGGGAATGCAGGTCAATGTTTCAGTGTGTTGGTATTGTGAGTACTTGACATATGTAGACATCCTCTTCACTGTGTCATAACTTTTATTTGCCACATTTTCTTTCAAAATACAAATGGTATTTCAAAGTCTCAGTACTCACAAACCAACATTTGCCCAAAGAAGAAGCAGTCTCCCTTCCCATCACCAATTCAGTTGTGCACTGGTAGCCATTGGAGAAACTGGCAGAGAAGAGGATCTACCTGCACCTGCCTCATCCCTATCCTCATGCCATTGAGCTTCCTCTATCCAACTCCTGTATGGCCCAGCACTAAAAAATGAGATGAAATTTGTCAAGATCCAAATGCAAGATCCATTTTCAGGGATTTCAGAGGTGAAGAATGACAGACAAGTACCATGGAGGGCTGGATAGCAGACTGGGTAGAAAAACAGGACTCTTGCCTGAGCTTAGGATAAAATTTCACTTCCCCAACTTGTCCAAGTTTTTCCCTGGAGTCCAGTGACTTGGACTTTACAGAAGGATGTATATTTCTCTTGAAACTGAATTTGAAATATATAGTTCAAGTGACATTTTTTACTTCATAGAAAATATTAAAATATAATAATACATTCAAAAACTATCTGAAAATTTAAACAGACATTTTAATTTATACTGGAATATAGTGAGGTATCTTGGCCTCATCTGGTGACAAACAGAATTGGAAGACCTAGAAAGGCTTTAGTATCATTTCCAGTAGACTAATTTTCCAGGAAAAAGCCTGATATTTCTTCCTTAGATATTTTCAATAACTTAGCCAAATCAGTACTGGGTGCACAAAGACTGAAAATTTCTCTTGACAGTAAAGTTCTAGTGCACTGTAAAGTAGCTACTAAAGAGGTTCCTTAAAAATTCAATTTTCCTTAGACTGGCATTGCGAAATTTAAAAGCAAAATGCCCATGTGCTTTCTCCTGGGGCTTATTTGACTCCACTAAAGTCAAAAGAAAGTAATCCATTTGCTGCGGTGGACCTTCAGGGAAGCCCATTATGATTATAAACTGCCTGTAATCAAAGCAAATCCCAGTATAACAAACGCTCCTGTCCAGAGAATTGGTGTAAGTATGACTTATTGATGTGCACCAGACAAAGTTTCTCCATCAGTCTTCTAAGAATGTCTTTTGGTTGATTTTGGGGTTTTTTTTTTTGCTTAGCTGTAGATTATTGAAGATGATTTTGTAAGCACAGCTTGTTATCAAGTCTGTCTCTTAGGATCCTTCTCCTCATGTGAAACTGCTTTGGAGGGCTCCCTTGTTTCACTAAGAGCCTAGAAACACTTTTCACGTTTCCCCGAACCAAATCAAATCCACCAGTCAACCTGAAAACAGACTTGGAGTTCTGTATATTAAGAAATGGAGGGTGCAAGAACACACAAATTAGTTAGCCTTATCTGAGTATAAATTTTGCTGTAATGAATGGAGAATCTGCTCTTTTTAATTATTACTGGGTTAATTAATATATTTTGTTCGAATCCGTTTGAAATATCCAATGTGAATTATCTGACATGCTCCTTGCACATTGCAAATTTCAAGAGAACAATGAATGCTGAGGAAGAGCAATTAAAAGTTGGGGGTTCTTTTTCTTTTCTCTCTTCTTTTTTCCTTTCCTCCTTTCCTTTCCTTTCCTTTCCTTTCCTTTCCTTTCCTTTCCTTTCCTTTCCTTTCCTTTCCTTTCCTTTCCTTTCCTTTCCTTTCCCTTCCTTTTCCTTTTCCTTTTTTTTTAGTTTTTTTTTTTTTTTAAATACGAGAAGATTACAGAAAGCTGCACAAGGTTTCAAAGCACAGCTGTGTTTTGCTCACACTCTGGAAAATTGCTGTAAAACCAGTATGATAATGAACCGTGTTTATTGCATCCCAGAGGGTACCATTTCCAATGCACTTGGCTTGCAGTGAGAAGATGAGTCTCCCATTTGCTAATGCCACAGGTCAAATCCAGAAGTCAAACTGGGTTTTGGCTGGCTCTGCAGCATGTGAAATAACAATTGTTAAGTTAACATTTGATTAAAGAGGCAGGTGAGCAAGCATGGGAAGAACAGCAGAGGTGGCTGCCCCTGTTGAGACTATCTCATACACAGAATAGCACCTGCAGGAAAATGCAATGATTCTCATTTGTTAGAATAAACATTAGCTTGTTAATAATACAGAACTCAGAGAAGAGACAGCAAAATATCTGTCCCCTCAAGCAGAACAAATTACACAGGGGACAGTTTCTGCCCTTGAGAATCAATGGGAATTGATTTAAAGGAACTGTAGCCCTGTTAAAGAAGAACTGCAGTGGAATGGCAGATCCTTGTTTGCTAATCCAACATGATCCCTATTAGCGGCTGTTCTGTGAGTCAGAAATTACCTCAGACAAAAAAGATACTGATTTTTTAGGTTGCTTTGGGCATATACCTAGGCTGTGGAATGATGAAGTAAAATCAGCTGACCTGAAGTAAAATCAAGATATGACAGCTGTCTTTAATAAAATTCCTGCTCTGCAATTGAGAAAATTACTTCAGTGTTTGCATTTTTAACTCGGTTTTCCATCTTAACTGTAGAAGTTACCCCATAGCCAGGTGTTATGCAAAGGAATTTTTGAATTTTGTACTATAACATGAGAAAAGAAAGTTTCTTAGATAACCTGAGCATTGCCTTTTCTCATTGGTGAGGTTTGCATATGAGACTCATACACACAAGAGAAAAATGGAAGCAAGGAAAAACATCAGAACAGTATCTAGCAAACTTTGCCACCCTTTCTGAGTAAATCTTTGAAGAAAACAGACCTATCGTGATATGCTACACTTACAGATCATGCATGAGGTTACAGATAACTCCACAGTGTTTTCTACTGAAATCAGGATGAGACAGTTTCTGCTACTAAACAAGTAAGAAATGATGATAACATCTAATATAACTGGAAGTTTTTCAGCAATAATTTCCATGAGGAGCTGAGTGACAGAATACCTGAGCCTGAACAAATGCTATGAAGGCTCACTTACTCTGAAGCTTCAAGGCTCTTTCCTAATTATAAGGTTTCTACCACATCTACTGATCTCCATTTTCTCTATTTTCTTCCTGCTCTCTGCCTTTATGCTGTCCCATGCATGTGTTCCTCAGCTGGGCATGAAGAAGTGGATGTGAGGACTATTAGCAATAAAGGAACATGCACCTGCAAATCCACTATTTGCTCGTGGATGTACTGTATGGGAAATTGAGAGCATGAGAAAATGCACAACCAGTTGAGCAACAGCAAGCCTATAATACTTCATATACAGAAAAACCATCTTTTGAGCCTATTTGAAACCTTATATTTCTTGTGGAAGCCATCTGAGATTTATCCTCCATAAGGAAGGCAATAAGGTTCTCTGACTCATAATCTATTATAAAGATCTATCATTTCTAAATCTAATGATCACTGGCATAGCTTCCATACAAAATCCTTGTCTCCCAGGCCTTAGTTTGGGACACTTTTGTGTCTTATTGCTAATAAACAGCTCCTGTCAACAGCAACAATGTGGTATCTAGGAAGTATCTTTGACTGCCTCCCTGTGTGTTTCAGTTAGTTTGTAAAACATAAAGAATTTTCTCAGTCAATGTCTTTCCTTGAGGAAAAAGTAATTGCACCATAAATAGTATTTTTGTGTCAAGGTTTGTTAAATTGGATTTGGGGATTTTTTTTTTTTTGCTGTTAAAAGACTCTGCTCCTCCTTTTATCTACTGAAACAGAAGGGGCAGCTTTACCGCAGTGTTTCAAAAACATCTCTTCATCTTGACCAGAGGAATCATCCATTTGCTTTCATGTCTTTTTGATCTCTGGCCTCCTTGCTAAGGTCAGTAGAGGAGATGCTTCCACAATAAAATGTGTGTACAGATTACTCACATGTGTGCCCTGTGCAACCTGACTGGAGGAGGCAGTAACATCCTCCCACCTGAAAATTCTGTATCAGGAGGGTCCCAAGCCAGAGCTCTTGCTGAGTCCCATGTTGCCATAATTGCGTTCCTACAAGTACCAGAGTTAAGTTAAATGTTAAACTCATTCCTGCTGATTTTTATAAAACTGAGAGTACTAACCTACATTGTTTCTGATGATGAAAAAAATATAAGTGCTTTGCTGATCACAAGCCTTCCATTTTTCAGATATCTCTGTAAGCAGCATTATTTATCTTTTTTTTTACCTTCTGTTTCATGTCAAAGTAGCTAAAATCCACCTGTGTGTTAAAAGCAATGAAAAACAACACTTCCTTCATTCATTCAGCCAGTTCTTAGTGCAGTATATTTTTTGTTACAGTAATTTCTCCAGGATTAAGAGTTGCACAATCAGTACAGTCATCTCAAAAATGAAATTGTACTGCTGCTGGATAGAATGACTTTTTGGCTAATAAGATGAATAAATGACCAGAAGGAAATTTGGCCAGTTTCACATTGATGGTAAATAAAGCTGTCTCAACCCTAGCAATCTTCTTTAAAATACAAGTCCTTGCATATAAGAAACAAATCAAATAGATAATGTTTCACAAGATGAATGATGAAAGCTTAGCTGGGATGAATTTACTAATGTTATATTTCTTCTACATCTCTCTTTCCATTGTGGGCACCTCACTGAACACAGCTAACAATGGCTTTTTTTTTCTCTGTTCTCCCGAACTGATTAATGTTTACTCACAGGACCTTGATTACTGTATTACAAGCCACAGATTTGCAAGATTAAAAATGTCTGGTGAATTAATTAGCTGCAAATCAACCTAGGCACGGCTTGACAAGTTCCAAGCAGTTCTGATAAAGTAAAAAAGGAGGAATCGATAGTGACCACAAATACATGACAATATGTTGGCACTTTGTGACAATAAATAGTGGCGGCTGCCCTCTCTGCTGACAAAAGAAGATATTTCATTGTCCATACAGTGCTATCTAAAGGCTAAATCCTGCCCAGATTGGTGTGGCAATCTCACTGATAGGTTAAGTGTTCTCAGTGAAATATGTCCCATGGGCCAGCCCAATAACCCAGGGAGAACTGGAGCTGGAAACAAGCTTCCTGCTTTGTCTTCACTTTCAGCCAGAGGGAACACCACAGTGCTGGTGCCAGGAGCGATCCCAGCACAAGTGGATGCTGGCTAACGGGAGGCCAATGTGTGTCCCAAAGTGGAAATTCAGGGAATGATGTTGAAAGTCATTAGCGACTTTCCCAGTTACTTTTGAACTTTTCCTCTGTAGTTACTGCCATTGTCTTATCCAGTTATAACAATTTTAGATCTTTCTGACCATATAACAGATCTCCTTGGAAACCTGCTGGTTTTTTCAAACATGGTCCTTAATGCTGAATGGTGACACAGGTCAGGAACTCTAGACATATACCTGAACTTCAGAGAAGCAAGTGCCTTAACTGGCTAGTAGTCTCTTCCTCAAGTGCATAAAATTTAAAATTAATTCCATTTAAATATTGCCTGAGAAACAGTCTGGGATTGATACATAATAATGCAGAACATATTGAAAAAAGCATCAGTAGTTGGAATTTCAGAAATAGTTACTGCATATGTATGGTACATTTAAATCGACAGGAGTATTGCTTTCAAATTCACGCATTTGAAATTTATCTTCAGTACGTAATCTGTGCAAGAGCAAGTCTTTCCTTCTGACAGCTTGCATCAGGAAACTGTATATGTGTTGGATAACAAACTCAATTAGCATTCTTCAGTCAAAATGCAAGTAAAGCATCCTAACTGTTGCAGGTTATTTCCTTCATAAACTACTGACAATGATAACTGATAGTGAAGCAAATACAACAAACATTGCATTATATGAAACAAAAGTTTAATTTATTCCTTTGCCATTTTTCTATATGTTTGTTTTTTTCCTTGATTAAGTAAATGTGATAAATCCTTTTTTCATTTTACACAATTATCCCTGCTCTATTCTTTTACCAAAATATTTAAGATGTGAGATATAATATTAGACATATTGTCTCCATAACTTTTCCTTAAAGTGCTGGCACACTAAATCACAAAGCTGTTTCCAATAATGTCTAGAATGTATTTTCCAATAATATAATTTTTTGCAGCTACCACTTGGTTATCCTTGATGACAATGTTCCTGATAATTTTTTTGTTTGTTTTGTTTTAGGCTTAGGATTTAAATGAATTTTAAGATTGAATCCTAATAGAATCTCAGGACTTGCTGTCATGTGTATACACAGACACACACACACATATATTTATATATACACACATGTATATATATATATTTATAAAAAATGCATTTGACACGGTAAATTTGCTCCCAAGCATGAGATAAGGTCCTACTATTTTTACTATGATAAAACCAAACACTTTCACATAGAGTATTCATTATAGGGTGCTGTGGACACTGAGCATCTTGCATTCACCATAACCTGGGCAATCTGCACACAACTGTGCTTCAAATGTTCTGTCCAGAAAAACCATGTCTGCTCCACGTGCTTTGCTAGATAGCACAGAGCCTGTTTGCCCTTTGCTCAGTCTGTGTTTGGCAAAGGAAGTGGATCTCAAAGTGTAAGAAACTTGGGCTCAGGGAACCACAGATAAGCTACAAGTGTAGCTCTGGTGTCCATACAAAGTCTGCCTGAGCTCCAAAGAAAAACCATGTGAACGTGGCCAGAGCAGCACACAGCGCATTAATAGACCTGATTCAAGGCAGCATGTAGAGTTTCAGGCTTTGTCACAGTGCTAACCATGTTCATACGGCTTTTGGTCAGGTTGGAAGGTGAGCAAAGTGATTTTGCTTCTGCCCCAGATGCTCACTGCAGACATTATTCTGGCTGGGTGTAGGCAATGGCACTGAATTTGCTCAACAATTTCAGAGTCCTCAACACTAAAGGGACTGAACATGTCAAAATACTAGAAGTGTGTCTACACTGCACATGTCTACGTTTGCATATCCACATTTACAATTTCCACAAAGAGGAAAAACAGTTCAAAATATGAGGCCAGGAGCATTACTCTTCTCCTCACCAGTGTGCAGCCCTATATCCTTCCCCTGAGAGATAGCAGCTAAAGATATGAATCATTGCTAGCTGAAGAGATCACTGTATCTGGCTCTCCCCTTGGTCTCTGCTTACCATCATTTTGCTGCTGGAAAAGCCCTCATGAGTATTTCAGTGCAAAGCTCCATCTGATAGCACCACAGAGGACCCAATTCTTTCAGGTAAGATGGGCAGGAGAGTACCTGCCCACAGGATCCTGGCAGGCTTAGATGGGAGATAGGAGCCGAGCTAACTTTGTGCTGTGAAGACCAAGTTGTATCTGGCCGAGTCCAGGAGGCAAATTTTAGATGTCCTTGAACATCTGGCATTAAAAATGTTCAGGAGCTCCTAGTCAGTGCAGTTTGGAGGAACACAGTACGAGCCTGAGACCCTCGACGTGCCTGCGCCGACCTCTGCACCTGTGCTGCAATGTGCCAGGTAGTCGGTCCCCAAATGCTGTGGCTTTCATCCAGCACATGCACATGGTTTTCCTCTCTTTTATGAGCTCTTTGGTGCATGAGGTGGGGAAGAGAGTGCTGGACTATGACCAGGCCTTGCCCTGAGGAGACTTGTAGCACACAAACACAGTCTATGCCTTGCCTTGGCACTGTGTTATGTCTCTGCAGGCTCTTCTAGACATTCAACTAGGAGCATTTTTTACCTTTAAGAAATCGCTGATCTGTGAAATTCTGTTTTGCAGTACTCTTATACACTGGGTGGCTGAGTGGACACACCTATTTCATGCTAAAAAATGCTGTTGTGAGGTTTAGTTCAGTGCAAAAAACTACACCAAACTTAGTGCTTTTTTGAAAGGATGTGGACCTTCCTACAGCAGAACAGATCCTGTGTAGAAAAGCTGCTAGCATTCCTAGAGCTGCAGCATGCCAGAAGCAATTGCTTCCAAAGTTGGCTGAAACCTATAGATAGAAACAACTTACACCAGTCATATCTTTCTTTCTATGAATGTTGCATTTTGTTACTTTGACAAATCTGTTACATTTTTAAATTTATGCCAACCATTCCTTGAAATGAGATTCTTGGTTACACTTTAAAGTTTCTTGGCTGATTTTATTTTACGCTGCCTTGCATGTAGAAGTTGAGATTTGGTCTCTCTATTAGTTGGTCACTTATATCAAAATTTCTTATTAATCTCTCTCAATGAATATAGCAACTATATGAAAAACTCTGTTGTAACTATACACAAGCTTCTCTTTGACTTCTCTGGCTCATGCAAATCACCCCACAAGCGTGCTGAAGAGGACTTTTTGACTGAATCTTGCATATCTGGTCTCTTTGCCCTAGGATTGAGAGTAGGCATACAGTTTACTAATGTGTATATAAGATCCTCTGTGTAAGAATGAAATGCTAAGCATTTAGAGCAAAATGTAAGTACAGGAGCCAAGCTTACACAGTTAGAATAATTCCTTTTAATGAATGTATTAGTCAGTAATTGGCTTTTGGAAGAATCACTGGAAATGACTGGTTCCAGAGACATTTTTCAAAGTCTTCTTAAAAGGATCACAAAACAGCAACTCAGTCAAAGTGGGTATATTCTTGAAAGTTTGAACTAAAAATGAAAGAATAAGAAATCTTTGATTCATGCTGAGTCAGCACTAAGTTTAGCTTATGTATTTCAGGTTGAGCCAAGTGCCTTGCAGGCACTAAGCAGATCTCCAGCTGAGTTCAGCTTGGAGTGAAGAGGTGAAAACTTCCACTACCATGATCTGAATTCATGTAGTTCACTCTAGGCCAGTGTCTGATTTTGACGTATTCATACCAGTGAAGAAATCTCACCAAAGTCCTGCTGCTGAGGTCATTGAGGTAAAATAAATGGTGCCAGGGGACCCCTCATGTGTTAAAACAGCTTTGTAAATTATCTCTTCATCAGTGACACTATTCCCCTAACTTTGCATGAACAAAGCTTTGTAATGTCATCTCTGTCTCTCCTGTAATGAAATCTGCTCATACCAGATGTGAGAAATCATCTCAGAAGCAGATCACTCAGCAATTTGCAGCCAAGTGAAAATGATGGCAGAATTTTTTTAAAAAAATCACTACATGGGAACTGCAGTAATCTGCAGGGTTTTTTTTTTATTTTTTATTTTTTTTATTCTCAGATTTGAAAGAATCTGTTCTCATTTTATCTCTTTTATCAGAATAAAGAAGAATGGATCCAATGCCATAATGAAAAGACATAGTTCTATAAACAATCAAGTGAGGATTTTATAACTTTATGTCTCTGGTACACAAATGGCTGTTTGCCATTTACTACATTTGGCTTTCTGCTGAGAGCATGGGCTCCATGTGAGCTAGTATAATTGCTACAATCAGCCAAATGAAATGGCTTATTGTGTATTTAGACAATTCTCCCCATGTCCTGCATTGTAACACTGCAGAATTAGTAATTGTCATGTTGGGCTTGTAGATTCATGGACATGTGTTGCAATTATTTTCATCACACACATCTTGTAGGGGTTTAACTTACACAGGCTTGTTTAGATGGATGCACAGATGCAATTTACTCTGCTTCCCATCACGCACAGGAGTAAGAGAGGCAGCAGTAGGACCCCAGGAATCTGCTGAAGTCTATTCCTTGGCATTGTGCAGGCAGTGCAGGGGGTGCAGAGTAAATCTCAGCGTCTCAGTCACTCTGGATTGCACAGCTTCAGGCAGGGAGTGGAGAAAGGGCAGTGGCTTTGGAAGCTGAATCGCTGGCAGAGCCAACTAAAACTCAATACAGTGCCACTCTTAAGGCTCCTTAGGAGTGATATGATCAAATCACAAACACTTCAAACTTGTTTGATTTGTGTTCTAAAAACACCAACAGTCTAGTTGTGAAAATTTGCTGGCCAATAGAAAGTAAATGAAAATATTGCATGATTGGGAGTCCCTTTCCAAATAAAGCACCACTTCTACTTTTAGTACTGCTTATGAATTGCTCTTTTGGGGAGATAATGATGTATTGGAAAGACCATCATATGTTTTAAACTAATACAGGTTTAATAGCTATTCACCACATATTAAAAATTAAATTGCCAATAAAATTGTAATTTTCCTCCTCTGCTTAAAAGTTTACAAAATCAGGCAGATGAGGCCTAGCATTAAACTTTGGAAGGAAAATGTTCTCCAACTTTATAAAAATTAATTAATAGAAAATTCGTTGGTTTGACAACGAAAATATTGTATATATGCCGTCAAGTCCACATAACCCAAGCAAAGAAACATTGCTCTGTCACCAGAGGCACCTTTAAATTGACTTAAACAAAATTGGAAATAACTTTTTTCATTATTAAATATGCATGGAAAGAAAGTATCGCACATATCTGTAAAGAACTTTTTTAAGAAAAATCATCTCATTACAGAACAACAGTTTTTAAAACAAATAAAATTTTTCTCTTACATTTTCTTAGACCTTTTCTGAATGAATATGGGTTTACATTACCTTTATTTAATTAGTAGTAGTAGTTGAATTGTCTTTTCTGCAACAGACAAATCCACAAGTCTTAAACCAAGTTTTTAACCAGATAAATTACCATTAAGTCTGCTGCTAAGTTTGTTTGGTTCATTAAAAAAATGCTCCCATAACTCTTACTTCTAACAGATAGATGTGATTGCTTTCCTTTACCAGAATGTAAATATGAAAATATGAACTTTTTTATTTTCTGAAATTAAATTTATTCTGAAATTAAATTTAAAAGGCCTGATGTTTTCATTATTTCAAAAGCAAAACTAGGGGTTTTTTACAGGTCTTTTTTTTTTTAATTTTATTTTTGCTATTGCTGTCTCAGTTGTATTTTATTGATTTTAGAACTGTCTGTGGCAAAAAGAAGAGTGCATATTGATTATTAACTGTCCATAAGGCCATAATGGAATTTCAGCATGGACTATGTTTAATCTTGCCAATTTCTATAAAAAATTATTACAGCTTTTAATGTGACTAGTCACAGCAATGCAAATTAGGAAACTGTCCATGTAGTCATCAGAGTGTTTAGATTTCACTCTCTGCCCTGTTCTCAGTGCAGGTAACACTGATGTTGTGAATGTAAGAGAGCAAGATTCTGCAGAGCAAATTTTGACTTAGTGCATAAAAACTTCTACCCCTGCCTCAAACTGCTGGATTTAATTCTGAGGACAAGGTGTCTATATATGTATTGCTGCATATACATAAATATATATATACAAACACACATATATATATATATCACTCTGCACTCATATCCTGCATTAGTTTGCCTAAGATAAACATTTTTGCAAACATTAATTTAAAAAGTTAAAAATGTTGTGAGAATAAAGAAAATAAATGCTAGGCATGAAAAATCACATGAATAAATAATACCTCTGTGTCCTTCCTTCCAAAACCAAATAAAAGCAAATCAAACAAACTCATCCCAAACCTTCTTCAGAAACCTTGCAATGCAAGCACTGATGAAGACCTTAACTCTTTAAATTCCATATGAAGCAACTTTTCTTCAATTCTCTGAGCCTGACCAAAGAGCTCACAGCTCTGAGGAAGAGTGAGAGGATGAGAGGGACATCAGAAGAGGAAGAGCCTCACTGGCAGCAGCGATGCTGCCCCTCTCCTCAGGAGGTGCTGGTGGGAGACAGAAGCTTGAGAAGGCTGCCCACTGTGCCTCACTCAGGCTTCAATTTCTGAGTTGGTAAAGGAGCAGCAAACACTTCAAACTGTCTCCAAAAGAAACCCTCACATCTTAGGTCACAGAGCTTACATTTCCCTTCTTTGTAAAGAAAAACAGCAATTCCCTTCTGTGAACTAGAACTTGATTCTGGAATGAAGGGTCTATTGAATATGACAGGACAAAGGACTTGATCCCAAAATCTATTTTTAGCAGTTCTTGCAGTGGTATATTTTCTGAAAAAACATGAATGTGTTTCTCTGAATAATCAGCTGTATCTCCAGGAAGAAAAGGGTAATCACTTTGTAAAAAGCTTCAGGTTTGAATTATCAAAGATTTGTTTTATTTAAAAAATTTTATAGAAGCAGGTGGCCATTGCTTAATTTGAAAATACCTAAGAAACCCCTGAAGCATAGGTTTTCTCTGATCTGTGTAAAGTTACCTCTGCTTTGTAGATTCCTGCACTTCCAAAGGTTTTTGTTTTGAGGAACTTGCCCCAGCAAAGAACAACTGGTATCGAATATTTCACTAATAAAAAAAGTCAACATTAAAAATGGCTAATTGAATGCATACAAATAAACATAGTCTGTGTAACCTTGGCCACTTCATAGTACAAATCTTTGTAATAGGAAAGACAGAAATTTACCCAGCAGCATACACACAGCAGTGACTACACTGGATATATCTGACAGTGAAGATTACAATACCAATTATCAGGTCTTCTCCATCCTGACAATGCCATTTACAACAGTAACTCTTCAGTTCTGCTTCTCTGTCCTAAAATGGATGGAAATAGTTATAGCAAATTGTTTCTCATGGAATCACTTGGTGTCTTTACAAGCCACTTACATTTTAAGCAGGATCCACAGTTTATAGAGTATTCTAAAAGTACCCATGTAGGCTTTCATATGGCATTACACTGCAAAACAAATCCATAATGTGTGAAAACCAGGTTTATGTCAACCTGCAAAAGCCATTTGATAAAATTCATGGACCAATTCTTAAAATCTAAGCTATAAAGAGAATGAAATGTATTAAAAGATTTGAGGTTTATAAAAAGTAACCTTTTATACCGTATTTTTACTTTACAAAAATATTGAAATAATCCATGAGTTTTTCACTTTGCACCAGCTTTAAAAAAAATACTATCAAATTTTGACTTGCACCTTTAATGCATCTGAAAGCACCATCAGGGGATACTTTTAACATAAAGTATAATACCATTAACTAACTTTAGGGAGGTATTTAAAACCCAAAACTTGCAGCAAAAGCACTCTATTACAAGAGATTCTAATTTTTAGATATGTCTGGACGCCAGTCTTGCACAGGCAGAAGAGGTTCTTCCACATAACTTGTTTCTATTATACTTCAGTGAATATACTTACTAAGAGGTGGCTGAAAGCCTTTAAAACACATCACTTTCACCTTGGGTGGGAAAAATTAGAGCTGTCTCTACACAGTGAGAGCTTGGTTGGTCTTTCCTGCTTCTTTTTCTGGTAGGGCTTGTGCCACTTGTTGTGTCCCTCGGGCAATATCAACCTTGCAGTTATACAATGTTTGGCACTAGAAGGGTATGGCATGTCAGTCTCTTGTCACACCTGCATACATTCACACACTGAATCACGCATTCTCAGTCCTGAAACAGAGAAGTTTCAGTGTGTTCAGCTCCTCGTAGTTTCTTCTGAAATATCTGAACGGGGTCCTCCAAAAAGTTTAGAATATGAAAACTATACTTCCTTGTTCTTTTAATTTTTTTTTTTTGCAAATTGAACACTGAATCATGATTATCATTTAATGAAATCACTACGTGCTAGAGCTCCATATTTTTCCTCAAAACCAGAAGTGAGCTGCATAGAATTTCTGTTGAAAATAGCATCAAGAAGTTAAATTACATTTTAAAAAGACTTTGAAATTCCACAGAAAACAAACAGTTCTAGTAGTATTAATTTAATGACTTAATTCATCAGAATTTAGTTTATTTTCCATTGACAGCCTTATAGACATGATGATGTTTCTTTTTAATTAAGAACTATTTTGAAAGCCTATTCTAACCTGAATGGTTGATTTATGGGAGTGTTGAAGACTACTAAGCTCCTATTTTTTTGCCCCAGAAAACAGTTTTCCTAACAGCAATACCGTGTGCTACAGTTTCATTATTTTTGAAAAGGTGTGGTCTTTTTGTGTTTGCCATTGATTATGGAAATATCAATCCTTAATTTCTAAAATAAAATGCACTACTAGCTGAAGTTGAAAGCTCGGTCAGAGCCTTATTATTGGTTTGATTGTAAGTACTGTGCAGTCAGAGTTTCATAGCAGTAAGGGGTGGAGGGTGAGTTCCCCCAGATGATGTAACTGATCTGTATGTGTGGGTCAGGGTTTGGGGTGTTTTGAGGCTTTCAGACGATGCTGCTGTACCAGTGTCCTGCAGACAGACTGCACACAGTGGATCAAATGATAATCATGATGATAGCCAGACTAAGAACACTATAGCTTGCTGCTCTACTTGTAGTACGCAGTTTAGTTGTTCCTACAGCCCTACTGTCAACCCTTAATTTGGACTGCAACATTGGAGCTGCTTCAAGCTGTGTTTTTGCTTTGCTTACAATGTGGTCTCATATTCCAAGCGCTCCTGAATAAGGGCATCATCTTTATACTGTAGCCGTGGAGGAGCAGGGGAACATTCAAATGCTAAGATTGCCTTCCTCAGGCTCCTGTCCAACACGTGTCTCTCCCAGGCTGGGTACCTGTTCCTGAACAGATCAATTTTAATGACAGACTCCTCAATCCTTGGTGGCCGGGATGAAGGTGTGGATGGTGCGGTGGGTCTCACCTGAAACACAGGCACACACCCATCCCTCTCGGCGAATTTTTGATCCCGCTCGCTCGTGACACTCCGGTTGTTGGAGATGGAGCGCAGTGTGCTCGTGGCCACTTCTGGGGGAAGGGTGAAGGCAGCGGCAGGGTCCTCGCAAGCACAGCTTGGTGACTGCCCAAACCTTGGTCCGTTGGGGTGAAAGAAGGCATAGTACATTAGCATAAAAACAATGCCTGTTAAAAAGCTGCTGAACACTACACACAGTGCTGGTATGGCAAATGCATCAGAGATTGGAGGGGCCTTGTACAGATACCAGAGAACGCTCAAGGCGGTGTTTTCTAAAAGGATGACAAAATAGTAAATGAAAAGCCTACAGCGTGTCCTTCCTTCCTTGACGTTGAACCAGCTGAAGATATAGATTATCCCAACAACCATGTCGAAAACTATCTCTTCCCATTTCGTGATGCAAAACTCTGTCTCGCAGTGAACGATCCAGAAGGTCATGATGCACCAGTGCAGCACGATGAAGATCCCAAAGTACAGCTGGAAAACCGAGGCAAACAGAGCAAAAGTAATGACCCTTGCTGCAATCGTGAAGAAGTGCCAGCAAAACTGGATTATAACAGCCATATAACTGATGGGTTTCTTGTCATCGCGGGAGTCACGGAGGGCCTTTTGGTAGGAAGCCAAAGCCCAAGCCAGGGATACAAGGGATGCTGCAGCAGTAAGACCTAGAAAGAAACAGGAGATGCAGTTAAGGCATAATTAGTATGTCAGCACTTGGCTGAAAACAGTGAGATCCTTGCTGCTTTAAATATGTTCTCCACCACTGGCACGATAAAACCTCTTCCTTCTCCTTTAGCTCAGAGAAATGAACCTCTGCTGCTGAGATTTCATTGCCCGATGCTGGATACACGCAAACAAGAGCAGCTATTAAACCATGCTCTGGACCTCTTCCATAGAAATTACATACTTGAAACAAATTAATTCATTCACAACTTTGAGCAAGTCGGGAATAGCTGTTTCTGTCAGCTGTGTGATTTAAGGGAACCTACTGTGGTTATTGTTTTCAAGAAAGAATATTAATTTTCTGATTTTGATAAGTTATTAAAGAAGGCTTATATAATGCAACCAAGTCTTTCTAACGAAAATGCCAGCACCATCTACATATAAACTAAATCAATAACAATGTGAGCATAAATCTACAAACTAAAAATAAATTTATGTTACTCTTGTTACACGAAAATTTAAACTGACTACCTTAGTCTTCATGATGGAAAAAAAAAAGCCCGTTTTGATATTTTCACCACTTTTAAACAGAATTTTAATAAGTAGAAAATGTCAGAACTTATTTTCTTCCAGCTGGAAATTCAATTTATTTTAAAAATGTTGGAATTTTTTACTGAATTAAAATTGTGAGTAACGATGAGCATAAAGTAGGGGGCTATATATTTTAATTTATATAGCCATTCTACCTCAAATATATCACAGAATTGCCTATTTACAAGGCCCTAAACTATAATATTTTAGTAAAACCTGACAAATATTTAAAGCATTCAACATGAAATTATTTCTCATAAGACTTAAAACACTAATTTCGTGAAAACATAAAAACTGTAAAACAACTGTTAAAAAAATAGACCTTTCCATACTTATTTTAAATGTGTATTATTCTTTTCTCTTCAAGGGAATTTGATTCTTGTTGGTAGGTAAATTTAGGAAAAAAATGTTGCTTTGAAACAAATCTGACTTTTAAACTAATCTGTTGCTTCCATACACTACCAGAAAAACACCTTACATTCCCATTTCAAAAATGGTATAGTTCAGCATAATTATTCACATTATAAATACTTACATAGCATTCTGGTAGAAATGAATGATAACTCTTCCTTACTAGAAGATTAGTTTTTATTTACTTACGACTTGTATCCAGCTGCTTTGGATGAAAATGGGAATTGCAATTGAAGTACAAAATTCTTGCCTTTCAAGTGTATTTATTATTTAAATAAAATTGCAATAAATGTTGTATACAGAGGAAAAAATGTATCAAGCATTTTATATTTAAAACTGGTTTACTACCAAAGCTAATTTTACATACAGCTAATGAATGAATTCATAAGTCTCAGGATCCCAGACTGAGAATTTATTCATAGACCATTTAAAGATAATGATGCTTCAGCTTATTCTATTTCTAAGCAGTTCCTTAACTTTGAACTAGTTATTGAAGTAAATCAAACTGACATGAAGAAAATATTTCTTTTGTCTGCTGTTAAAAGCTGTTTAATCATTTCAACAACCTTTGGTTCTGGATGCATAGCCAATATTTTTCTTCCCTATTAAACAGCTTTCTTTAGAATTTAACAAAAAAGAATATATTACTTAAGTATTATAAATTTTAAGAAATTTTATTAATAGAAAAGGGTAAATTTAAGCCTAAATACATGTTGTTATTTACTTTGAAAGAAAACAAAAAAAGGTTATTTTAAGAGAAAAAAAAGTAAGTTATGCAGATAAATTCTACTTGGCTTAACACACTAAGATTTTGCTCAGCAAGTAGTATAGAGAGATTCATTACTTTCAGGAGGGATTGTGTTTGCCAGTGTTTCTCTCTCTCTGGCAGGGTGCGAATAAAGTTGTGAGCTCCCATGAATCCATGAATTGAAGACCCCTTCTTTTTAAAAATAAAAATAATAATAAACAATAAGCAGAAATACAGAGCGAACTTAGGATTCCAGGTAGAATTTTTAATAAAACTTCATAATTTTTCTTCCCATGCAGATGCCTGCCTGAAAAACCATCAAAGTTACTTCTACAACCTTCCTCCGTGGAGAAAATAAGCTATCAGCAATGAAGACAGGAATGAGACATGGTATAAATTGGTGTTTTCCTTTCTGACATGTATATTTGCTTTTTCACACTGGGCTGCCTTTCTGTATCCATTATCTCTGATGACAACCCTGGGAGCTGAAAATGTAAGTTCTTGTTTTCCTGTAGGAATGTTTTAAGTATTGAAAAAACACTGTTCATTTCCCTCATGAAATGAAAAGTTGGGAAAGGTGGATGAATAGGATAAAGAATCTTTCAATACAAACAAGCCACTCTGAACAAGAACTCAAGAACAGCACTATCAGCACAGGAGAAAATAATGTGAGCGAGAAATCCATATATTTTCTTTGCAAATCTAACTTTAATGACCTCACACACTCCCCCAGAGGTTTGCAGAGATATCATCAGTTTTTGCATTAGGAAGTGTAAAATCATTCAATAATGCACACAGAATATAATGCTAAATTCATAGGAATTTCCACTGTTCTAATGCTAATTAATTCATAGTCATTGTCTGGGACATAAAGAAGCAAGTACAATGGCTATGTAATTCTGTTATTTAAATAGCCATTAATAGGGAATCATCCTCTGCTTTTACAGAACAGACTCAGGGATACTGGCATACAGGAGAGAAAAGGAGACAAGGGAATGTACAAAAGGGAAGAATTGCCAGTTAATATGTTATGTATCTGCTCTTGGCTATTGGCAACGGCATTAGGGACACAGAATTAAGATAAAGTTAAATGCTTCATGGGCTCCATCCATTTTTCTTTATTGATGAGATCAAGCACTAAAGAATTATTGAAAGTAAATTAATAATGAGAAGAATGATGTATAAGTGATGCAAATGGCAGTTTGCTAATAAATGTCACTATATAAATAATTCACTGGGAATGGTTATAAATAAAGGGAATTATTGTAGCACTGAATGGATAATTCATTAATTAGAATGTATTGATGCATTTGCTAAGTATATATAAACCTCTTTATCCCTATTTCAAAGAACAACTAAAATAAATTTCTATTACTAAAATTTTCGCAATGCAGGTGCAGTCAAGGAGACTAATTTGCCACTCAGAAACGAACAGAGATTGGACAAGATCTGCAGAGCCGCTGTTCATGAAGAACAAGAACCTGCTTTGCCACTTGCTCATCTGCAGTCTCTGCACACTTTTTGGGTACTTGCAGCAGCTTTCTGGTGTATTTGACTCTCTTGTATTATGAGAGTCTTATATTTAGGGTCTTGATCTTGGAAATTAAGACTAAGTAACCATTCCCAGTGAATATGTACACAAGCAACTATATGCTCATCCACTACAGACTGTTACAAGAATCAAAAGCTTTAGAAAAGGAATTTTCTAAAATGGCCTTAGGAAGCATGAAACCATGTTCCTGTTTCTTTCTTTTCTAAAGCTGAACCTTTAAACATTTTCTGCAGTATATGATTTGATCTCTAAAGTTCCATCCTGAAGAGGAAAGAAATGCAGGCTTTTCTTTCAGAAAAAACATCACAATTTGCATCAGTAAAAGGATGCTTTTGTATGGTTCTAAAGCGGACACCTGAAGTACTCTAAATAGCAAAGAGTGGGAGTGTACATACCCACTTTCAGCCTTTGCAGCATAGCCCATCCACAATAATCACAACAGCAAGAAAATAGGGCACTGTATCAGGACAACATTCTGCCAGGAACTAATTAGAATCCATTTTGAATGAAAAATGCAATTTAACCTCTTTTATTCTGTGAATGGTTTGCATTACTTAATTCTATTGTTTGTATAAAGGAAGGACATCTTTCAAATTACAGATGAGTTTCATATGTTCTTAACATAGTGAGAGTCTATAAGACTTTCTGTCTGGTAAACAAAGAACAGAATTGCTTTGATTGAATCATAATTTTGATTTCTTTCCCTGAAATTATTCATATCTCTATATATGATATGTGATTGCATTTTATAGACTGTGACATTTCTGTTTGGATACTTTAAATATAATACATAATACACGACAATGAACTACAGCTCATTAAAGACAAGATAAAAAACTCACACACGACTTTGACAAGTGAAAGCAAAAGCATATGAGGGAAAAGATAATGTATAGAGAGATGAATACATTCATGAATGTAATATTGTTTCAAGGAAGCAAGCAAGCTCAAATAACTAAATGAGAATCAATGGAATTCTCCCCAGTGGCATTTTTGAGAAACCTGATTTGGACTTGAAAGATTAAAGGTATATCCAGGCCCATAAATGACTTTTTTCTAATCATATCACTACATAAATCCTACACAGCAGAAGGACAGAACAGCTCAAGTCAGCTGGAACTCCTACAAATGAATCAACTGATCTGAGAAAGTGCTCCTTGACATTCAGCCTGATTTCAGAAATCAAATCCTGCCAAGGCTTCTGTCTGCTTCATCCTTCCTTTGAAACTTCCTCATCTCACCATTTCCAGGAGTAAATTCATCTAAAAGCAGGAATACCAAATGCAGCAGGACATCTAGGTGTGACAACATTGCCTGGGATGTGAGACTTTGAAACATTATTTTAAGAAAGCCTATTTTTTGATTTTCCTTCTCAGCTGGAGAAGTGACATTACAGGCATCCAAGCTTCCAGGTGCTTCTCTGAACCAAAGCCAAGAATCTCTAATATTCATATCTTAGTTCTTTAGGAAACAGCATATCACGACTGCATCCCCCCAGCTTCAGAAAATGTCTTGCTATATTTACACATTTTTTGCCACACTGCTCTGCAAGTATAGGCACAAGCTAAAAATTCACGTGGAGGCAGCCTTGCAGGCAGCACAGCAATGGTTTGTGGGTTTCTGCACTAATTCTTTTGTTCCCAAACACAGTGTATGACAGAAATGTATGTCGTGGTGTACACACTGTGCTCCCACATGTGGTTTAGTACACAGGAGGCTTTGAAGGCTTTAAGGGCAGCTTTTGGTCATATCAAGGGCCAGGTCATCAGTACATGTTTCATGCTCATGAATCTCATTCCCTGACCAATACTGTGAGATTAAACCTAAAGATGAATCTTACTGTTCTTTCATGCATTCATTTTCTAAAGGGACAACAATACAAACTCTTGCCTTCACCTGGACTATTTCCCCATAAACACATTGCCAAAATAATCCCATTACTTTCTCACGTCATATATTTGTTTGATGTGGCAAATTAGCAAGTTTGTCATATATTAGCTATCCTAAATCAAGATCAAAGGCTTTCTATTTTGCCACCATTTCAACTGAAATAAGCTTCCTGAGGTCAGAAAATGACTTTTTTCTTTTTTCTTGACTCCCACCATATCTGATCGTGTCTAGATTGAAACGGCACCCTACCGAAATGTTCCACTCCTGTGCTTTTACACTCAGACTTTGCTACCAACAAACATGGGAGTGTCAGTGCCTGAGGATGAATCTCCAGTAGTTCACATTCCCAGTTTTTGCCTCAGGCTTCCTTCACAGCTGGGCATTTTCAAGGCAACATAGACGGTTTCATCAGCTTGCCAACATTCAGCTTAACTTTCTCCCACTGCATACCAAGGTGGATTAATGCAGCATAACGGGTGACAGGAACTCTTCCTGGTTGAAATGTAAGTTGGAATTACACCTGATATTACTTCTCCTATGTGTTACAAAATACTCGTAGAACATGCTAGCATATATATAGGAATAATTTCTCCTATGATTCCTCTCAGCTGCTTTCAGTAGACACTTCTGAGACAACTTCCAGCTATTTCTTCAATTTGCCCCTCCACAACTTACTATTGCACTGAAAGTCAAGAAATACTCGTTACTTTCAACATGATTCATTTTACCTACTCCTAATTTTTTACCAGCAGTGGTGTGGACTCTGTGTAGAGGACCAAGGTTAACTGGCAAAATTTGGCTTATTGTATGTATCTTTAGCTGTTTCTTAGGGTTTGTACAGGACACCTGCCTAATGATTTATCTCTGGCTGCACTCAGAGTCTTATCCACCTTAGCAAATCTAACTGTTAGTGCTGAGAAGCATCTGCTGATCAGCAGTCCTGGTCATAGCTTTAAATACATGGATGATGGTCATAATTTTGTTTCAAGATAAAATCAAGCACAGTTTCTTTTTGCCTTGCCCCTAAATCCAAACTAACACTTTTACCCAGTTTTTTGTTGTTAATGTTTTAGAAGTCGTATTAGAAATTATGAATGCAATCAACACAGATAAAGAGAGGCAACTTGGTATGCAAGGAACACAAGAACCATGAAAGTTGGCTCTCTCCTCTCTTTCAAAAGACCACAGTAAGTAATTGAGATCTCTCTTTCTTCAAAGACAGTAAATGCTCCTCTACTTTCTCCTCTATCTGTAGAAGTAATTGGCTCTTTCAGACACTTGAAGTCTTACTGCCAGAATACTCCAGCTAAGGCCAGTTACTAGCTCACATGCTGGGTGATCTCTTCCCTTTCAATTACATTTTTCTAAGATTTGTTAGTTTCTTGCTCTACCAAAAATATGTTATACTTAAAACTTTTAGTTTAGGAGTCCTTATTAGCCACCAGTCAAGTCCAGTCCTTCACTGTGACAACTGCCAGGTACTCATGTGTGCCGTGCAGTCTGTGTGCTGCCAGGCTTGGCAAGACAGCATGAGATCATTTTGCCTGTTAAGAATCTAAACTTAGATTCTGTACTTTCACAGCTAGACTCCTTGTCTGTTAGGCAGTTTGGTGTCTTTTATTCCAGTGAAGTATGTGCAGCACAAACATACCCACTGACTCCAGGCTCATTTCCATGATTTCTCCATTTCAGGACTTTCAATGGCCTGAGCCTGCTGCAAGTAGCTTACAGAAACCAAGCTATTATTTGCAGAATACAGCAACCTCAAGCAGAACAAACCCCCTGCCATTAGCTCTTAAGAAACACCATGACAACCTTATGCTAAGTTAAATATAGGGCACCATCTATGGGAGACAGCTCTGCCTGCACTGCTCTGTCCAACACACTGCGTGCACGGACACCTTCCACAGCCCAATGGCAGCAGCAGCAGCAGCAGCCCNTAGATTATTTGTCTTCTATTAAAGAATGTACAATTATATATATATATACAGATATATAGCACTTAGTCTATGAGAGTGCGTGAGCATGAACAGGGAAAAAATAGTTTTAGCATTTGTTTCTTTTGCAAAGTCATTGTGTCACCTGCCCCAAGATTTGTATGCCATCCTTCTCAGCTCACAAGGCAGGGGCCTGCCAGATGCTGGTGGCTGGCTTGGCACTGCTGCAGGTGTGGACTGAACCCACATATCAAAAAAGAGCAAGAAAGTGAAACTTTGGGCCAAAANTTCTCCCTGCCACCCAGCAGGACAAAGAGAAAAAGATAGAGTTTACTAGACATGTAAAAAAAAATCCTGCTAGAACTTAACTCTTGAGGAAACGCCTTTCTGTTGGTCTACATTTCTGTGATTTCACCGGTACTCTTCTGTTGAGCTNTTTTTTTTTTTGCTTATGCAGCTTCTGTACAAATTCTACCCTTGTATATTTCACTGATTTGGAGGAACCAGTCACACAGATTTTCATTCCATTGTCATCTAACAAGATCAACTGGAACATTTTTTATTGGAAATGCTTTGGAAAAATATTAAAGTGAACACCTACTTTCCTCCCCCCCCCNGAAACTTTGGGCCAAAAACCCTCAGAGCAACAATACAAAACTAGAACCAAAATGGTACAAAATTTGGAAATAAATCTGTTGAAGTGAAAGCATGTTGGTGCTACAAACTGTATTGGTTTCCTAACCAATTCTCCATGAAACTGTTTTCTAATTGTTTTCTAACTGTTTTCTAATTAGGTGTCAGGTGCCCAAGGGGCACACATGGGGTGGCCTCCATGAGGAGAAGTCAGAGCCTGTCCCATGTAGGACACAGGTTTTTCCAGCCAGTTTCCAGCCAGCTCCAAAGTGAGCCACCACAGGAGACAGCTGAGCCCATCAGCCAATATCTTGGTGCCTCTTGAAAACATATTTAAGAACAGACATTTAAAAATGTCTAATAGGCAGAGGAGAGGGACAAATAGGGATTAAAGAGCAGCTGTGTAAGCACTAAGGTGAGAGAAAAAGGAAGGGGATGAAATTCTCCAGCCAGCTCTGGGAGAGAATCATGGTAGAGCAGGTAATTTCCCACTGCCTGAGAAGGACCATGATGGTCCTATGCAGCCCATGGATATTTCTTGAAGGTACGTATGGCCATTGGAGAGCCCACACTGGAGCAGTTTTATTTTGAAGGAACTATACCTTGTAGGAGGAATATCATGCTGAAGCAGAGGAAAAGTGTGAGGAGAAAGAAGCAGGAAAGAGAAAATGGTATGGGACTGACTGGAACTCCCCATTCCCCATCATCCTGTGTCACATGGAAGGGGAAGGCAGCAGGGTCAAGGATGAAAGAATGAAGTTTATTCTGGTAAAATCTTGCTTTAATTTCTCTGTGTTTCTCACTACCCACATGTGTTTTCACTGGCAATAAATTATACTACAAGTTTTATCTGTTTTGCCTGTGGCGGTAACTGGTAAAGTATCTCCCTGCCTTTACCCCAACCCACAAGGTTTCTTACCCTCCTTTCTCACCCTGTCCTGTTGAGGAAGCAGAGTAAATGAACAGCTGGGTGGGTGTCTGACTGCAGTAAGGTCAACCCATGAATCACATGAATTACCTCATGCCAATATATTTCTGGATGCACAAACTGTACATATGGTCATGGCTTTAGGGGCCAGGTTGTACCTGTTCCTTCCAGGACCACTCAAGAAAATTATTTTTTCCTTGCACAGGGATGCATGAAACATTCCTCAAAATTCTGTAAACCCTCCTTCCTCTGAAGGGTGTCTTGCCACCTGCCAGTGACCTACAATGTACTGGCTGCCTCAAAAATGGATGTCTGAGAATATCAAAGCTGTCACATTATTTCCAGAGATTTAATGAGAGAATGTGGGAGCAGAATGCACCAAATACCCAGGAGAATTGGAAGGTTACTACAAATACAGTTTTTCAGTGCCTGTAGAGAAAAGTACAAATTCTGGAAAAGGAAGTACCTATAAAATTTTTTTGTTTTAGTTTAACATAGTCACAAAAAATTTACCATCTTAGATTTTTTAGTGAAACATGTAAAAAATTTGATACCTCAGTAATGTGCTTCATGGATGTAGAGATATATTGAAAGTGAGATAGCACAGTAAAAATCAGTGTAAAATACAAGCCACAGAGCATTGAATCATGAACACTGAGTAAATCCTATAATTGTGTTCAAATAAATGACTAAGAATTAAAAAGTTTCAAACACAGGACAAAACATCCTTCCAAATATTCCAAAGGATATTTGCCTTGACTTTAAATATGCACTTTTTTCCAGTCTGAATTTATCTACTTTTGGTTTTCAGCCATTGATTTGGCTGAAGTTCTGTAGGCTGTAGTTCTTAGTTCAAATGACTTAAGCATACTATTTCATTGACCTTCAGAGTTTTAAAAAGTAAAGGTTTCCAGGGCATTGGTTTTTCACTCAGAAGTCCTCAGTGCTAAATAGCTGCAGACAATTTTCCTAAGCCTGAAATGAGCTGGTGAAAGATATGTATTTTTACTATTAACCAAGATTTCTGATGTGTTTTCCACAAGTATGGAAAGCAAAACAGCTTGAAATGATCGTACTGGCTGCAGTATGGTGAAACATATCAGAAATAGTATCTGGCAAATTCCAGCTCTCTCTTCTGAGTATCTTTTTCAAGACACAGCGAGTACCCTGAACTAAAAATAGCACTATCTCAGTGGCTCTAGAAATGTCTGCTGAGGATTTGGAAAAGGAAGGGCTAAATCAATATTTCAAATACACCAGAGATTTTTATTTCTTTTTAAGATATTGCACTAACTGTGGCCAGCATCCAACACAGACAAGACTATAAGCCAAGATGCATTTTGGCATTAAAAAATATTCCAAATGTCTTATACTAAGTTTTATTAAAAATCAATAACAAGGGATCAGGTCGTTGGCAAAAAAAATATTGACTCCACTCAAAGATAGCATAGGGCCCTTAAATCTCCTTAAGTCATGATTTTAGGAGTGGCTTTCAGTGGTTCATAGGCTCATACTGGCTTTCTGAAAGGGAATAAATTTCAGCCCTCATTAAGAAACTGATATTTCTCCCACTTGCACATTAAAATCAGTCTGAAGTTAGTACCTTATTTGACACAATTTGTCTAAGAAATATTTTGTATATGTAGCATTTTTTTGTGCTTGTATTTTAAACTTGTCTAAGCTCAGAAGAGATGTCAAGGATAATGCCTGATATGGTGCCCTGGGACAAAACACAATTAGTGTCACTCTGAAAAAGAAATCAATTTAGTATTTGTTCAATCTCACTTAGCAAAGGAAAAGCTGGAGCTGTTAGCTCCAGTACACAGAGAAGTTTCCTTTGGATCAAACTCTTTGCTATGTTTCTTTCACTTTGAAAAAGTTCAAGCGTATTTTCACAATAATTCGTTAAATAGACTTATTTTTCTGTTAGTGGAAAAGCAATCATTAACCTCTTCTCCTCCATCTCAAAAGAAAATCCATATTTTCACCTACTGTGAAGATAATCTAAATTGAAGCAAAGTCTAACAAACTGTTTTGAAGAATATTTAGTGTATTCTGGAGATTATTTCTGCTTCCAGCTCATGCCATGTTTGGATTATTTTAGGTCTCATATTTATATTTTTGTCTTCAATATTAGTAAGGAAGTATCAGTAAGGAAGTTCTACAGCTAAATATCTACCTATGTCTGATATAGCTGGAATATATATATGATATATGCAGGTAAATATTAAACACATTCTGTATGTATGGCATATTTAGAGTTATATACTACAAGCACACAGAAAAACTGGCACAATTTGAATATACCAAGAAAAATAATGACTCAAAATTTCCTCTGAAAAGCTTTTCCAATATTTATCTGTGGCTTGTGCCAAAAATTTGCTCCCAGTTGCAAGTTTAAATGAATTTAATTTCCATTTCTGCTGCTTGTCTAGAAGATTGAAAAAGTTCCCCTGGCTCCTGTCATTAAGGGTTTTTTTTCAGATGTATAAGTACTCAGAGAGAGTGACTGAATTACTTCTTCAACCTTCCCCCAATATTCTAGGCCTATGAGTTCCTTAAGGACTTATATACCGATGGTTGATTGATGGCCTCTGAGACCATTCTTTTCCTGTCCTTTGAATTTCCTTGAGTAGCTCCTTCCTCCAGGAAGTGTGTGTCACAGAACAGGGCACAGTGGTCTTATTGGTGGTGTTCAAAGTGGTTTGATCTTTTTAATGTGTCTGCTGTATAATTTTTTATCTCTTCATCCGTGGATCAATATAAGGTTCCAAGCCCCAGCTTGACACTGAGATCTCAAAAACCTTTTCTCTCTCCTGCTATGCCGTCTTCTGAATTACTGTCTTCTAAGACAGAGAATTTCCCATCCTTTGAGTGTAGTCTGTGTTTCTGATTGTAAAATACACTTTCCTGTATTAAACCATAATTCGTTGGTTGTGATAATTTTGACCAGCCAGTCAGATTGGGCTGTGATAGCAGCTGGCCTAAGCACTATCAGCTACCCTCATATCTCTGTGCAAAGCCTGGAAATGCCAGTCTCTGGAAACCCAGCTAGCAAACGATACATTTCATCATCCATAAGGCTATCAAACTAGATGGGAGTGAGGACAGGCATTTAGCAGGTGCTCCTCAGCACTCTCTCACTTATTCCTTCCTAATTTTCATATCCATCTAGATGACAGGTTTTAGTACACTTTATATAAGCTCTACTCCTTTCTGCCTAAAGATCTCATGTGATTTTAAGTCACACAAACTTTAAAAAAAATATTTATACATCATTCATTATAGTTGCTGTCATCATTCTAACTTCTGAGCTTGTCAGTGAAAGATAACAGGTCTAGGTAACAAGACCCAATATCCAATGAAAAAAGAGTTTGCAGAATTCTACTATCTCTGTTCTAATTCTTTGTTACCTGAGTACACAGTTGACATTTCTACTATTGTCTGCTGAATTAAAGTCAGGATCATCTATACTAATGTTTATTTCTGTGCACACTTCCTGTTAAAATTTTTAGTTTTGTTACTTTATGCATCTGCACATCAGTCTGCCCCATGGAAATTGTTAAGGATGACCAACTGATTTCAAAAGAATTTTACACAGAAACAGATGTCTCAAAGATACTAAGTTCTGTGAGGTTTAGGGAAGATGTCAACTAGAGAAGGGCCCAAAGAAATGTTCCCACTTAAAGTATAGTGGACTTCAGGCATTTCGTTTTTATGCTTGAATTTCAGGCATTTTTATGCCTTCAGGCATTTTTTTATTGCAACAGCTAGGGACCAATTAGTAAGTGAATAAATATGTCCCTGGCAGCTGGCAAAGATGTAACTTTGAGCTAATCCCAGAAGATATTGCCTCTTACCCATCCAAACCCAAAGTCATGAGAGAGAACTCAGAATAAAGCAGGGAGTGAAGAGCACAGTGTGACAACCCAGGGTATCTGAGAAAAAATAGATATATTTTCAGGGCAGTGGTTAAGGCAGGAAATGAGGTTTCATTATTTTTGCTGCTGGAAGAATATGTATTAATAGGCACTCTCCTTTTCTTGAACTCATCAACTTCTCCAATATTTAGTTAAAATGTAATGTTTCAGCGTCTACAGACATACACGACAGGGTCCTCCAGGGTGGAACATGATATAGCTCAGGCTGGACATAGAACACAAAGAGGGCCCTGCAAATGGAACTCAAAGACTTAGATCATGTTTTAAAGATTACTGAGCATCTACCTCAAAGTGCAGATAACTGAGTATTAGCTTTACACCAGTGTGACTGTAAATCAAATTCTCTGCAGACACAAAGGGGGAAGTGACAGTCAGCTGCATACCTAATATTTATTTGATTTATTGTTTTTTTGATACAGTGTGACAGCAGATTAGTAAGGCATTTCTATGACACTGATGATGAAAAAGTTATCAACTCACATCACTGGGACATTTCAACAAAGAGAATAACAATAATAAAGCATTCAATCTATAAAAGTTACCCAAGTAAACAATTTGATATAAAAATCCAGTATTTTCTCAACATCAGCAGTAGTAGCAACAACTGATAAAAGCCCAGAATCAGTAGTTCCAAACCTACAGGTGAATATACTAGGCTAACAGAATACCTTTAGTCTGGTCCACCTTATTAATTTTGATTTGGAGAGGAAACAGGATAGCGTGGGTGTGCCCTCAATTGGGGGAAGCTGATGATATGTTATTTCCCTTCAGCTTTGGTAGTTGTTTGGATGTGCAACTGTCAATAACTCTTCATTCAGCCTGCAGGAAGTAGCTCTCTGCTACTACTGCACTTAGATAACTCATCCCTCTCAGTCAATCATAAACAGAACTATTCTTTAGAAAACAAAGCTCATAAAAAGCCCTCTGAGCCATGCCCTAAGCACACTGCCAAACAAAGAGTCAAAACCAACACCATGACAAACTAATATCCCATTTTGCGATTTCAAAGGTAATTTGAAAACACACTTCAAAGTGTTCAGATTCCCAGTTAGAGAAAAAAAAGTGCCATGATCTATTTGAGTAAATGATCTTCCACAGAGAGATGAAGTTAATAGTTTTGTTTTTTTTTTAAATAATTGTGATTCTTACTAGAGCACATGCAAAATACCTTTGCCTAAACACTCCGACACTGGTGGGAAAAAATATTTCACATTAATCAGAAATCCATTCAGTGTGCATATAGATTGTCTCTATGTCTCTACAAGTATTAATGTTAGGATACCAAGATGAATTAAATTTTGAGCTCCTAGCATTTAATTTGAACTCTTAGCACTTCTGGCCTGGTTATACTGTAATGAGTTTCAGATTTTTCTATTGCTATTTCTGACTGTTTTGAAACAACATATTATGGGCATTGATACTAGCCAAGGAATAAACACAACACTTTTGCAATAACCTAGAATAATACTTAAATTAATAATTTTTTTTCAAATCTTAATCTGATCTGGGAAACAGGAGACAGAAATGTTATTTTAATTATGTTTAGAACAGTAAAAGAATACAAAGTTGTTTAGATATTTCCCTTATCTTGTTCTTGAAAAGCAATGTCTATTGAGGGGAAAGAGTGTGATTTAATTTATCTTTCCGAGATACTCAACTCTTCTTTCTCCTCTCACAAAAGAACTACCATAAGCCATAGATTAAACATCTTGTCCATTTCAGTTCTACATATTTTCCTTCTACTGTTTCTGGCCCCAAAAGGATTCAGCACCACCTACCTCCCAAATGCTCCCTGAGACACCTTCCTTTTCTCTTTGTCACCTCATCTGCAAGGTTTTCAAACTGCTTTTTCCCCAGTGCTTGCTTTTCCACAGGTTTCACAGTTCATGTATTTTTTTCTGTAGAGATGCTCCAGATTCTTAGCCCTCCTCCTCCCTTCCTATGTCCATCTCACCTGGTATCTCCACATCCCTGTACCCATCCCAGCGCTGGGACAGGGTGTCCGGGTATCTGCATTTAGGTAAAACCTCTTGATGCCTGGAGCATTGAGATCAGAGCTGCCTGGTTCAGGAACGTATTGTGGTCCACCACAAAACCAGATAGCTGCCTGCTCTATGCTCACTCCTCTTGGCAGCAGCATCCTGTCCCAGAAAATCATTACTGCTCTGGTTTCAACCTCTGTGGAGTCACACACGTGTCACACCTATTTGCTGTTCTTCAGGCTTTCCCCCAAGCCAGCTCATCTGCTTTCATTGAACAGACAGGGGTTTTTTTAAGTCCTGTTAACTGCAGTTATTTTTTAAAAAAAATTTTGTTAAAAGATCCTGCTACTGCAATGAATTTTATAGAAAACTAATATTCTTCTTAATTTTAAAGAAAGTTTTACTGGTGTTACCTGCCTCATATTTTAATACAAGATGTCATATTGAGGACAAAGGTCTGCTTGTGTGAGTAACTATCGAGTCAGCCAGGATATTCACTGCTTCCTAGTTTTTCCAAAGCAGCCTTCATTATCTAGGGCATTTCAATTCCCTTTCTTCTGTTCTGACTAGCACTCCTATTTCCTAAATTATGTCATCAGAATAACCCCTGCCCTGTGCCTCTCTACATTTTTATTACCTCTCTTTCTCATAATGAGGTGAGAAAACTCTGAATACAATAGTCAAGTAATCAGGTAAAGTTCTGTAGACTGCAGGAATATATTTGTAATTATTTGCCATCACACTGTGTTTCTATCTGCATTAAAATAATATATTCTATTCACAGAGTATCTAGATCCATAAATTCATAATTTAACATTAAAATAGATAAAGTCATAGACAGGATCTCAACACAGCCTATTCTCAGTGCAAAGAGTTCATAAACTGAGCATCTCGGAGGCTTCTGGGAAATGCAAGTGATGTTTGTACAAAAAACGGTGTCTGACAATATTCCGTCAGTAAAACATTATTTCTGCCCCCAGTATAAGATTCCCTCTCCTTTACCCATGCTGAAAAGATGACAAAATTTCTCCTTATAGCTCCATTGTATTCCTCTAAGCTCTTCAAGAGGAGCAACTTTGGGTCTTATAATGTGAGTATTCCCATGAATGGGACATTTAACAATTCTTTGCAGATCTAACACCTTTTCTCAAAATATTTTAGTATTCTCTGTAGTCATTGCATTATTCTTAAAATAGCTGATGAAGAATATCAGTATGACATCCATTTTCCTGATGCATGAACCAGAGAAAAAGGAACTGAATGACTTGCCTGAAATATCAACCTACAAAGCCTTTTCAAGAGTAGGATCCCAGGAGCTTTAAAGCAGAGTCTATTATCCCAGGCACAAAGAGCATGGCTTCAATGGCACCTCAGCACCACTTTGCAGCAGACTCCTCGGCTAAACTTTCAAACACCAAATTATCTGCCTGCAAGGGTGCTCTGCTTATCAGTGGACTTGAGCACCACTGCCCATGAGCCAACGCTACGATCTGTGCCTGCACTGTGAACACTGGCTCATCAGCATTGAGCTGGGATCTTTGGAAATTTCTTTCCTGAACGATCAGTTTACCAAAAAGATATACAACTTGTATATTTTGGGAGCCAGTTGAGTCCCATTTAATCTCTCAAAAGCAACTGGGCTTTGAAAATAGGTGAAAGCATGAAGGAGAGAATATCTCTGAATTATGCTTTTTACAGTTGTGGGCAATGACAGGTATTTATTTCATTCTTTCAAGCACTTGGCTAGCAACTACAATTCAGAATTATCACAACTGCCATTTCTCAAGAGCTGCATAAATCAAGCTATCTTACCAACTTAGCAGCTTTCTACATTCTAGATTAAGAAGTGCTCAGTTTATCTTCTTTCAGCTGGAGGTGACGCTTTGTGCCTGGGCTCACCCAAGACAGTGAGAGACGTTTTCTTGGAGTTTTTCCAGCCTTAGATGCCATTCACAAGATTATCACAGTGGTGATATATTTCTTCAAGACTTTACATTTGTGCACACAAATTTCTAACGGGTTTCGTGCTAATTCACTGGCAATAACTGTTAGGTGAATTAATTCTTCTTAGATTCATTTTGTAGAGGCATAAAATTCCAATGGTTTTCCTCCTCTGAGAGACTTGAGGACTAGATATTTATGAGCATAAATTCTATGGGTCATTAGCAGAATTTGGTTGCCTAAACCCTGATGGGCCTTTTAAAAATATCTTATCTGATATACTCAGTACAATTATTCAATCAAACACTGCAACATGAATTTATTATTTTTGGCCAATGGCACATTCTGCATCCACATCTGGAACTTCTGCACTATTCAGCACATATAGTCTGATGTTTAAATAGCAATTTAATAGCAGCACTGTCTAAATAAGGATACTTGCTTAAATCAGTTATTTTCTGAAATATTCAAAATTTGCCACTTGTAAAAAGCTTCCTTTCCATCTTTAGGAATCAAGCAGCAGTTTTACTGGCATATTTGCAAGTAGAATATTAACAAATTTCCCTAACTCTACAAAAGCTATTGTATTCTAGGTATCACCAACCTGAACTGAATTCTTACTGCATGGTAATAATGTCCTCAAAATAGAAGTCTATAATGTGAACACTTAAACTCATGTAATGAAGGCCAATTATTCTATTACTGTGCTCAGTGTATAATTATAGAAGCTGGAGAATATTCTGGGCTTGCAGTTTCTCTATTGTTGGACTGTTTGGTAAACTTGACTGGCAGTTTCTCTGTTAATTTTTTTTTAACAAGACGGGAATCAAGTCATGCAGCCATTTTGAGTGACAGCTAAAGAATACTGACTAATGAGCAAACACTCCACACACTGCATTTTAAAAATGAAAACGCCATCCAGGAAAAGGAATTGAAGTTGCCAATTTGTATAATAAATTACTTTATAAGGCATGCATGATAACAGAACTGAGGAAAAATGGGATGCCAATCCAGGTGGGCTCGATGCAGCCGGCATCCACAGCACAGGATGCCTTTACATCTTGAAAAGCGAACACCACATACCTTGGCTAAATTGCCAATTAATTAAATAAGTTGCTAATATAATTAGCTTGCTCAGTTTTGCTTTCCCAGGATGAAATTAATTGAAGAATCCTTTGCACTTTTGAAGACAGACACTTACATAATCATGCATATTTGCCATAGGAAATGTAGGTCCTTGGCCTTCAGAGTAGGAGGATGGATTGAGGGAGTTTGCCAACAAGTTATCCTGGCATAAATTAAAGGAGCTTGAAGGTGGCTGCCATTTGTCTTTGCTGACATTTTTAAAGGATTATTGATTCAGCTGACAAGCTTTGGAGGAGTGTAGCCCCGTCGCCTTTCCCAAGGCCACAGTCTTTGCACAGGAAGGAACAGCTGCCTGCCTTCCAGGGCATCAGGGGGTTGCTGCACAGCAGAAAGCTCTTCTGCAGTCCCTGGCTGTGAGTTAAGGGCTGATCTGTGGTGGGAGTAATTGCCTGTGTTTGTGAAATAGGTCAGCCTGCCAAGCAATGCAAGGCTCTTTCCTCAGCTGCAAAGCGTAAAAACCTTATAAAAACACCTAAGTTAAATGTTTGTGAGAGAAGACAGTAAGGGAGGGAGGAAAGCTGAGCAAAAGTTTAATGCATTGTAAGCAACCAGAATACACCTGTGAACCTTTCTGTGAGGACAAATAAGGTTCACCAGAACTGCTTTTCAGTAAGGGCACATAGCCACACAGAAGGAAAAGAGTACTGCTGAGGAACATAAAGAGATGGTTTTTAATACAATTCTCTCTTTTTCTGGTTTTACTTGCCAACATTTCACCTTAGGGGTAAAACTTCTTGTTTGTTGACCCCTGGTACAATGAGGTGCAAAGGAAATGCATAACTTGGTAGGATTTGAGTCACGTTAAATATATCATAAGAAATCTGTGATATGTCCAGTTTTCAGTTTCAAAAGTAACTTAAGCTTCAGCAGTGATTAAGTCCTTAACCCTCCTGATGTCAATGGGAATTGGACATTAAAGCACTTCAGATGAAATCTTATGGGGCAAGATCTCCACATCTAAAAATAACATTGATGTTAAGTTTGCTATAAGACTCCTACAACAGCTCAAAATAAACCCTTATGTTGAATCCTTAGTGCCAGTTCCAATTCAGTTACAGGTTTGGAAATGTAACCTCAGGGCATATTGACCCAATCCCTTGCTGAAAACTTGTTCACTGCCTGTCTGGGAAAATTAGTTTCCCCAAGACTTGAGCTATGTTTTCAGTGGTAGTATTCTTTTGCTAACTGTTAAAAGCTTCCTATGCTGTTTCCAGGGCTCCATCCAGCTAAGATACCTGTGTATATGTTTTCTTCCTTCGGTCAGTCATGCACCCACAAACTTGCTTTTCTTCTGTGCTGAAGCTCCTACTTAAAGAATAGAACTCAATGAAAAATCTAAGATGAGGCTAAAGCACCATCAGAATGACCTTCCAGGAGGGAAAGTAGACACAGTCAACTTTTCTTCTGAATTAACTTAATACAAATGCTCAGAAGAAGCAGCAGTATAGCAAACTGCTTCACTAATATTTACCCAATTGGAACATCAAATAGAAAGCCCAGAATATGTTTAAAAATCCTATCCATGATTCTGATGGCAGTGAAATTATTTTCTACCCCTTACAGGTTGTGATTATCTTCTGTAATCCAGAAGAACCCTGTGCCCTAAGTTTCTTATTTTAAAAATTTTTGTTTTATTCAGAAAAATTTCAATAGATGTTGAACATACTTGGGGAATTTTCAAGGTTAATTGTCAAATCCTTCATGACATCATGTCAACTTCTCTGTGGTAAATATAGGTTTGTGATCAGCAGGCTGTCAACTGTATTTATTTATAAGCCAGTGTTCCTAGAAACACATCTAAAGGCTATACTTAGAGGTTGTGCCACAATACTGCAGTGCTGCAAAAACTGGTCACAAATGGAGGTAAACAGTTTTGAAAGGTTAATCCTCCTCACTTGTGATATGCTCTGACATCCTGTGGATGCCAACTGGCTGAACACAACACAAGGGGAAGAGCTGTGGGTATGTCAGAAAAGCAGACAGTTGCTTATTTGGATGAAAATTTACAGCTAAAATGGTAGCTGTAAAATGGAAAATCTGCAGGGTACTGTAGGAAGGTCAATGATATGGATGTTAAGACCTGGAACAGGCTCACAACTGACTTAGTCCTCAGTGAGTTTTATGCCTGAGATCATGAATATTTATTCTAAGTAATCAATTATTTATATTAGATAGCATGCAAGTACATTTATTATAAATATGTTTTAAATACAGTATTAGTTAAAAAAGGCAAGGCACCTAGTCACTCTAGACAAGCATGCAAAAATTCCCCAAAAGATTTTCAAGGTCTAATTTTGTGCAGACTTAAAATAAACATGTCTCACACTCATCTGTTCTGAGACAATCTCCTAAGCAAATATGAGCTGAGTGTCAGTAAATTCAGTTTGGTATGCACTGCTCTTCCAGCTGATACAGCCTACACTATCAAACAAGTCTCTCAGTTAAAATTCCCACAGTATTTATGACTGAGCCACAAACTTCCTCATAAAGTATTATTGTGTCTCTATCATCATTCTATAAATTAAAAACTGAGATACTTCTTTAAGAAATGTGGCTCAAATATTTATTTTTAATGTTTGGTAGTGATGAACGATTAATTCATCTCATTCTCTCCATGCAGCCAGGTTAGGGATTTTTAGAAACCAAATCCAATCTGACTCAAGTCTTTGTGCTTGGTAAAAGTTATCTAGGTAAAATTTAATGGCTGGGGATATACAGATAGTTGGACGTTAATTCCTATGAAACTCCAACTGTTCCAACTAACATAACGACCTCCAGGAGAAGTTGCAAGATTAATCCATTTTCCCATGTCTCTTCCCATGGAGTCCTGTAGAAAAGGTCCTTCATTTTCTACAGAGTCCTATGTTCTCTTGCTAAGAAGAACAGATAATTCTGTGGTCAAGAATATTTTACAGAAAGCATCACTCTTTTTACCTTAAGCCCAAATACATGCACTGCTGTGATATTTCAGAAGGCATATTCCATGGAGATAAAGATATAAGAATGAACAAAAACCCCTCACCCAGTAGATAAGACATAACTTAAACCAGTCACATGTAGTCCAAGATAAAAAAAACCCACCACTTTGTTAATGTCCAGTGAATTAAAGAGAAGTGGTAGGCCATGGTTTATATATCCTTATTCATACCAGGTAGAATTGTCCTGTTCCTACATTAGCAGCCTTGTTCAGGGCTGTTTTAAGGACCCTGGGAACTGTTCTTAATGACACTTAATATGTTTGAGAATATGCAATATTCTTTTTCACAGAAATGTGTTGTGATGATCACAAAAGTACAATTCAGAGAGGCAAACAACCTGTCCATATAACTCTCTGTAAAACCAGATTGTTCAAGCTGATTGATACATAAAAATGTAATAGCAATAGCATCTGATCATTGAAGATATTGATTTTAAAAAGCCACCAAAAATAAGGAAAATTCATTCTCCCAAGTTCAAATCTACACACTGCTTTTCCTTCTAGAGTGTTTTTATAACAGTCTAAAAATAAAAAAGGTCTTGTCAGAAAGAAGCCTTGAAAGAAAATGCTGTCCTTAAGGGTTACTATAAAAAGAAAGTTAGTTCAGAAGAAAAATGTTCTGCCTTGCGCAGGCTTAAATAGAAGAACCAGTAAATTCCATATAGGCCAGTGTAGGCTTACCAGTGAAGCTAAATCATCTCCATTGTCTTTGCAGATCAGCTGGTGAGGTGCAGGGTATGGCTGAGACCGTGCACCCTTTGCACAGCTCTGTGGCACCATTTCCTGGTGTGTGCATGTCCACACTGCACCGATTCCCTCTGGCAGGCTGTGCTGGTTTGGGCTGGGGTAGGGTTAACTTTCTTCCCACCGGCTGGTATGGGGCCTTGTAGTGGATTTGTGCTGGAAACAATGTTGATAATACAGAATTGTTTTTGTTATCACCCAGGAGGCCTTGCACAGAGCCAGTGCCTTTCCTGCTTTTCACACTGCCACGCTGGTGAGGGGGCTGGGCGTGCATGGGAGGGTGGGAGGAGACACAGCCAGGACAGGTGACCCCAACTGACCAAAGGGGTATTCCAGACCATGTGGCATCATGTTCAGTGTGTAAAGGGGGGAAGAAGGAGGATGGCAGGGGGAGGGTATGTTTGGAATGGTGGTGTTTGTCTTCCCAAGTCACCGTTATGTGATGGAGCCTTGGTCTCCTGGGATGGCTGAACACCTACCTGCCCATGGGAAGCATGGAATCAATTCCTTGTTTAATTCTGCTTGTGTGCATGGCTTTTGCTTTCCTTATTAATCTGCCTTTATTTTAACCCAAGAATTTTCCAGCTTTCACCCTTCTAATTCTCTCACTGATCCTGCTGCTGGTGGGGGAGTGAGAGAGGGGCTGCGTGGGGCTTGGTGCTGGCTGGGGGTAAATCATGGCACAGGCTGTGCTGGCTCACCTGACTCTGTGTGTGGCTGACTCCGTGATGGTGTCGAGGCAGCATCCTCAAAGATAATGGTCCTGACAGGACTATCATTGAGGTTAGGATAAGTTTGAGATGGCTGATGTCATTTCTGCAGGAGTCCATGCTATCCTTGAGGCTAGGAAATGAGGGTGATGGAAACCTAGGCCTTGCTGTTGAGAGGTGATAGCCATTGATGAGTCCTACAGGAGCGACTTTTTGCTTAGTTGAGAGAAGTATTAGAAAAGGTATGATATTTAGATGGCTGATTCAACAGACACAGAAATCATCTTGTGATAATTCCCAATTTTATCAAATATTTTTAAGTATCTGATTACCTGCAAAGAACAGTGTTAATGAGTCTTTTTTTTTTTTTTTTGTTATTAAAAGAGCTAGAGGAAAACATAACAGCAATGAAGAAAGATTAAGGAGATAGAGTTGCCACACAGGCTCTGGCAAAGATGCAGGAAGCCTCAAATGCAAGGTGCAAAGATGCAAGAAGCCCCTGGCAATGGCCCAGATCAGTCACCTAAGGAAAGATACACAAATAGGACAGCTGTACTCTTCTCTTTCCCCCAATGTGAATTTTGTGCCTTCAATGCTCTTTGTCTTTCATGCCTGCTCTCAGCTTTGCTCTGGACTTTATATAACATTTGCCACCCAGAAGATGCTCTCACTTTACATATACCCTATACAAAACCACATCTGTTTATTCACTCTTAATGTACCATCTGCTAAATTCCTTTCTTAGTCATCAGACAATGTACCAAATGAAACTGAAAACCACTGGTTACTTCTCATTGCACTCACAAGTCCTTATTTCATACATATCATGTGAGCTGTCAGATTTCAGCAAAGGCTGAAAACACGACCCATACATGTTGAATGCCTTCAGTGTGATAATGCATCTACTTTTGTTCTCCATAGAAGAGTAGCTGCCACTAGGACAAAGAGACTGCAGAGCTGAATCAGGCACCGTGTGATTGATTCATCTCTGGTGGACAAAAGCCAATGTTAAGTTTTTCCTGCTGCATAGTGGGCTGCTCCAGTCAGAAAGATGAGGGAGAAAGATGACATAGCTTTTCAGAAACTCCCTAAGGACGAGACCAACCCAAAATATCTGCCTGCACAATGCTTTCTATTTATTTGCCAATCTTCTTTTTCATACATTGTAAAGAGCACTGAAATAGTTAATAGAGTGGTCTCAGTTCAATAACTGCCACTAAAAACCTGACAACACATTGACACAAAGAAGATGTTTCACAGTGCTTAACACCATTTATTCCGAATTTCTGCAAACACAGGCACACATCACCTTCTTCATCCGGAGTTGCTTCACTTTACTTAATAACTAGAGGAATTAGGAACTTTAGATATAACTAAATTGAGATTCTGGAGGACAAAATACCAACATCAAACAAAACCGAGTTACCTTCCAACTCACCTGAACTGAGCTTCTGGCAGAAGCAACAGAAGCTTTTATGTGAGATTTTGCTTACTTTAGTCTCAGTTTCTGAGACTGTACAATTATCACAGCACGCACCAATATGTCAGACACATAGGGGGTGAAGGGGGAAGAAACTGGAAGATAACCAGGATGACAGAAGTCAGAAGATCTGCATGTATTTCTTATAGACACAGGAACTAACATGATAAAATGGAAGCCTTCAATATATCAGTCAGTCAGTATCTCTGTTTATAAACCAATGAAGTTTGCTGATGTCATTTGTAGGAAGAATCAAAGGAGTTAACAAAACAGTCAAAAACCTCCTATAATTTCAACATGTACCTTTGCAGTGGCCTTGCATAGAAAGCAAAAAGAAGCTGTTAAACCTGCTTACCTGGACTTCTTTCATTACTAGATTACTTTTTCTGGTTTTATCCAGAAAATAACAATAGAGAACTGACATTTCCTTGTAAGAAAAGTGATTATTTTGAATTGATGGTGAAATCAACAGGATGTGTACAGGACCTACTGCCCTCAAAGTCCCTAAATGCTGCTTACTTGAACAATTGTTCTAGGTTCAATTTTGGCAATTAGGCATTTTTGAAAAAACTGTTGGCCCTAGAGCTGTCAGAGTATTCTATTCTGAACCAGCAGTTCCAATTAACTTTGGCAAGCATTAGTGACAGGTACTTTACTATGAGAGTCCACGCAAAAAGCTTTTCTTTTCCTGTAGCAGTTCCATGCATATATTTCTGTGGTTTGCATAAGAAATTCCCCCACTGGTTAAAAAAGGGACTGTGTATGTATATGTCATAGAAACTGAATCTGCCACTGTTTTCTTGGCAAGGATGGCCAGCTTGTGGCTTTTGCAGAACTTCATCACAAGGGACATCCTACAATGAGAGCAATGGACACTGAAGTATACACCACCAGCTGACAATATATACAGAAAAAATACATATTCAGTATCTTGTACTGTTACAGCACGTAGCAATGACTGCTAGGAAAGCACCTTACCTCAGTAGGCCTTGGCTGCAACTTGGAAAAAAAAAAAAAGGAATCTTCTACCTGGAAAAGTCTGTGTTATGGGAAATAATGCAGCTCCATTGTATGGAGTCTGAAGGGTTTGTTATTTGAATAAACTACAATGCTCACCTTAGTTATGGCAGCACCTTGCTCAGCACATCAATTTTCATCTTATAAAGGCATACATTTCTTTCGTAGGGGAAATGTCATGTTTCTGATCTACTTGCACTGCCTGAATGATGTAATAGATGGCATAGTGGAAGTTTTCTCCTTCTTTATGGTGACTAAGTGTGTCAATAGGAGCCTTTGCACTGATGGAGCTTTGGATTCTTTAGCAGAGAAGTCCTGACCCATTTCAATATAATTTCACTGAAGATATCTTGTAAAAAGATATAGGGCAAACTGCTTCCCTGTTTGCCAGTAATTGATGGCCACGCCAACTCTGATTTGTGGGTCATAAATACATCTTTCAGCTAGTTGATAGAACATGCTTCCATCAAAAACATACATAGGATTCATTGCTTTGTTGTGAAGAATTATTTTTTATTGCATTATTGGGATTCTTAGCACAAATAAGTTTCTGTCCCATGGTCTGGGTCATTTCCTGTCATTTCACGATCAATCTAGTGTCACCCCCAGCCAACAATAAATCCTGTGACAAATGAATAAAATCCTAGTCACTATGTCTAGATCCCTCTTTATGCATAGGTGAGATTTCCAGAGAGTTTATAAGACTACACAGGCCTTAATCATGCAGGAGATGCAGCCTAGAGCCCAGAAGTTCATCATGAAGAGCATTTTGCCACACGCAAGAACTTGTACCAATGGAGTTGCAGTACCTCAGCAATACCAGCTGCAAAAGTAAGAAAAGGGTTGCACCAAATTACTCAACTTAGAATGTTGTTTTGGCATTTGAAAGGGAGATCATGGAGAAGTCTTGCTTCCTGAGCTATTTTGTGCCTCCTGTGTGGTGAGACACTGAACTCTGCAATGGCAATGTGAGATTAGACACTGTACTTAGATGCCCTGAAAGCATAAGGAAATGCAGTTGGTTGTAGGCAGCCAAAGCAGAAGGAGACTACTGTATAAACCTGTGATACAAATTGTGCCATCCTTGTTTGCCAGCATCAGTAAGATCCCTTGCTATCTCTGTGAGCCTTCCCCCATTTATCACCTTTCAGTCTGGATGGATTTTTGCATGGCTCTTACAGAACACCACACAGCTGTGAGCACATCACATCTACTTGTAATCCCTACTAAAAGCACCTTATGACAGGAGACCAATTACTCATAGCTAATCATTAGGTCCTGCCAGAGGACAGAAGAGGAGCAATGTAAGGACTATATCACCCATCCTGTTAGACCTGCACAGCTTCTCATAGCCCCACAAGAGAGAGTTCACAGCTTCTCATAGCCCTACAAGAATCAGTGTTTGTAACTTGTCCCTTCTGCTGCCAGAAACGGGCAAATAGGTCATGCAACTTCTTTTCCACATTCAGATTCCAATCAGATTTGTATCTTTTCAGTAGCGTTTTGAGGATAGTATAGATCTGAGATGTTTCATCTACAAAATAACTGAATGAGGAAAGCCCAGCTAATGGCCACTGGGACCAGCCTTCTAAGTCCATTTGTGAGCAGCAAAACAAACTACTGTTGGTGTGGGGAACTGCCAATGCATATGAGAGTTTCCCTGACTATTCATCTGCAAGTCTATGAGGAAGAACAAAAGACAGTAACGAGTTGCAGAAATGTTCAAGATAACATTGTACTGTCTGCTATTGAAGCAACAGCAATAGAAAACCCATTCCCAATTGCCATTGTAATAATTCAATAAGAATATGACTTCAATAAACACATACACTTGTAGTGCTGCTTCACGGCCAGTGAACCTGGGATTTTCAGAATTAATTAAATTGCAGAAAAAAACCCATCATCTCAGGGAAAATTCTGCCTCTGGTTGCCCAAAATACAACATTTGACTTGGAAGGAGAAGCATTATAGTGTATCTGGATTGTAAACGTTATTCATTGGGAATACTAAATGGAAACTGAAGCTGATATTTATTCCAGGGTTGTCCCATCTACAAGCATCAAATATATATTAATGGGAAAAACAGTACTGTAGTAGCAAATTGTATTATTTTTCTCAGGTCTGAATTAATACAGTCTTGTAGTCTTAGCAAATTTTAACTGCCAAACAGCTTTTTAGATAAGAGTTAAATGCAAAGAGTAATTAAATGTGTGATAAGTATTTTTTCTCACAAATAGCTGTTGAATTTCTAATTCTGATGTTTCTTTGATTCAAAACCACCCAAGTGTTCTTTGGGTACCAGGGAAATATCTAAAAGAAGTAATACAGTGGTTTATATGATGTGGATGATCTCTGATACTGTTGCTTAATTAAACAGTAAGGTTTACAGAGGCACGGCCCAAGGCACAAAGCTCTGTTTGATTTAGATTCTGGCTATCAGACAGTCGTCAGGGTTTGGAAAAGTGTTCTTAAACTAACAGCCACCTTTCATTAGTTGACAGGCATATCTGTGGTAAGGTATATCAGAGAGAGACCCTAGAGTCTAAAAACTCATTTTGTTTTTAGTGACAGAATGAGAAAGAATTTACCCAAGGGTTTTCTCCTGGATTTGTGCATGACTCCTGTTTACATTCTTATGTTTGTTATAGTTTCTGAAGAAAGTGTAAGCTGTGCATTTCATAATGGTAAAGTTTTATTATCACTGTGTGATATGAAGTGCTATGTAGCTGAAGTATTTTGATACTGCCAAAAGGATATCCATGCGGGCCAAACCCTTGAGAATTTTAACTGAGGAACACCATAGCTTGAAAAAAAAAAAAAACCAAACAAAAAAACCCCAACATATTACACTACTACAGCCTGAGCTAAATAATACAGATTTGCTAGGCAGCACTGTAGAAAACTAGGCACAGGTGCAAGATGACCTCCTCCTACATACTTCCTAATAGGATGCACAACATATTATTGATCCAAGTCTAAACCAAAACAAGTTAATAAATTCTAGACCGATATGTTAACTGCAAAGTCTTTCAGGACCTTTGGCCCTTATGTAAGAATACTTACATATTCCAATTAAATATGAAATATAAATACTAATAATATTACTTTTATTTGCCAGTATAAGCTGACATCATAACTGTAAATGAATTTTACTTACAGTGATTTATTCACAGCCTACTAGAGATCTTTCTCATACTTGCCTCTGAAGGTTTTGTAAGCTGAATAGGGCCAGACTAGGTCAGATCTGGAAGAAATTTAGAGGTGCTATGAAAATTTAGATATTCTGGTTGAATGCCTCCATGCTAAAGATTTGGTCTCACTTTTATCCAAGTATTTCTATTAAGCTGAACTATGAGTCTGTAAAAAAAACTCCAGAAGAACTTTTCCTAGTGTTTGAAAGTTGAGTAGAAAAAGCAGTTGAAATGTAAGCATGGTGTTTCTCCACAAATATGAAAAAAGTTCTGCTAAAATTTCTAGGTTAGAAGTAATTCAGTGCTATTTCAAACAAATTACTTCAGACTCCTCCAGAAATCCCAGTAACAAGTATAGTCGATTTATGGAAGTAATTTGGGATACAGTGGACACACAGCAAGATTTTGGTACATAAGCATGATGAATATCTGATTAGTATGTGTGGCAATAACCTATTTTTCATTTGCCAGAAGCAAAATAAAGGGCAATGCTGTCTTCTCTTGTGTTCACAGCCTGGTCCAGTTTTCTGCAGGCTGCTGCAATACTGGGGCAATGCACTGAGTGGCTGGTGACCTTGGGGCCTCCATCCATACATTCTACCATCACCAGAAATCCCCTTTAATAGCAAGGTTCCCTGTGAAGGCCATGTCAGAGGTTAAGTTGGTACAAATGGGTATCGCACCAGGCTCAGTAATAAGGCCCTGGAGATCAGACATTTTACCAACTTGTGTGTCAGAACTGGCTAAATTCTCCTTCCTCTCATTCCTCTATGCTTTGCCCACTGTGGGTTAGCAATGCTTTTGCAAAGGAAATCCTTTTCTTTGCTCTGGAAAGGTTACAGGGGAAGCTGCCTTGATTTTCTCAGCTCCTGCTGATGTAAACACAGTTATACACAGCACTGCTTAGGTGCTGCTTGGATGTGAAACAGTTCAAATGCACCTGTGGAGCATGGATCAGATAAACACGTCATGGATTGAATCATCACTGCCATTGTGGCTGTTAAGAGGATTTATACAGCACATGGAATGCTTAGAATTACTAAATGAAGGTTACATCATTCCAAGGTAACACTCAATCTCTCTAGTGCATTTTTTAAAGGAATGCCAGACTCATTTCTAAGAGCTTCTGTGATAGTGCTGGTAAGACTCTGATCAACCAGGCTTTTTGTAGACAGACTCAATAGTTTGCAGCCACTACAGATATTAAGGGTTGCTGATAAAATCTTAAGTGAAGAATTAATTTCTGCCAAGTTACTCGTCTAAGGCTATGTCATTTACAGTTACTTCAAGGTCACAGTTATGTGCACATCTAAACACATTTCAAATGTTGATTTCTTGATACTCTCAACAGCCTGAGAAATTCTTATTTTATGATTACTTTTACCGGGTAAAACATTAGTAATATTACTGGTGGCCTTCTTATGTCAAAAGGTCTTGTCTTTCCTTTCCTGTCTTGTCCTGAACTACTCTTAAAAATGCCATTTTTAGGAGTGAACAAGGAGCTTTCATTCCATAAGATGTGCTCAAAGATGTTTATCAGCTATATAGTCTCTTAAACAGACAATTAAGAGTGTCCAGATTCAGCTTAATGCATAGATGAATATATAACTTTAAACAATCAAATATACCCACATTTAGGAAAGTATTTGAAGTGAAGTGTATTTTATTTATAATAAACTCCAATAAAAGCATTCAAATACCTTATGCCAAGTACTTGTTTAAGGATTTTGCTGAAGCAGAGTCTAAAGGAGAAATACAGATTTGAAAGATCAATACGATCATCTACAAAGAACTCACCATGGAGGGTAATATTTTTTTCTTTAATTGGTTTATATTTTAATTAGTTGTATTTTCTTTTTCCAAACTTGTGCTTTTAATGGGTAAAGGTCTCAACCCACATACTTTTAACTCAGCAGCAACACTGGCTTATCTTCTATCTTCTATCTTCTATCTGTTCTCTCCCTCATATGCCTTAATCTTCACCACATCTTCAGAAATATCTATATTATGAAGGAAGCCTTTGAGAGAAACAGGAGTTTAAAAAACTAGATCATTTAAGTTATCAAGTTTTGAGGGTAATGCCATACGTAGCTACAACAGCACAAATGTGAGTGATCAGCTTCAGGAGGGGGCAGGAATGAATAGGTTGCATTGAGACTTATCTTGTGGGTACAGGCTGAATTTGAATGACAAATTTATGAACCCAGAAGTTGTCAGCATCACTTAAGATGCATAAAAATTTGTGTGTGCCTTTCTACTGCTTAAGTGTGCAAATGGTTAGTTTATATGCAAATTAAATTACACGCTGACTATTTACATACTGACTCTGGATTTCTTTAAAAATGGTACCTTAAGAATGGTTCTTTGCTGCAAAGGTACTGGAAAAACAATATTGCAAGAAAAGTATGGGGCATGATTTGTTTCTTTCAAATCCAATCAACTTAATGTACAAATTAAAAGCGTACTGCTTTTGCTGCCAGTAATTTAAATTCAGGATATTCTTAAAAGTGACATTACTGTCTTCAGCAACCATGAGAATTATGCACCTGAAATTTAGGTCTGACCCCTGGTTCATAGAAAGGTGTCTTGGTGCTCTTTTGACCTTGTAAGGGGCAAAAGCTTTCCTAGGACTGACACATTGCTGACTGATTGAGAACTATGACTGTAATACTCCAACATGCATTGAATTTTGGGGACAAAACTAGGTATTTTCCCCAGCTGATACAAGGGAAGAATGGAGAGGAGTAACCTGCGTTGCTATGCCCTGCTAGCCATTGTTTAGAGGTGCTTGAAGACTGAGAAGAGTCATCAATTATTTAGATGATGCACAAGCTGAAAAAGCAACACCCCTTGCAGGTTTGTTAGAGGCGCAAGAACCATTTGGGTAAAAGCTGCAGTGGTGCTTAGGTGTTCTGCTCTTTGCACAGCTTAGACTGGTTGGTCATGAATGACAGCTGCATGAAACTGCAATGAAGGAAAACAGGACAGATGCTTTATGGTTGGACTCATACTCTGTCACCCTGACTCCTCTGAAATAGTATTATTGAAGAAGGAAATGGACTATCTATGTAGTTCAACGAAGGAACTTCTCAATGTTACTTGAGAGGACAAAATCTTGTAAAAATTTAGGTAGGAATTGGAAAACGTGTGTGGTTTTTAAGCATACCCAGAAAACCTAGCACTGTTAAAAAAATCAGAATATGTATGCCTAGTTACTTTACATCCCAAAATAACCATGTGAGCCTAAATTGACAAAAAAAAAAAAAAGCTAGGGGGAGGAAAGAAGCAATTAAAAGCTGCACAAAGAATTAGGTTGGCTGTGGTTGTTGTAGGGGGTTGCTATTTTCTTCCTTTCGAGGAAGGATTGAGATCAGCTGTGAGTTTTGTCATTATCTGCAATTCTTTTAACAGCAGCATGGTGAAAAGCTGCCAAAGCATTTAAAATTAATTCAGTCAGGCTAAGAGGAGTATGTCAAACTGACTTCTTTTCCTGCAAATTACAAAATTATCTATAGTTATAATTAGCTTCTAACCATCCTGGAGAGGGAGGAGATGAGCTCCTAAAAGCTACTGTATGCTGTGATGAGTCTGTGATGTAGGCTTGATGGCCCATCAGCAGGACTTGCAAAGTCAGTTGCTGTTGGTAGAGCTGTTGAGGTGTATACATGATGCACATGTGATTACCACTGCAAAACTAAGGAGGTGATAATAGTAACTGTAAACTATGAATAGCAGGTTATTATCAAGAAAAAAGATAAAACCCTCTAGATAGTGAGTTATGTTCTCATTTCTCTTCAAAAACCAGCACAGCATAGCCTACTCAGCTCTTGTGTAAAGTAAAATTAACTTTTTGACTTATTACTATTGTCTAGAAATGCCAATAAAATTTCCCTTAGCAAATTTGGTTTCGGCCACATCTATCTTCTGATTACTGTCCTTCAGCACAGGGACCATTACAGTCAATTACATTGTTATCTGACTCAAACATGTGGACAGCTCAGTCAGTGACTTTAATTACTTTCTCATCAAACCCATGTTGGACAGTCTCTGAAATTCCTTTTTTGCCTCCTAGGACATTGTAAAGGACAAATGATTTTTGCATTCTGTTCATCAAACATGACAGGAAATCTTTCAGTTTAGTTATCTCAAGTCAAGTTTTACCAAAAAAATGTATCTATACCTGGATTGTCAATGGGCTCACATCCCTTGAGATCTGGCAGGCATTGTATACCTTTGGCTTTATGGCTTATTTTCAAAAACAATAGGCAAAAATACACATCTTCACTTGAAATCTGGAATCAATAGATGAACAGAATCCTTTCCTTAAATTATTCCCTTCTCAATGCAAAAATGTTTTGAAGTGGTCTCCTCTGGAATGAAGGTTCACAACATCCTGTGCTTACATGCAAATCAGTTGTGCTCTGCTTTTGCCTTGCCAGAACTACTGGATGGGGCATATGTTTTTTCACACTGAGGAGGGCTTCTGGTCCTAGCTCTAATTGCCAAGACACCTCTCTGCAGTTATTTTATAGCTTGCTCTAGAAATTCAAAGCAGCACATCAACAACAACAACAAAACCCTCTCAAACTGTTTGTAGATTATTTTGAATGTGCAATGAACTTAATAATACTTAAGTACTTCTTATTGTTACTAAAGTCCATGGACACGTGGATAAAGAGAGAAACAGGATGCAATTACTGGGTGTTCATATCGTCAACAAAAGGATATTGCATTATTGTAGAAAGCAGGGCAAATACCTATAGCAGATGCATCTCACAAAATTGCTGAAAATAATTACCCTATGGTGCCATAAGTAAAACTTTTTAACCAAGAACACTTATTCCTACAGAAGGTGTTTTTGAAATGTCATTGATTTGTTTGATCTCTACAGCTGTCAGTCCATGCATCTAAAGGTGACATTTGAGCCAATGTTTGAATAAAAATAATCATGGTCTTTAACTGAATAAAATTCTATGAAATTATAGTCTAAATACTGTTGCCTTTAGAACAAACAGAACTGCAGCTGTTCATTTCATGAAAAACAGATTTAGACACACGCAATCAGGGTGAGAACTGCTCAGAGATGTGATAACTCTTTGATTGCAAAAGGGACAATTAATCCTACAGGGTTTCTAGAATCAATGAGGGACCTGGGTGACCTAGTCAAATTCCTGCTCAGAGCAGCATCAACCCAGAATACAAGCCAAGAGATTCAAGTCTTTGATAATCTCCAAGGAGGAAGAGTTCACAACCTCTCTGGACAATCTGTTCCATGTTTAATTGTCTTCTTGATGAATTTTTGTTCCCTCTTACATACAGCCAGAACACCTCTTGTTTCAATTGATGATTCCCATGCTCCTGTTGTGCAACACAGAGGAGAACCTGCCAAGAGGAGGGAACAATATTTCCTACACATTTTCCCTAAGTATCTCTCCTACTGGCCACTATCAGAAACAAATTATTGGTCTAGCATGACCTTCAGTTTCATCAACGGGCACTGCTTCAGGTTCCTACGACAGAACCTCCATCACTTTTCTACACAGACCACTGAATAATTATTACTAGTTTTTAACACTTCTGCTGAGCAATGGCTAACTTAGAGAAGAATGAAGGAAAAGAAAGGGTCTTATCTACAGATGTTACAAAAGATGTTTGTCATTACATGCTTTGCATGTAATCTAGAAAACTGGAATAATTTTCTTGATAAAACAACATATGAGAAACATAATTTAACAACAGAACCTGGTGAATTACAGAGCAGGGATGAGGAATAGGAAAGAGCACTGAAAAAGAGCATGCAAAAAAACCCCATGTGGGCGCCAAACTTGCAAATGTGTCACTATGATTCTGAACTGGAAAGTATTATCTCGCACTGCTGTAGCGCTTTTGCACCTCTGTCCTTACATAAATGTGCAAGAAGAAGAAATTGCAAGTGGTACAATGGAGGCGGGGGTGCATGATTACAACCACCCCCACTCTGGGAGGCACCCAGATATTGCTGAAAGAAACAACAGGTTCAGACCTGAAGGAGTGAAGTTTGGAGGTGATGTTGAACCTGTTGCAACAAGTGACCTGACGGGTTTATTAGCATGGGAAAGAAGCATGTGTACCATAAAGGGTTTGGGTAATGCAGACAAGACTGATCAATAGGACTTAAGCAGAACTGCTGTCGGGCATTAAAGTCATTAAAGTATTGGTATTGAATTTATGATCTGAGCACACTCTTGATCTCTTCAGAGAGTTCACATAGACTAGCACAGTGAGCTCAAATGTACCATTTAAATATATTAATTTCTGAGTTTATGTTGCATGTAGAGGTGCAGGGGGCATTGGGATTTCTAAGCTAAAGTTTAAGAAGAAAGTGCTGCATGCACTGCCTTCTGTCCAGGATTCTTTTGTAACCTCTGCCTTCATCTTTATACTTGGAATTCTTAGTGCGTGCTGTAAAACCTGCTACTTCTTTAAGAAAATAATTTACTTTGGGATAAGTTTGTAGAGGGAAACAATACCTTTTATTATAAAAACTTCACTTATATCCTCAGAGCATCATGATTCCAATGTTATTTGAAATTTATTTAGACAGGAGAGAAGTGGATTGCATGCCATTCTTAGAACTGTGATCCTCATAGTCTCTATCAAACCATACACTAGCAGTCTTCAACAGGCATTTCCAAAAAAGATTTGAAGTATGCAGAAAACGTTTCTGGAACATTTATTCAAATTAAAAGAAAGTCAAAATATACTCCCAAGTAATTGTTTGTGATAAACACGAAGTAACTTGTAAACACTCATTAGAAGCAGAAAGCATGGCAGAACTTTTGCTCTTTTTTATTTTAATTTCTCTTTTTTATTTTAATTTGTTAGGTTTTAAAACATTTTAGGTTTGGTTTATAAAACAAATAGTGGTAGGGGTTTGGTTTCTCTTGTTTCTTATTGAGGTAGTGCAAGGAAGAACATATCTTTGGGCACTTACAAAAAAAAAAACATAATCATTAAGGCACTGCAAGTAAGGTATGGGAAATTTGTAGCGACTTCACAGTTGTGCTGTGGACTTCCTCTTTTACTCTGGACAAATGTTTAAAAAATCTAATACCCTTCTCCTCCAAACTTTGTCTATTTGCATACTAATTTCACTTGAGAAGAGACATTAACCTAACAAATGGAGGCAAAGGACGACACAGACCAAGAGAAATGCAAATCCTAACTGCATGCACTAGACTGGCAATGGTGCCAGTTGGTTAAAATATTAATTGCTGCAAGTATGTAATTTTCTCTCTGAATACACAAATATTTTGTCTAGGAAGATGCAGAAATTTTTTTACAAGCCCACAGATAAGCAAGCTTCCTATGCATTTTTGTGTCATATAAGGGATTTCAAGTTTTAACATTTAGTGTATGGTACTAGTTCATGCATTAAGAGGTGCCACTTAAACTGGTTTAAGAAGTTGCCACCCTCCCTGCCTTGAATTGGTTTACACCTCCACACTTCCCCCAGTGTTGTCATGCCACACGTGAAATCATGGCTCTGCAGCAAACTGGATCAGTTATGTCATCCAGCCAAAACTGTTTCTGTCCATGTTATTTTTCAGTAGGATTGGCTCTGCACAAAGAGGGAGTGAGGGTTGGATGGCTGGGCCAAGAGGTTGGTGCTTAATGGGTTGTGTTCTGTCTGGAGGCTGGTGAGAAGCAGAGCACCACAGGGGTCTGTCCTGAGACCTTTGTATCTTTGGCAATCACCTGGAGGATGCAGCACTGCTCACTCATCAGGTGAGCTGATGGCACCAAACTGAGGGGACCAGCCAATATGCTCCAAGGCAGGGCTGCTTCTGGGACAGGCTGGAGGAACAGGGCAACAGGAAACTTATGAAATTCAGTAAGAACAGCATAGTCCTGCTCCTGAAGAGGAAGAATGGCTGGCAGCAATGCATACTGGGGACAGACTGGGGCGGGGGGAGTAGCTCCAATGAAGAGGCCTGGAGGACCATGGCAGACAGTAAGTGGGACATAAGCCCCATGTTCCCTGGTCGAATGGCATCCTGAGTAGTGTCATTAGAAGCACAGCCTGTAAATTGAGGGAGCTGGTGACTCTATTTATGCAGCACCTGTTAGGCCACATGTACATGTATACATATATGTGTATATATGTATACGTATATATATATACATACATGTGTCCAGTTTGGAGCCCCCAGTACAAGTTGCATCGATCAACTGGGCTGAGTTCAATAGAAGTTCACAGAGATAGCAGGGGCTGGAGCCCTTACCATAAGAGAAGATGCTGCAGGACCAGGGCTTGTTCAGCCTAAAGAACCTATGAGATCATTAATAAGATGGAGCCAGGCTCTTCACAGAAGTGCAAGGTGGAAGGATGAAGGTCATGATGTTAAGTTGAAACATAGGAGGTTCAAACTGAACAGAACTAAAAGTCCTTTTCCCCAAGAAGACAGTAATGCAGTGTCACAGGCTGCCCAGAGTGGTTTTACTGTCCCCACATTCATAAATGTTCAATATCTGACTGGATAAAGCCCTCAGCAGCTTGGTGTGACCATATGGTTACTTCTGTTTTCAGTAGTGGTCACTTCCAACCCCAGTGACTCTGTGATTGACATGAAAGTCAGGGAATGCTTGAACTGGATCTGCTATGGATGAAGCAGATATGGAAGTGTGTTATTTATGCCCAGGATCATGGAGTTGGGGCTTATTATGTCAGCAAATGAAACACAACACTTTCAACCCCTAAAAACACATGAAAGAGAAATACTGTAGTATAACACTCTTTTCATTAACAACTACTGGATAAGCAACACAAGAAACTTCATTACTAGAGACTGTGTTTATCCCTCTCTGTATATATAGTCTATACTTTTGTGTATTTATATCTGCAAGTATGCAAAGATATCACTGCTTGAGAGGTTTATCCCACGCAAAAATTGCTCTGTACAGAGTGTCTGCTACGGTGTTGCTTTCATTGCTTAGCTGTCTCCACAGAGAGAAGAGTTAAATGTTTAAGAAGCTTTTAGAGGCCCAGAACTGGTAATAAGGGTGTGGAGAGATCCAGATTACGCATCACTGATTATATGAAATTAGACAGTCGATGAAGCTGATCTCTATAGACACACTTGTGCAGTACTACATGTGCATATCACTATCTTGGATATATTAGGAAATAATTGGCTTGTTGTGCTTGTGTGCATTGTACTTCAAGAGATGGAGAAAATGCTGAATTTAAGAGAAAAATAAATATCAATCCTTCTCAATTCTAACAGACTCTTCCATGATGCTTGAGATACGAATTACTGGTGTTCCTTTCCCACTGTATTGTAAGGCAGGCATGCTTCATCTTCACCTTCTCAGATGAAGAAAGAGACACACTGAAATGGAATGACTTGCCCAGGATTACATGTTAAATCTCTGATGAAATCACAAAGAAAACCTGTGTATTAAGGGCAGCATGTCCTGTGTCTTTCTAAGCTTATCTTCCATCATCTTTTTCTGCTAAATAAGAAGGTTATGGGGTTAGAGAAACTGTTTTTTTTCTTACCTGCATGTGAACCACCAATTACAACCTACTTTGTATCAGTTGTTCATTCAGTTATTCCTTAAGGTAATGCTGTTATTCCTGTCTGTGCACAAACATAAGTGTCAGCTTTACCCTGGTAGGCAGAATCTGCAATTGGAATGGAGCCGCTCTGAAAGATGCTGATATCCATCTGATATCATCTTGTAATTTAGCTTTGTAGGAGCAGAAAAAGAGATTTTGGGAAAGGAAGAGCGAGAGAGAAAAAGCGGAAAGAAAGGGAACACCTTTGTGTGTTATTATAGCCATAATTTCAAAGTTGTGCTAGAAAAACAAAAATATGAAAAGGAAAGATTAATATTAACAGTCACACCAGGTCACACAAAATTCAGCTTGTAAACTCTGCATAGTAAACTTTCTGGAAACAAACTTATGCTTAGTATGACAAAGTGGAAATTTTTTTGTATGGGTCACTGCATCTCCTAAAGCAACTCCATAACAAAGTACACTCAAAATACTGTATTGCATGATAACATGGGAAGGGAATCATCAAAAGGCTTTATGATACATTTTTTGGCTGGCTTTTGCAAAACACCTTCAAAGTTCATTCTGAAGCAGATACACAGATTTTACCATGTGCACCACCACAGAAACAGCTATTTTTTCATTTAATTAATTTTAACTGTCATAACTTCTTTTTAAGATGCCATATTTGGCACTTTAAAACATTTCTCACTTGAATTTTCCCCCAGCTTAACAGAGCAGCTGGAACATTAATAATAAAGAAAGAACTCTCAGATTTACTTTTCTTCATTCTCTGCAAAGCTAAGCAAATGTATTTAGACAATGTATTTTCAAGTGAAACAGACTATCATGTGTAGATACTTCTGTATCAAGCTGGAAGCAAAGTATTTGCATTAAAAGAAGATGCAAATCTACTTGGTAGAATTTTTAAAATACATATATTCAGAGAATCAGATATCATTACATTATGGTATGAATAAATACCAGCTAAAAATCTGGCAAACTGTAAAGATTTCTCAATCAATTAAAAAAAAAATAAAATTGGGAGTTTAATTTAATGGAGAAATACGTATATAACTATCTCTTTTTTTTTCTTTTTTTTTTCTTTTTTCTTTTTTTTTTTCTTTTTCCTGTAGATATTCTTTGCTCACTTTGCTCACTTTCTCTCTGTCATTTTTTGAAAGTATAGCCAGTTTAGCCTGCCTTCCTGTAAAAGTTTCTTGCATCCTTTCAGTAAAGTAACACAGGAGAAAAATCACATCTTTATCCATGTTCAGAGAGTGGGTGGGCACAATGTGCCTTTGCCATAGGTCTGGTATTTCTCTGGTATTTCTTACATACATACTCTGTGTCTTAACTTTCCCATCTGGAGGCACTGACTACCTTCACTCTTCTGGGTAAAGTACTCTCTTTCTTCTTGCAAGGGTGAGGACACTGACATTGATTCTCATCAAGCTTTCATTTAAAGAAGACAAAATAATCGAAACATTATGTGCACACTTGTTTGCCCTCAGCTCCACAATTCATCATAATTCCAAAATATTTAACACATATTTAATATGTGTTTTCATCTGAGAATGCCCCTCCTGGGCAAATGACAAATTCGGGTTTTTTTGAGGCTTGCCTTACAGGACAAGAAACATGGTAGACAAGAAACAGAGATTAAATAAAAATGACATTAAGGAAAACTCCTAAGTACATCAGTCTCCCAGAAGCTTTGTTGTCACTACTTTTCAAAGGTGACCCAACATAACCCTGCAGTGGGTGTCAAATGCTACCAAAACACAGGAATTTAATTTAGCTTTGTCTGCTATGTGAGGGGAAGGTGTGGAACAGGGAAAATTTATCCTTTCTGAAGAGCAAAAAATGAACAAAGTCATAGAAACCTGAGGAAATCCAGTAGTCAGGCAGTGCTCCAAGGCTAACATCCACCTTATTGCAATACATTCCTCATCAGCTTAAGGTACATAGAGAAGAAATGAATGCAGCTATCATATGTGAAGGGTGCAAAACACTCCTTTACCCCACACTGACCTCACCTGACTTCTGCAAAGGCCAGCACCAACCCAACCTAACCCAACCCAACCCACTTCTGTGCACCCAGTCTTCAACTAAGAGTGATTATCTGTGTTTGGTAGAGGTGGGCATGTCTGAAAGGTCAACTATTCTGCATATTGGTGCCTCATTTCCCAATCTGCTTGGAATAAATCTAGTTTTGGTTGGGGCCATTCAGTAAGAATAAATGTGAAATATGGTATTAAGTATCATGATTCATAGTCCCCCAAAATGAAGAAGCATGATTTTATGCATTAACCACACTGCTAAAGCATTTCAGCCAGGTTTAGAACAGATCCTTCCAGCCTGCCGAGGAGCAGGGGCCTGCTCCAGAGGCAGAGGGCGTCCAGCAGGTACCTGTGCTGAGCTCCCTCCCACCACTGCTGGCAGACAAATGAGTGCTCCTCACAACAAACCCACATCACCATCTCAAGGGCGACCAAAGTGAGGTCAAACTCATTATCTGTGCTGGTGTTACAACAGTCAGGAAAACACATGTAGCTCTGAGGTGATGGCTGTCTTGTGAGGGGCAAGGCAAGATAAAGATGATTAGAAACTAGTTGTAGGTATTTCTCAGGCTGGTGTCAAACTGTTTTCTCTTTGCTCTTCAACCCTCACCCAGGCAACAGTAAAATTGATTTTTAAGCTGCTCATAGTTTCAAAGGGACCACATGTTGACGTCAGAGAAAAGATAACTATCACTGAAGCAGGAGAATAGTTGGGTAACTAAAGAAGATAAAGTGGTTCCAGAGATCAGTGCATGAACATTTCAAGTCTTGAAATAAATTTGACACAAGGGTGATACCTGCTTTGAAAACCAAATTAGAATTTTCAAAAGCAGCCTCTAGCCTGAACTTACTTTGAACACTTAAAAATACCCCTACTGAGACCTCTTGGGTTTAAGACAAATACAAAACAAAAGAACAAATTGCTGTTGCTTGGTCTTGGTCTGATATTCCAAAAGTTACCACATTATGCATACTATTTTCAATTCATGAACTCTTTAGACATTATTTCACAGCTATAGTACAGAGAATTAAAGAAATGCAGCACAGAAATTACATTCACCCACAACCTGCACCATTTCTCTTTTATAAAGGTATGCAAAGAATTGCTGTCATTTTGATTAAATCTGGGTATGTCAGCAGGGAACTGAGGGTGCATGTCTGTTGAATCACAGGATTGGATAAAAATAGATTTATTTAGTCACTGGTAAAATTAGTCACGTGTGTATATATATAGATACATATACAACCTATTTAAAGATTTCAAATTTCAGTAGATGTGCATGCACTTCAATACAGCACATCTGATGTTAACAAGCAAAAGGATCATGGTAATTAATAGCCCAGGTGTAAAACTCACTCTTGTGTGGCCGATGAGACCGCTGAAAATCAAATGTTTCTGGTTTTAGGTCAGAGGCTGCCAGCCTGGCTGTTGGCTAAGGGTGGAAGGTTGCACACAGGCACACTCCCTGGAGGAATGACCTGACTCTGGCTTTCCTACTGCCCCCATCAGGTGCCCGATCAATCCCACCACCAAGGAAGAAGGTGAGGAGGAATTTTCCCATAGTCCTTTCGTTCTCCTGGGCTCAGACTCCCTCTCCTGGCTTCTAGCACCACTGCACCTTGTCCCGCTCCCTTTTTAATCCTGTCCAGAGATTAAATGCGCCTTCAGTGTCACTGTTCCTCACAGAAACTTGGTGTCAGTTTCCCAGGGCTCCATCACACCACCTACTTGTGCCAATATGGACCTGCCTTTTGCTGTTTTCCCATCTTTTACCTCTAGCATAGAGCTATCCAACACAGATGTCACCAGAACAAGGGGAGAGGGCACAGACTGGGGAGTCTGAAGGGATTTCACATCTGGACATCCCTTTTGTGAGATGTTTCTCTGAAGAGATGAGCTGCCACATTATCCATAGCAACTTGCTGGCAAATGCCCCCAGCTGAAAGCATGGCCAGCTCCTCTGGTTTTATCATCAGATGGATTTAATTTGCCAACTCTTAGTGTCTAACAATATTCCTATTTCAGTCCTGCAAAATTTCCTATTTTCAGAGTAGTCCTGGCTTGGAGGAGGTAAAATGTGGGCACTGCTGGTGGTGCATTCTGCTGCCCTAATAAAGTGTGCATGCATTCCCATTGTTTCCAGGGAGACAGAAAGGACTTAGAGAAGACTTATTTGTGGGTTCTACGAACAGTTGTAGAGAAGATGGGACTGGATGATATAAAGAAGCAAGAAAATGGACAGTAAGAATGATGTTGGATATAAAGCAATAAGAAGCAGAAGAAAAAGCCTTGATGAAGTGCAGGAACATGCCTAACCTTGTAAGTAAAATGGGGCAAGAGCCATTGTCTGGCCATCAGAGCAACATCATTTGAATCCCTACAGTTATAATCTTCTTCCTAATTCCCCTCCATCTCCCCAAAACCCCAAACACAGAAAAGGAGGACAATGCATTCCAAACTGCCTTCTGGAAGCAGACCCTGGGGCTCTGCTAATTCCCCCAAGTAGCCTAGCTGTTGCCTGGAGAGTACTGGTGGCTGGGGCTGGGGCAGTGCCCATGTCCACCCCACCTCGGTCTTGTTTCTTGTCCTTCAGTACATACAGATACGCATATGGAGAATGTGACAGCTGGCAAAAGAGTAGCCGCCACAGGCCACAAACAGATGTGGAGGACCACAGAAGTCAGTGGAGAAGCAAGGAAAAGCATTACTTGGACAGCCTTCTGTGCAGGCTAGTTGCTGTAGGATGCAGTAAGGGAGCAAAGTGGATTCTCACCTAAGCAAGGGAAAACAGATCAGCCTTTAAGCAATGGGCAGGGAAGCCACTTACATGCATTTTTGGCTTATTGTGGAAGTTCGAACCTGAGATGACCATAGACAAATTTGAAGTTGGCAGTTTCACTCTAAAACTGAAATTATGATATGATAAGCAAAACAATGGCATTAAAAGGACCTCATGATTTGTAAGGCAATCTCTTTTCTTTTTTTTTTTCTTTTCTGAAGAAACACACTCTTGTGTAACACCTCACTTTGGTACTGGTGAAAGCAGCAAGAAGGATAAAATTGCTCATTTCATTAGCCTGATACTATCAGTGAGCAGTGTGTATGACAGTGGCATAGCTCAAAAATGTCATTAATCAATAAATGAAAGAGTTATCAGATCACTCAAGCAGAATTTACCTGCTACAAAGCATTTAGAGTTGATGAAAATTTTTTGTACCCTCCGTGCTCCTGCCTACCACTATAAGTCTCTCTCTTTTCACTGAGATTACGGATGAGATCAGAGGTGGAGGCTGGTGAACTTTTTCATTCCAGACTGTAACTCCAGAGTCAGTGTCACTGAGAGGCATGGGTGACAGTGGAAGTGACAGTAACAATCCTGTCCATTCTGCAATCAGCAAAAGGGGAGTACTGGGTCTGGTGGGGATGGAGTTAACCTCTACCAGCCCATATGGCACTGTGTGTTGGACTTGTGGTTAAGAGTGTTGATAACACACTGACATTTGGCCATGTTGAACAGTGCCTGCACAGCACCAAGGTTTCCTCCTCTTTCCATTCTGTTCCCTCCCTCTCCTCCCCAGCAGCAGGCTGAGGGTGAACAAGAAGCTGGAAGGGGACACAGCTGGGACAGCTGAGCTGAACCAACTAAGGATAGTGCATATCCTATGGCATCTTGCTCAGCAACGAAAGCTGTGGGACAGGAAGAAAGAAGTTGGGGATTTTGGCTTCCAAGGTGGCCATTGCTCAGAAACTGGCTGGGCATCACTCTGCTTTTGGAAGCTGGTGAGTGATTCTCTTTGCAGCACTAGTACAGTTTTTTTTTTCCCCTTTACTTCACTTATTAAGCTGTCTTTATCTCAACTGTCAGGATTTTTCTTGGGTGTACTCCTCCTATTCTCTTCTCTGTACTCCTGGAGGAGGGAAGATGAGTGAGTAAATGGTTGTGTAGGTGCTTAGCTGCTGGCCAGAGACAACCCACTATGGATTTTACCCCAACCTACTAAAACTTTGGTAAAAGTGTAAGGAATGCTATGCGTGTTTTTCAGTCATGCGTAGAAATGCAAGAGATATCTATTTAAAATATTATTTTATTAATTAAAACGAAAAATAGAGGGATGATTTAATTGCCAACCTGATTGTAAATTTTAGCATTGAAATGTACATTTAACCAAAGTTGTCTTCAATTATATGCCAAAGCTTAAACATGCAGAAAACTGCAGAAAAACTATATCTCCTAACCAACCTTTTACCTTTACGGTTGTAACTCTAATCAGCATAACAAACTTATTTTGATGACTGCATAGAAAAATCTTGCAGTGAACCATCTGAAGTATTTTTTTTTTCAACAGAGACAAAAAAACCTCTCTAATATCTAAAGACAGAGATAAATTTTCACTCCAGTTCCTACTCGCTATAAAGACTCAGGCATAAAAGAGAAAATGAATGTCCTTCCTCATCTGAAAATTTTACTTCTCAGATTGGGCATATTTACTGGATTGGACATAATGTCACTATCTTTTAATAATCTTTGTAAAATTAAGTTTGTACGTAATATACTTTTGCTCAATTATGTCCTTAATTTACAACAATTCCACTATTATTTTCTGCTTCTGCAGTCCTGTTTTGGTGATAACTTCTGGAACCAGGCTGGGTTGCTGCCCAATCCAGGACATCATGCATCTCCATGATGTGGTAGGAAACAGAGGGATCATCTGCAAGCCATGTCCCAGAGAGTGGATAAGGAAAGCAAAAATCCTTTAGAAAAGGAAATTAAATTTCTATATTACTGCAATGAAAGGATTTTATGACCTAATATTTCATTCTTAAACAAGTTATATTGGCATAGGAACACACAGCCAATTTTTGAATTCAGGAAAAATTGCATGTTAAAAATTTAAAGAAATGCCACACTGCACAGATTTCCATACATTATATTATAGTCATTATAACAGTAAATACTCTTCAGAAGCTTCCTTTTTCAATCTAAAATTAGCTATTCAATTTATTTACGATGGCTACCTGCATGGAAGCTTGTTTTAATGCAACACTTTGTTTTGGATGTGCCTTTCCGCAAAGAAGTTCTCCTCCCTAACATATGAAGTTCTGATGGTGGCACTGGACACCTGGACACCTGCTCATCCATCACTGGTGCAGCAGGCCTGCTGCTCTCTGCCCACAGTGTAAGTAAATCCAACCTCTGTCTCCCAGGGTCCTTTGGGCTGGAGCATGAACGTGCTGTTGTTGAACAGAGAGGGAAATATTACTGTTGCATGATTCGCAAAGATCCCAGAAACCAGACAAGTAAGCACAGTTTCCTCTCTTGTGGAAGGAGCTGCCACCTATCCCTCTCAAAGGTAGAGGAACAAGGGCTGTCTTGGCAAAGATCTCTTCTTCCTCCTCGTCCAACCCAACATTCTTTCCTTTTCCCACACTCTAGATCTTTTATTAAGAGTTTATGTAGAGTTATGGCAGTCTTACAGGTTTTCTGCATAGAGGATTTTGATAAATAGAGGGCTTGGTGGGAAATCTTATCCATATATATAAATGAGAGGAGAGTGTAAAAAAAATGGAACTAGACTCTTCTCAGGGAGGTTCAGAACAAGAGTCAATGAGCACAAAGTGAAACACAGGATGTTCCCTCTGATAACAAACACTTTTTTTTTGTACTGTGAGGGCCATGGAACATTGGACTAGGTTGTACGGAGAGACTGTGGTCTCCATTTTGGGAGATACCCAAAAAAATATCTGCAAATGGTCCAGGTCTGTCAGTGATGGTCCTGCTTTGAGCAAGAGGGTTTGACTAAATTATCACCAGAGGTTTCTTCCACCCTCATCTAATCTGTGATTTTGTGATTTGCCTTTTGTTTCTTCTCCTAACCCTTGTGGGAGGAAATTTTGGTTTTGCAGCCAGCTATCCAAGGCACACAAATTTGCAAACATGGATTTATAAACCCCATAAAAGATTAATGCAGGTTTGTGTATCTGTAGTGGATGTTCCTCTGCTTGGTTCTGGACCCTTTTCTCCTCTCCTGGATGGTTCACTGCAACATAATATTGCAGTACTAGAAATGGCAGGACCCCTCTCTTGGCCTGACTTGTGTTCAGTCATTTTCATTTCTTTCCACATCTCAGGAGGAATGTAAGCCCTGTCTACATGACTGGTATCAGTAAGGGATCATGTACTACCTTGTAGATCATATATCCAGTGGTTCAGTGTAGCTGGTTTGTGCCTGGATCCAATGAGCAAAATGAAGCTCTCTGGCCAGAAGTGTTTCAGCCTCCTGTCAGTGTTCAGATGCATTTTTGATTCTCTTCGTAGTATAGTGTCTGGTCCCAACAGAGCTGGGTCAGCTGCAGCTGAGCAGCTGTTCTACTTGATGTTGTACTAAACAGAGCTTTCTCTGTGCACAGTCTATCTTCCTCTGATCAGACCTCTCAGCTTGGAAAGCTCACCACTATATTGCACAAAATCTTCAAAATACTCCTTGGAGTTTTCTTCCTTCTAAGTTCTTTCTGTCATTTGCTTCATTGTCACCATGACAGCTTAAAGCTAATCTTTAAATGTTTCTGTCCTGTGTATCTCCTAATTTCCAGCCATGAATAATTCCTGCTGTTGTTTTCTGTTCATAGACACCTGCCAGATACTGGCTCTCAAAATAATTTGGTGATGCTTTAGCTATTTCTTAAATTCATTTTCTGACTTTCTCCCAATGGATAAATTTCTGATCCTCCACATGAACGATTCCAGTGTTGACATGTTCCTGTTTCTGATCCTGTTTTTCTCTTCCATGAGCATGACCTGCAATTTCTCCACACTTTGTGTTTCACATTACAAACTAGTCAACCTGTTCTTTTTGTCTTTTTTGAGCTAGTCTATTCAACTAGCATTTCACTCCCCACACCATCAGTGATACACTCCTGTTCTACCAGTGTTTAATGCACAGAAGTAGCTCCCAGCTTGTCTTTTCCATTCTTACAGCACCATCTTTTACAATTATAATAGGCAGCCCAGTGAAAGGAGGCAGAGGGCAGCAAGAAGTGTACCTGTTGTGATCAGGGCAGAGCATCCACATCCACTGTTTTAGGCAGAAGACCTGACCTAGGGCATGTCCTGGTCCTTCTGCCCTCCTGAATGTGAGGCAGCAGGGCTTCACACAAAGAAGATGCAGAGGAGTGCCTCCTGCCAGGCTTACACTGTGACGCTCACACGAGTAGGACAAAGGGAGATTGAGGAATGCAAAGAGAAGAGTGGATGCTTGTGTCAAAGCCGTGCTGCCAGTTGAGTGAATATTGCTGAACTAGCTCCAGATTTGTGACCCAGATGTAATGTCACAGCAAACAGCTTCTAGTTCCCAGCTGTCTGGGTGGAGATGATTTCTTAAGCTTTGTTTACAAAAGCAAAAGTGTTTTGTGTTACCAAGGTATGATAGAGGGAAACCTAAGGCTGCTGTAGTTGAATAAATAAATGTAAATGTGGCAACGGAGCCCTTGTGCCAGTACACATGCCACAGAGGGAGGTACTCCAGGGCACTTGATCTTGCACTGAGCTTTTCAACTCTTTCAGTGTTGAGTTTCTAAGAGGCTCTTGACTTCTTTTCCTTTATCCAGATTCTAGTAAGCTATGGTCAAGGGTTGTACTGTGCTAGCCAGCACTAACCACCAGAAAAGAGAGCAGATGGCCTCTTGGAGCCATTTTAAAGAAAACCACTGTCATTATTACTTACAATAACTGCAAACCACAAATACTCTCCTCCCTATCCCAATGAATTTACCGTCTTGTTGAGGACAAAATCTGTCACATACTCCTCCTAACTGTCATCACGCTTATCTCGTCTACTGTCTCTCTCTGCCTCTGCTTTCCCCAAAATACAGCTCCTCATGGTCCATCAGCCCACATCTTCTTGTTGCTCTTTTACAGTTTCTCTAGTCTCTTTCACTTACAGCAAGAACTTCAACAAAATACCTGCATCCATGACAAAACTATCCTCTCTTTTGTTCTCCTCTTTCAGTGCTTCCTCCTATCTCATCTCCATGGGTAGGTAAGACAGATGACAACTTATGAAACTTTATTATATTCAGTGGTGGCAAATGGACTGCTTATCTTCCCTTTACATTTTTTTTATGTTTCTACTTTGACCTCCACCTGTTTTAATTCACTATGAGTTACTGCTTTTAGTATATGTAGTGATGGCACATAGCCCAATTTGGCAAGTTTGACAAGTAGTTATAAATATCATCTCAATGCAAAATACTGATGAAAGAGAAGGAAAGAAATTCTTACAATAATTTCAGTATGTTCCTTGATAGAATCCTGCTTACTTAAAATTTCTTCAACTTTCTGTTAGTCTTCTATAAAAACTGTTATGTTATACGCTCTGATTCCAATCTTTATGTTCATTTTTATGTTCTCAAAGTCACACTTTGAATTCCAGCTTCAGAAAACAAGATGTCATGAAAGAGACACTGTTGAAATTGTAGCTCTAGCAGACCATTTGTGAGAAGAAAACAGGATGCTTTCATGTATTAACTTATTTGACACAAATGCTCTGTTCTGCTCTGAATTTGTATAGTTTGACTCAAAACAGGAAACTGGAATTTTGATTTAACAGCATAAACTCCTCTAAATTTCCTGAAAATGTCTGAACAATAGTAATCTCTTAGCTGAACACTGTTTGAGTGTAGAAAGCAATCAGTATTTGAGTCTGAGTTTGTTATGCAACCAGGAGCAAGAGTAGGTAGCTTGAATGTTAAAGTGAACAATATGCATTGTACTGTAACCATTTTGTTGCTGCATAGTGTAGTGTTCCTGCATACCACTGCTCTCCTCATTACTGGGAGTTTGATTTCTCATTGCTTTATGCCTCTTGAAGTGTTTTATGCCTGTGTAAAATGGGTATTTTAAAAATACTCTTTTGGTTTAATCATATTTCATACCTTCTTTGTGCAGTATGAAGAGAACAAACTTTATGTCACTCCAGACTTTATGTCACTCCAGATGTCCATTACCATAGACATCATGATCTCTTAACTGAGTAAATCTGTCAATATTTGGAAGCATAAAACCATACTCATTTCAGGAACTAGTGCCTTGACATATCAAATTGCCATTTTTAAAATAAGTTGTGTTGCTTGACTCTTGCACCCCCATCTTCTCTTCCCCATATTAACATCATAATGCGAACATAAAGAGCTTTAAACATGCCACATGGCACCTCTGGGGATGAGGGAATACCCTGTCAGTGTCCTCCTAGACTACTTACTCTCAGCTTGTTATAACGAAGCTGGAGGTTCCCATATGCTAATATGTAATCGTGGTGGACAACACCTGATTGCAGAGGTAGTTCTTAGGGAAGCCAGAAAATACAGGAGACATGCTGTACTTCAGTCCACAAAACCATTAACTTAATGAATGTATTTTCATTTTTACAGTGTTCAGACCATTAGATGACAGGATAAGATTGACAGAAGAAGAGGGAAAAAAAAAAAAAAGAGACAACTTTAATCAGAGCATTGTGAAGTGTGCTAATTATCTTCAGAGAATAAGACACCACAGTGAAAAACTGTGGTTTAAACTCCCTTTCCTGAGACTCTGGAGCTTGCATTTGTTCTGAGTGAACAGCGTGTTAGGTAGGGACTCTGGGGTAAACCGAGAGTGGATGTGTTTTGTGATCAATGGACTGTATAATGAAACAGTGATGCAATATATTTCCCTTTTTCTGCAGGGGAGCCCCTCTGGGATTTGATATAGCTACATTTGATATTATAAAGAATTTAAAACTGGTAATAAATGTATGCATATCTGTTCCTAAACAGCAGGTATGGATTTTGATGCACTGACTATTTATTATTATGTGTGGAGTTTGTTGAGGGTTTTTTGCCAAGCAGTATAACAAATGTGCCTCACTATGCCTTCTTTTAGCAGTTTGGAACTGTTTTACATGCACACCATGTATTAGTAGCCCCAGCAAGGAAGCTGAAGAAGCCAGCAGGATGAGCCAAGCATCCAAATAACTGCAAGCCTACATGACTACTCCCCTGGTAGATCCTCCTGCTCATCCTCCTCTGTTTACAGTTGCTTTCAGCCTCTCCTTCACCCAGTTGTATTGTGGGTTTCTGGTGGTATATTTACTCTTACAGATGCAAGGAATGGAGTTTGACCTGAATTCCCATTTGGTTTTTTATCAGCTAGATAAACTCTAGATTATGTGCCCTGTGGCACCTATTCAATCCCCAGCCATCCTGAAGAACGCCACCAGAGCCCCTTCCAAGTCTCTCTCAATGTTCCTCAGCAGTTCTCTCAGGCAGGTGCTTAACACGCGAGCCATCCTCTCCGTTCCCTCCTCCCCGCTCTTCAGCACCGCTACAAATCCAGCAACAACTTTTTTAGCCCCGCGGCCGCCGCGAGGCCGCCCGGAGACGGAGTCGAATGCGGGTTCCGCCCGGAGGGAGCGCCCCTCCCGAGGCGCTCTGGGGCTGCTGGCTGCTCCGGGGAGCGGGGATGCTGGCTGCTCCGGGGATGCTGGCTGCTCCGGGGAGCGGGGCTGCTGGCTGCTCCGGGGATGCTGGCTGCTCCGGGGAGCGGGGATGCCGGCTGCTCCGGGAGCGGGGATGCTGGCTGCTCCGGGAGCGGGGATGCCGGCTGCTCCGGGGATGCTGGCTGCTCCGGGGAGTGGGGATGCTGGCTGCTCCGGGAGCGGGGATGCCGGCTGCNGGCTGCGCGGGGACCGCGGCTCCGCACCCCCGCGCTCCCCGCCGCAAACCTCGTCTCAATGAAGCCAAAGCCAGCCAGGAAGGCTTTTCCGTACAGTTCGACAGCGAAAGAAAAAAAAAAAAAAAAAAAAAAAAAAAAAAAAACAAACAAAAAGCCCTCTCCAGCGTTCCAGCGTTCTCTCTCCCCAGCGTGAATAACGCACCGAGAAGGATGTTTCTGGGCCGCTTCTTCCAGCAAGAGGAGACGGCTGGCTTCTCTCACACAAGAATCTGTGTGGCCTGAAGGAGTGGGAAATCATACCTCACAGCTCAATTCTGAATTGTACCACTGAGCTGTGCCAATGTATTTTAGGAGACCCTTGTGCTCACGAATGCTTTGTATCTTTCAAAATCCCCCGAAATAGGTCTGACCTGTTATGGAGACCTTGCTCCAGCCTCTGTCGAAATTTCCCTCCCAGACTGAATGGGCATACACAGCAGCTAAAAACAACAGCACCGGTGATGTACAGGGGAAAAGCTGGAACTTTTTTGATTTTGCACGCGAATGAACTAGCTGGACCCAAATTGCTCATTACAGACTCAGTCAGAGAAGCTGCATGAAAGACAGGCTGGAAACATGAAATTCCATTTTAATTGCAGAGGAATCACCTTTGGCTAAAGTGGAGCATAAAAGAGATACTCAATAAACAGCAGTGTTAGAAGCAATATCAGCCTTTTTACAATCCACTTCCCCAAAGTGAAGAAATAAACTTGCTCTATTAGTGAGACGTTGAGGCTGAATATCTGAAGGTAGCATTAAGCCTTAAATTAACATACTGTTCAAGTATTAAAAAAATATATGGGATTAATTGAACATGAGACCTGGGCTCCTTGGCCTTGAAGCAACCCTCAGTTTAATGAAACTCCTGGAAAGTGTTTGTTTTGATGACTAAGAAGCAGTCTCTGTGTACAATGAGTAAACTCTTCAATAGTAGAGCTGGCTCCTACTCTGACTGAGTGTGATTTAATTTCTGTTGACCTATTTGGCAAATGCTATTATTTGATGATTTCACATACATACCAGACTAGTTATTTCACTGCCATTATGGTAATTTTTTAGGATGTTAAACATAATTATGGGTCTTCTTTTGAAGGAATATAAAGCATTGCTCCCTAAAAACTTCTAGTATTAGGATGATGACTTAGTATTTACACACATACACACAGAGATATATTTTCCTCTTTAAGCCTCTGTCAGTAGTATGCCTGTGATGTAAATCTGACTTTTTAAGGAGTTTAGTCAAGGTAGAGACATTCTGAGATAATGCAGAGGGGACAAAAAAATCTTTGGAAATCATATGGTCATTTGCCACAAGAGAGCTGGCAGGGGGTTTCTGGAAGGAATGGTCACAGTTGTGATAGGAAAACGGTGCTGTGTTTCCCAACCCCAAGGCAGATTTCAGACCCAGAAAGGTCTTGCTGTTTCCTGAACTCTGTTTATCAGAGCTCACAACTGTTAGGACAAGTTTCTAAATAAGCTCTCACTATGTAGTCACCTCAACAATGGCTAAAGAAAGCAACCCTGGTCAACCTTTACAAATGTGTTCCTCTCTACACCTTTTGTGTAGTTGTCATCCTAATCAATATCCGAGTAATTGAAATCTCCCAGGACCAAAGTCCTGACTTTCTGACTGCCCTCTTCTTGATCTATATTCTCTAACTCCTATAGTGAAGGGGAGCAACATCCAGAGCCAGATGATTGATTTTGCTGTGCTGAATGCTAACCAGCCTGCCAAAATATATTCCCTCCTTACAAGCTCAATACCACCCTTTCATTTTTTGCTTCTGAAATCTTGTTATCCTTTACACTTTCGAAATTAATAAATATACTGTTGTTTCTACATGTAAGATGAAATTTTACTTTTTATCATAAATTGAACATGCTTTTTAGGCTCAATAGCTTTTTTAAAGAATAATTTTGATAAGAATAAAATCTTGTTGCTACCAATCCCGTCTCAATTCTTATCTGGTTTTGCTTCTCCTGGTAGAGAAATCCTGGCCACAAATGAGTGATGATAAACTTCAGGTGAATGGAATGACTCCAAGGTTTTCCTGGTAAGCATTTTTCAAGACATGTAGTTTACAGGAGAAAAATATCCTCAGTCCCAAGAACTTGGAACTTAAAACTTCAATCTTGTAATGGAAGCCAGATCCCTGGCTGGATCCTCAGTGGAATCAGCAGGTCTGTATGTACAAATCCCATTTCCAGACTCAGCATAAACTCATGATGAAACAGTAAAAATATGTTCTTAGACAATGGTGGCTTGTGTAGGATAATGGGATATAGCAGTAATAAACATTTTGGTATATATTTTGAAAATCTGGAGGGTTTTTTTTAACCAGAAATTTAGTAATTTTCGTTTAAACTTATGTAGCTTTTGTAATGTAACTCAGTGCATATAAGGCGGTAGCCTTTGGAATGATTTTCATACGTTAGGAAGGAACTGAAAATAAAGCACATTACTGCTGAAGAAAATGACAGTGCATCACTTTTAGTACTAGAGGAACACGTAGAACAGTGCCAGGCTCTGTATATTAAACATTGTCATGGATTTCCATATTGCAATAGGACAGCTCCAGGGAAATCATAATGTAGGACTGATTTGTATTCAACAATCTGCTCTTTCAGATAAGAAACATTTAATTTAGATTTTTGAAGACTCGAAATAATTAGTTTTGTACAAATTTTATCTTAGAATTGTGTAGTTTGCACTTGATCATTATTTTTTCCTAAGCTATTCATATAGCTTAAATATTGAAAAATTTCTGCTGGGTTTGGGAAGTTAAGGAGATTTTGGTCACTAGAACTCCTTTTTCTAAGCTCAGTCTTAAGTGTGCTTTTTTACCTCTGTCGTCTTTAATTTATTCTTGCTAGTTAAAAAAAACAGATCTTTTGATTAATCAGCTTGAAGTTGCTGAAGTAAGGAAAGTTAGGCCATTCCTTTCAAAATTAATAAAGGCATTTTCCATTATTTGTGTCACTTGCATAATCTCTCAAAGGAAAAACAATATCTGTCTGAAACATAAAAGATTCAGCAAGCAAAACCAGCCAGACATAATCCAACCTCCCTGGCACCATGTACCTTCAACTCACTGATTATTTCTATCCAATATACTTCAGAAGCAACTTCACAGCTCAGGCCTCCTTGGCTCTATTAGCCTCCTTTTTATTTGATTTGAAATCACTCTAAAGGTAAGAAATCACGCTAGCTGCAAGATACTGTCTGTTAATTGCTCCTGCAGATAATGAGCACCCTAAGGGTCGAAAGAAGGTTACAAGGCCTATAGAGACACATCAGAAATGCATAATTTATCCCTCTTCCAGCAGTTAACATTGCAGTGTTTCTGTGTGCACAGTCTATCTCAAGCTGTTCAGCCTCCAGCTTTTCAGGCATTTCATTTTTGGATGGTTCACCATTGAATAAACGAGTGAAACCTCCCAAAATCTCCTTAGGGCTTTTTCCTCCTAAATCCTCTTCTGTCATATGCCTCAATTATTTGATGGTGAAGGATTTTCTATTTCTCTGCTCTTTGTTCCTCTCCTCACTTCGCCACTTGCAGTCCAAACAAAGTGCCAAGACTGAAAAGTATTTAAAATAATTAACTTGGCATCTTGTACAGCTTGATTGAAAAGCAGGAATTATTAATACAAATGAGCAATGCCTGTAGGACCTTTAATATAATTGTTGCTTTGTTTATGCTGACAAAGGATAATGTTTGCATTTTGTTATTCAATCGTTATTAAGATTTTGAGCCAGTGAAGTTATGTCTACAGTATAAATGCGGCATTTATAACTCTGATAAGAAGAACTATAAGTTGTACTGCAAGCTCTGCAAATGACATGTCTGCCTGTGAGAACCTGTTAACCCAGGCTCAAAGGATGGGCCAGACATTTAATATTTCATCCCTAGAAAACCAGTTACCTTACGGATGCCTCTGATAGAGTGGGATACAGGCACTTGCAATCAAGCAGTTTTGTTTGGCCTCTCCCCTCACCTCCTTTGCCCCAAGAGTTCTCTGAAGAAGCTGACAGAAGCTGGTAGTGCCTGAGTTAATCTACTCAAATGATCTCACTGATGAAATAGCGTGTATCTTCTGATTCACTGAATTCAGATTGTGTCTGCCAGATTGAATTAGGCAAACCAGTTATATGAGGATAATCCCAAGGTATCATATTTGGAGCATTTTCTGTACAAGGCTGAAAGGCTGATCTTGTGGCAGGTGGAACAAGCTGTTACTTCCTCAGAGAGCAGTGCTGTCATGTTTTAGGGCAGAATAGATATTATAATTCACTCTATGACCTGTAGCAGTATCACGTCACAAGCATTTGCAGAGTTTCTTAGTACTGCAGGTGTGACACACAACTGCCATGGGTTTAACTGCAAATTTTTTAAGTGCAGCATCTTTTTTTCAAACTCAACAAACTTTTAGTTTATTCCTGTGTCATAATGCAAGAAAACTCCTGTGGTGAGGGAATTAAAAATTCTTAGATTCCACGGCAATGCAAACCCCTGTTATGTCCACAGAACCATGAGAGATCTCTGTCCACAAATTTTCCAAGCATCCATCTTGAAGTGAATGACTTAGAAGAAGTAAATGTCTGTCCATCTCCCTAAATTTTAGCCATGTTTAAGACAGATACTGAAATTAAATTAATTACCTGAGCTCCACTTCTAGTCCATTGAGAGATGTGAGCATGTGTATAGGGTAAGTCATCTCATCTATATTAGATGCCCCTCAAGGAAGAAAGAATGTCCTTCAGGTGCCTCTCTCTCTTAACTGGCTATAAAAATAGCTTAAACAGAACATCTAACTTTTAAACAGAACTGTAGTTCAGCAAGATTAATTCTACCCTTAACATGCAGTTTCCTCAGTATCATCTTCACAATTCAGCAAGGTATTTAAATACATGCCCAGCTTTCCACGGCTGAATAACTCTAATCACATGGACTCGTTTAAGTATCTTGTTACACCAGGACTGGATGGTTTCTTGAAAAGAAAGCTTAACACTCTGCATGGCTGCCTCTGTTAGACTCCAGGCTGCTTGTTTATGACACTAGTTCTCTTTAGCTTTCTTGAGAGGCAGTGTCGGTATTTTAGAGAGCAAATGGAAAAAAACCAAAACAACTGTTTTAGGTATTTTTTAAGAAATACATGGCATCATTTACTGCCTCACTCTGTGCTGCATGTCTGACTGTTTGAATTATTTCTGCTTTCCTTTGACTAAATCTTTTAAATTTATTTATGCTCTGCTATTATTTACTGAGACTGTTTTATGTAACTCTGTTAAGTGTTTGGGGACATTTTCATGGTGTGAAATGTTCCACATATAATAAAGAACCATTGTTCAGGCAGCTCCCATGGCAGTTGATGGTAGAGATTAAAGTATTGGGCCATAAATTGTATCAGTATAGTGTAAGCAGGACATTGTTGGCACATTAGAAAAAAATTAGAAAAAAAATTACAAAAAAACTTGCCGGTTTTTGAGCAGCTTCCAGTAATTTCTTTACATGAGGATCTAAGAAGCATGCTCAGACATTTGGCATAATGTTTATTTAAGGCAAAATTTTACTCTACAACTGGCTGCGGAATTCCTAGTTTAAGACACTTTTTCTCTCTTGTTGACCTAACTATGCATCAGTGTTTTGTTCTTGCACACAAAACCCTGATGAAAAGAAGAATTGGATATTCAGATGAGTATCTATAGGAAAAGTGAATCACTGGGACCAATGGAATATGAGGCCCCCATCCAAGCAGAGACCAGAAAGAAGAACATTCCTAAAACAAGCTCATTTGAGATAGCTTGAATTCTGGCAGAAAACAAAATGAGCTGAAACAAATGTCAGCTCATTTAATATACAACTCAGAAGAAGACCCTGAACTGGGTGATCAATAGTGTTGGAGAGCATTGGCATATTCCACCAGATACCTCTAAAATAATGGCTCACAGTGATGCCGTTTAGGTTTTGCCTTTTTTTCTTTTATATATTCTCTGTATTCTTCACACATATATTTGTCACTCTGTCACATATTTTATTAGTAGCTTGTTTTCCCAGTACTTTTCCATGGCCTTTCCTCAAGCAGAAAGACAAAACAAATTCCAGAGCTCCAAGCCCCAGGAGGTACAAGGCCCCTGAGCTATCTTGGTTCCTCCTGGGAACCACAGCTGAGAACAGCTCTTTGAGATCCATTCTCATGGACAAAGTACAGCTAGTGCTTAAAGGGGGACTCTAGAGAAGGGGCTTGACCTTGGGGTTGGAATTACTTGTCCTCCTAATTGATGCTTTTTATCAATTACGATAATTTCCTAAAACCTATAAAAATGTACTCACCCCCGGGGGAAGGGGAGGCTTTTGTGGACATCTTTCCATAACTGCCTCTGAAGGCCTTCCAATAAAGATCCCCTCTTATATTACCTCCTTACTAAAATTATCTCGAGTTTCATTTCCAGATTGGGAAAAAGGCAGCACCAGTAACCCTGTGACAGTGGATGATGTCTGAGAAACATAATTGAAAAATCACATAGCTGAAATGAACCTGAATCTGAGCCAAAAGCAGAGCAAATCACTCTCTATCAAGAACCAAAGGTGAAACTGAAATTCGAGTGTGAAGTCTTAGCAGAATTCCCTCTCCTCTGTCAGACCCCTGTGAAAGGGGCCCAGGGCTGGTTCAAAAGGCTCTGGTGTGGCAGTGGAGCAGCCTGCCCCTGGGTGATGTGAGGCTGGCTGTCCTACAGGTCACAGCTGTGCTTGGTATGCCCGTCAAGCCTCACGGGGGTGTTGGCACTGACATACAGGGTACACGAGGCTGCCCACAATCCCTGCAGGTCTTAAAATGAGAGTCACACCAGGCTGGAAGGTGTGGGTGGGATGGATCCCCGTGGGCAGTGCTGAGCAGGGGTCAAGGCCATACTTCTGTAAGGCTGCTGTGAGGCCTGGGCACCACTCAGGGTGCTGGTGTTGTGACAGCTCCAAGATGGAATCTTGGCTGGAAGAAAAGACATGGGCCTTGTGCTTTTCTTCAGTGGTGTTGCAGAAGGAATCAGATCCAGAGTGCCTCACAATGGCTTTGAGCAAAGCTTATGTAGGGGGAGAATTAAAATGTAAATTGAAGTTTGGCAGCTCAGTCGCATGCTTGCACTCTGCTGGTCAGTACCTTTATCTGTGTCCTCTTTCTTCCTGCTCATAACAGAACATTTTTGCTATTTTAGATCTAGTTTTTCAGTATCTTGGGGTTATGGCACTTCATAGAAGAAAGTATAAATTTAGTGTATTTTAATTTCTATGCCATGCTCTCTCAATCTGCCTTCTTATCTCCTCTTGTTCTTTTTTCTCTTATGCAGAAAGGCAACAGAAATCAGGCACTGAGGAAAATGAATACTGCTCCCTGACAACAAAATCTGGAGCCAACTGTTGCAGTCAGTTTCGATTGGCATTCTCTGGTGAAACCCTGAAGCTTACTGGGACATGGAAACACACAGGCTAGAGCAATTTATGAACCTGCACGTAGCTACTGCTTTTTTCCTTTTTTTTTTTTTTTTAAATTTCTCTTTTCTTGCAGTTGTTTAAAGGAAATGTTAGGAGAGATGCAGACTTCTGCCAAACACATGTAGCTTTTAGGATTTTTAAATGCAGGATGAATTCTCAGTCCTGGGTGAGGAGAAGGGGGCACATTTCTCATGCCCCTGCTGAGGAACAATACAAATTTAGTGCCAGCTTGCACAGAAATCTCAAATCTCAGTCCTAAGTCCCTCCACACATAAATACATGAGCCAGTCTGCACAGTTTGCTTATTCTTGACTCACTTTGGACATAATGACATCATGCTAATTTTTGTTGATTATTGTTTTGCATTTTGTAGCATAGTATTGTCTGGTTAGTTTCTTAGTGTTTCATAGCAGGAGAGTGTATTTGTGGTCCAAATACATTCCTCCTCATCTGACACCTGACATTAACTACTGGTAGAGGCCATAATAAAAACACAATGTGAGTTGTACCATTACAGCCTTGGTAATGGCTTTAGCGGGCTGAACATATTTAAATTATTGTATTCAAAGGCGCTCAGAAGCTGAAGCATCTGGTTTTGACAACAGAAATACTGGTTGAAAGTGTTATCTTCCTTTTCTTCAAAATTTATGACATTGTAATTAAAATCAGCATCTTTTGCAAACGACAGTGAGGAGAAAGTGTGTTTGGGTGGGGGAATAGAGGGGAAGACAAAAAGGAGGAAATAGGACTTGTCACCATGGATTAATAAGCCAGGGAATGAATATGTAGGCAGTAGTGTTTAACTGGAACCAGCACCAAATTGTCACTGTGAAAAACTAATAAACATTTTAGCACTCACCGGTGAGGTGCTAATGAAATTGAATGTGTGCTTTTGTGTCTATACGGAGGAAGCAATAAAAAACTAAATATTAGTTAACTAATTAATACTATCCTTAGGGAAAAAAGTTCTTCCTTTTGGCCATCTTATCAGGCAACAAAAATGCAGACTCATAAGTTCATAATCTGACAGGTACAAGATACATCAATAAAAGAGCAAAAATTAAAGAAAATCTAATTTTACTCCAAGAAACCCCATTTATTTAAAGAAATATATATATTAAAAATTAGGTAATGATTTTATGGTGCTTAATAAGGCAGTCATGAAAGCCCTTTAAGTTTTAAAGTAATTTATGACTGGATTATTACTGTTACAAGACTACAAGATATTAATGATTTCACAGGATATCATAAAAAGACTCAAATATTTTCATGTTTTTCAATGATATATGATTTCAGTTTTTCAGTGGGTTCAGGTGTCATTTGAATCAATAAGTATTTAGAAATTTCTCTGTAGCCTTAATGTATTTACAACCATATAACTGCAAATTTTTCTTTAAGTTACACATAGTTATCCATTTGGAAAGCAGACTACATATTTATATGCTTAATTATGGATCCCTTTTCCTAACTTTAGACATGCAATTTTAATTTTTTTTTTCAAAGTAACAGGTTATTGGTGTGTTACAGGAAGAAACCAAAATATCACCCCAAAGATATGATCTAAAAGTGTTCTGGTGTTCTCTTTGTTATGTTCCAGCTATCCAAAGACTTCAGATCTTATTTTCTCTCCTTACAGACTTGGCAAATTTTAATATACCGTTCTTGGAACCAGAAATTTGATATCTTTCTATAGCCTTCCCAGCACCATTATTTTACTTAATAGCAGGTACAGCTCATATGTAGAAAAATGTGTGAAAGTCTCTAACTGGAATCCTTTCTTAGCTGAAGATGTTGTTCTACAAATTAGTCACATTCAGATATTTGTCTAAACATCTTCTATAATACCTTTCAATCTTACTTTTAACTTTTGTATATGCTGCTATCTGTTTCTTCTGTTTCAAGACTGCATAAAGAATGCTCTACTTAGAATCAAATCTGGAAATTGATTCACGCTATGTACAGATACTGTCAAAGCAGAAGATATTCTTAAAGTGTCTGTTCTACCTAATATGTTCTGCAGAGCCAGTTTAAATACTTCTGAATATATAGTCTGAAAGACTTGGTCTTGATGACTGCTATTGATGAAATCTCGAGTAGGAGAAAAAAAAAAGCCCTCAATGCATTAGAGTTCCCCAAGTATGGTAACAAACATAATACAAGTCAGTTGTGATGGACTTGCTACTTCATTTGCTGATAACAACTAGAGCAAGACACTTCAGTGAATGGTATAAAAAATTCTACAATAAACAGTTCAGGAATAGCCTGCCATAAAGAAAAATGCTTTTTCTATCTCAGAAAGCAGAGCTCTAAAAGACACAATGGCTAGATTGTAAGCATTTTCTGTTAAAATGCTGAATAATAATAGTAGTACTCATAATAACAATAATAATAATAATGTTCTTCAATCCTTGGTCACTTTTACTGGTTGTGCTTGGCCTCAGTGATACCTGACAACAAAGGGATACCTTATACAGGCAAATATTTTAAAGATAACACTTCCTCAACACGCAATTCACACTTTGCCACTGTTCAACTTAGTAATCCTTCAGCTTTCATGTTAGATGAAGTACTGCTAATGTGTTTTTCTAGAGATCATTTGCAGCTCTGTACATTTTATCCAGCTGATCTTTTCAGAAGAGCTTTTTTCAAAGCTCTGCTCATTCTCATTGCCTCAATTGTATCTCAGTTTCAGAAACAAACACAGGACCCTGCCTTTGGGGTAGCAGATTTTGCTGCCCTCTTATACTTAAGCTTTTTCATACTAGGAAGCCTTTCATAAAGAGATAAAGTCCTACTGCTTTTTAGATTGCTCTGGGTCTTGGCCCATGTCCTTGTTCAAGCCCCAGCTAAAAGTGAATTCTTTCAGCTGCTTTAAGTAATCAAGAATCAAAATTTAGAAGTGAAATGCTGATACCACCTTCCATTACAGCATTTAGCTGCTTCTATCATGAAGCAATCAGCCGTGTATTGTAAGTGACTGTGTTGTGAGCCTCTCTGATCTAAACATGTGTTAGCTTAAAATATCAATTCAATTGCAATGCATTATGCTCTGCTCAGAAAACCCATCTGGCTCCAAAGACTGCTGCCACAGGATGTGCTGCTGCTGCGAAGCCAAAGTCCTGTTTCTGCCCTTGTTTGCACAGCTCTGCCTCTCAAGGAATGGCATTGAAGTGGCTGAAAGTGAGCCACTCCAGAGCAGGTGTGGAAATGAGTCAGCCAGGTGTATAGCTACATCATGCAAATTTCCCAGCTTGTTTTCCTGATTTTGCTGCTACACTCATTATCAAGGAAGTGAAAGAAAACCCCTCAAAAACAGAGAACACTTTTAGATTTCTTTTTGAGCAAATGATTATAACCCCATTTCTTTCCTACTGAATCTCCACTCAAGATACTTTCAGGTATTTCTGAGCTGTCTCTTTAAAACAAAACTGACTCCATAGGGGTTGAAAGCAAAATCACGCTTTTTAAAGGAAATGCCAAGAAAAAAGATATAAAATATTCATCCCCTAGCAGAATTTCTTTTTACTGCAAATGATTTTAGTATCTACTGTGCTTGCAGGTGAAAATGCATCACTGGAAACCTCCAGATGAGAGTCCTGGTCTCATGGCATGAGAGAGATCTGCTGAGACTACAGTGGGTCTGAAGAAAAGACATGGGAGCCATTTTCAGTTTACTGTTGCCTTGGACTCATGTTGCACATTTTCTGCCTTCTGCTGAGCAAAACCTGCATAGAGCCCGGTTACTGAGGAAAGTAGTTATGTTTTGAGCTATATCTAAGGATGACAAGCTGCTATGAATATACAGAGAGTAAATGCTACCATGTCACTTAGGGTCAGGATCAAGAAGATCACCAGAGCTCAATTTTTTTATGGCTTTGGGGCATCTTAATTATTTAGCTTCATTACCAAGAGTGACTAACCAAGGATCTCAAAATGAGCTCTGAATGCCTTTCTATGCCATGGGAGACCTGGGAAAGATCCAGCTTAACTAGATGGTGCCCAAATAGCTCTATCTATCTATCTATCTATCTATCTATCTATCTATCTATCTATCTATCTATCTATCTATCTATCTATCTATCTATCTATCTATCTATCTATCTATCTATCTATCTATCTATCTATCTATCTATCTATCTATCTATCTATCTATCTATCTATCTATCTATCTATCTATCTATCTATCTATCTATCTATCTATCTATCTATCTATCTATCTATCTATCTATCTATCTATCTATCTATCTATCTATCTATCTATCTATCTATCTATCTATCTATCTATCTATCTATCTATCTATCTATCTATCTATCTATCTATCTATCTATCTATCTATCTATCTATCTATCTATCTATCTATCTATCTATCTATCTATCTATCTATCTATCTATCTATCTATCTATCTATCTATCTATCTATCTATCTATCTATCTATCTATCTATCTATCTATCTATCTATCTATCTATCTATCTATCTATCTATCTATCTATCTATCTATCTATCTATCTATCTATCTATCTATCTATCTATCTATCTATCTATCTATCTATCTATCTATCTATCTATCTATCTATCTATCTATCTATCTATCTATCTATCTATCTATCTATCTATCTATCTATCTATCTATCTATCTATCTATCTATCTATCTATCTACCTACCTACCTACCTACCTACCTACCTACCTACCTACCTACCTACCTACCTACCTACCTACCTACCTACCTACCTTTCTGGTGATAATGAATCGCTCAATACATTTATCCACAGAGCAGGAAGGAGACTATGAGAGCACCAAAGGCACTCATTAAAACCTGAAAACAGCCTGAAGTTGCATAAGCTTTCAGAGGGCTTTGACGCCGGGGTGGCAGCAGATGGCTGAAGGAGGGGTACACCCCGTCATTCACTGCCCCTGTGATGGGGACGACAGCACAGCTCACGAAGCAGCCCCTGAGCTACTGCAGATTTTAGTACATCACAAAGCATGGGATGTGGGCTAGTTTATTTCATTTTGCAGACTGAAAACTGCTGCGAACTGGGTGGTTTTTCGTGAGTCATTCTGTTGTCCTCACCGCCGGGGACACGGCAGCAGCCTTGCGCAGAGCGATATGGCAGCTGGCAGAAGGGGTTTGCTGCTGCTGATCTCTGCTACACGTGAGCCCTGAAAGCCCCACGGTCCCAGGGCCCAGCACCTGCAGGATGCTCCCAATCAGTCCCTGAGCTGCTCTCTGACCCTGCCACGGGGCTCCTGGGTCCTCCCGGTGTCACTGGGTAGGAGCTGCAAGGAAGCTGAAGCTGTCAGAGCTCCTGCAGAACTCTGTGACAATCCTGGATGGCTGCTAGAGGATGACAGGGAGCACTACTTGTGGCTGTGCCAGGAAAAGTCACACTGAGGGAGGATTCAATTCACACTTTTGACTCAATTATGGGAGTATGGAAGAGTTCCTCTGCATGGTGAAATGTCCACAGGGTGGGAAAGAACTTGCAGAGGCAGGGTCTATTAGCTATAAGGGCCCGGGATCAATAGTAATTGAGTAACCTTATACCACGAGATTCTTCCTGCCCAAGCTATTTAGCACCTGAGAGCACACTGGCCACTCATGCACAAATGATATGCTAAAAGCCCCACTCAAAACTAAAACTAGAAATTCTCTCTTCAACAGTAACACAACAGCTGTTAATGATTTGTTTTTAAACTGTATTCATTATATACAGAGAACAGAATACAGTTTACCACTTTATTAATTGACATACTGTGAGAAATAACACCCACTGGAAAAAGAAAAATATTTTAAATTCATTTTCATTATAATTTAGTTAGGAAACCAAAAACCAATAAAATACATTTAATAGGTTTTTATCCCCATTAGGTTAGGTAGAATGTCATGCTTAACACAAAAGACAGCTACTTAATACCTTTTTGTAAAACAATGCCCATATAAGTCCCAGCCCAGCAAATAGATTTTATTCATTAAACCATTTCCACTGAGTTCAGTGAGGAGGTCCCCACAGGGGTGAACCTCCTGTGCCTGACTGGACCTTTTGTTTGAGTCTCACAGTAACACTGGTTATTCACTGATACCCGCAAAACTCTGAGCACAAAGCAAAACAGCAATGGGTTTTTATATTTGCAGCTTGATACTCAGCTAACACACAGCTGAAAAATACTAATATGTATAAAACAAGTTAGAGATATGAAATCCCATACAAATTTCATCATTTGTGGTATATCCTGCATACCACTAAAGCTGGATGTCATGCGAGGCACATTTTAAAACTTGTGTTCCCACTTTGACATGCAACTCGCATCTAAAATCACTCTCGACAGAAAGGATTACTTTTCTGGTTAGTTTTGGCAAAACAAAAAAAAAAAGGTAATTTTGCAGATTAACCAACTAACATGCACTAACATGCACTAGCAATGAAAATGACAGAAAATTTCAGATCCATGGTTTTGGCATGAAGCTGGACATGCACTGGCTCTGTGACTGAAGATTTAAAGGTCACTGCATGATGAAGAATTCACATTAATTCTTATCTTTGAGGTATTGTGCAGTCTTTGAGTAAGACACAATCACGACTAAAATTTCTCACTGCTATATTAGACACAGGAAAGCTTTTTCTGTGCCAAGCATGCATCACTTTTTTTCCCCATCCCTGAGCAAATGTACCAGTCATAAAAAACAGAGGAACCTAAAATGAAACTGGAAATTTTTTCCTTGGCAAGTTCACTTTTAGCACAACAAAAAGGGAGCAGAAGGATATGCCACAAACTTTCTGACATTCCCCAACAAATAAAATTCGGTGTGTAGGCAATATATCATGCCTGCAGAAACTAAATGCACTACTTTGTGTCTCAGGCTGCCTTTACCACTATGTATACATTAGCAGCTTTGTGAAGGTACTATTAAGTTTAAAAACCTGTAGATAATGTGAAAATAATTTTTGTTGGTTTTTTTTGCCATTCCCTGCAGCAGTAAAGAATTTCTTTTCACAATACCTCCAGGCTCATAACACCCTTAAAGCCTGGATCCATCAGAGGGGAGCAGCTGATGTGCAGGAGAGCAGGGCTCTCTCATCCTCCAGATGGATTGCAGAAGACTGAGAGGAGTGACAAAAACGCTTACAAAGGCAAAGGCAAACTCTCGCATGTTCATATCATTTTGGGCCACCAGTACTGGAAATATTTTCACAAACTGGAGCGAGCCTAGTGTAGGGTCACTGAAATAATAGGATCATAGAATGGTCCTGTCAGTCCGCATTCTTGTAAATGGTCTCTCTCCATCCGCCTTGTAGGCCTCCTTTGGGTACTGAAAGGCCACAATTAGGTCACCCTAGTTCTAGGCTGAACAATCCTAGTTCTCTTATCATTCCCTTGTAGGAGAGGTTCTCTATCCCTCTGATTAACTTGATGACCTCCTTTGGACTCACTCCATCCACGTCCTTCCTGTGCTGTGGACTCCAAAGCTGGATGCAGCGCTGCAGGTGGGGTCTCACCAGAGCAGAGTAGAGGGCCAGAATTCCCTCCCTTGCCCTGCTGGCCATGCTGCTTTTGACCCAGCACAGGATATGGTTGGTTTTCTGGGCACTGAGTGCACATTGCTGGGTCATGTCCAGCCTCCCATTCACCAGCACCCCCAAGTCCTTCTGGGCAGGGTTGCTCTGGATCTGTTCACTCTCCAACCTGTGTTGATACTGGAGGTTGCCCTGACCCAGGTGCAGCACCAGCACTTCATCTCATTAAACCTCATGAGATTCCCATGGCCTCAATTCTTGAGCTTGTCCAGGTCATTCTGGATGGCATCGTGTCCTTCAGGTGTGTCAACCGCACCACTTAGCTGGGTGTCATCTGCAAATTTGCTGAGGATGCACTCAGTCTCTTCATCTTTGTCATCAATGAAGATATTAAATAACACTGGTCCCAACATGGACCCCTGAGGAACACCACTCGTCACCGATGTCCATCAAGATTCTGAGCCACTGACCCCTACCCTCTGGATGTGACCATCCAACCATCCACCCTTGTCCATCTAGCAGTCTACTCAACTCCATCCCTTTTCAATTTAGAGAGAGGGATGTTGTGGGGAATCCTGTCAAAGGTTTTGCAGAAGTCCAGGTATATAACATCTGTAACCCCTCCCTTGTCAACTCATAGCCACAATGTTAGGGGCTAGAGCACATGGTGCCTGAGATGGGTTTGTGTAGCCTGAGGGAGGACTAGCAAAAAGGACTGTGAACTAAGAGGAGAGATCTAATGGTCATTTTCTCCTGCCTAAAAGGAGAATTGTACAAAACCCTCAAAATTAAGAGGCACACAATGAGTCAAAATCGCAGCAAGGGAAAATCTGATTTGCTGTAAGAGAAGAGATTTTTGCCAGGGTGGTGAGCACTGGTACAGTTCACCCAGAGAAGCTGTGGGCTCAGCAACCACAGAAGCACACAAAACTCAGAGACATGGCCCTGAGGAACCTGATCGATTTTTGAACATGGTTGTGCTTCCAGAAGGGTTTGGGCCCAATGACTGATTGAAGACCCTTTGACTTAATCTTTCATTCTGTGACAAGACACTCAATTGGTGTGAGCTGGAAATATCACCCAGAGGTGAGATTATCAGCTTGGTACTTGAACAAACTGCATCAAAAAGCCTTGAGAAATGAATCTTTAAATTATATTCCTATGAAAATTTGTTTATAAAACTACTTATAATTCTTTTCTTTCAGATTGGCATAATACTTCTAAGGTGTGACAAAATATGTACCTAAAGTTGTGTTCAAATATCCAAATATATGACAAGATTTTTCAAAATTTAGTGAGGGAGGCATCTACCTACTATCTTTGGTAACCAGCTGATTTATTGAGACCTTCCAACAGGTTTCTGAAGCTTAGCTAGAGACAATTCTATCTGCAAATATAGCTAGGATAGCTAATGAGAGAAGAATGAGGACAAAAAGAGTAGCAGTAAAATGTATACTAAATCTCCCTAATATTGTTTTAAATTACTTTTTTCTATTAAAATTACATATGCAGATTTCATGCTGGTATGCTATGAAGTCTTATTACTATTCACTCAGAATGACCTGAATAGTTTATTCATTTTCTTGTGATGTAATGAGTGGAAAAAAGTGTTCAATAAGTGGCCAAGCTTCACAAATTATATTTTTTGCATCATGATGCAAACTCACATTTTTATGTCTATATAGTGCCATGTGATCCTCTGGTCTTTTTATGACCAGTAAATAGGTAATAAACAAGGATAAAGGTATCAGCATAAACTCAGTAAAAAAACAGAGTTTCCAGAACATATTATTTATGAAAAAAGGTGTGATGCAGTTCCCCTCATTATCAATGCTGCTAGAGGAATTAGGGTTATTTTACTGCATTTAGAAAGAATAAAAATGCTCACTGGCCATTTCTGATTGACTTTCAGGGGTTGAAGTCCTGTAAAATGGGTTTGGTAAGAAACAACACCTTAACTCTGTCAACTCCTCATCTTCCTGACAATACCTATGTACAGTGCCTCTTGCTTTTACAAGTTGTATTGATGCATCATACTTTTAGATAGAAAAATGGACAGGGACAGGACATCAAAAAACTAACAAAAAAAATTAACACAGGACATAAAGCATTATAGGGTTACAAAAAGAGCTATAGGGTTACAGAAACACCCATGGTCTCATAATCACTCCGTGGACATGAGTGCTGAAAGACAGCTGGTATTCAGAAAAAATGGAAATAATGGCAAAAGTGGTTGTGTGTGAATGGAATGACAGCAGGATGTTTCAGAAAGGGTTCCCTGATAAAACAGATTCTGTTTGCATACAAAATCACTTTGGGGAAAGATAGTGGGTAGTTGTTAGCATGTGCTGTAGAATTACAGAGTTAAATTTGGATATGGATTGAGATGTTCAAACCATTATTACAGTGAGAAACTCTGCACAGAATTGTCTCGTTATGGCAGCCTCTGATTTGTCAGATGTAGGCTGGAGAACAAGTGCTACTGAAGGCAGCCCAGATATTCCAGAATGTGACAACTGACAGATTTTCTGAGAGAAAGCAGAGAGGATTCTTTCTAAACTTAGTTATGGGAAGTATAGGGGTTATTATAGGGCATCTAATTGTAGCAAAATAGCCTCAAATCACATACATTTTGATTTAATTTATATAAAATGGAGGGATAAACAAAAATAGATCTGTTAGTAAGCCTAACAGAATTTTAGAGAAATGAATGAAGGCAGCAGAAGTTAATTGCTGTGTTCCCCACTTCTCTGTGCGGAAGATTTGGATTTTCTTCGAGGCAAAGCACAGAAGGATTTCTGGAGCTTTTGAACACTGAAACCCAAAAAACTTACAGGAAAAAAAAGCCTCAAAACCTACTTCAGAAATGGTTCTTTAATGGAAATGAAGAAAAGAATGATGAGCAATAAAGGTTGTGATTTATAGGACAATTTTCCATAAGGGCTCTTGAAATAAGAGCTCAAAGACAGAGCCAGCTGATAGAAAATAAGAACAGAAAGGAAAGCTGTATTACTGTAGGTGGAAGCAAAACTGGAAGTTCCTTGTTTTCACCCAATGCAACCAAAACCTCTCTGTCTAAGGATTCAAAATAAGCCAATGTATGAAATCCTGCTGTTGCTGAGAAGCATCTTAAGTATCTCCACTCAGAACTGGTGCCATGTGACTGAAAAGGAGGCATTTCACAAGTACCTGGCTGAAGCAGGACTACAATGCAGGCTTCAATACAACACAAAGCTTCAGAGCAGATTTTAAAGTAATAACTAACTGAAAACAAAGGCAAATCTGGATGGCTTGGGTTGGAAGGGACCTTAAATGTCATCTAGTTCCGAATCTCTGCCATGGGCAGGAACAACTTTCAGGAACATCACGTTCCTCAAAGCCGGGTCCAACCTGGCCTTAAAACATGAAAGTGTATGAAAAAGAATGGATACATTAAAAATGAAGTAGATAATAAGAGAGCTATGGAGTCTAAAAAAGCTCTATATCTTTCTAGTATAACCCCTTTCTCAACAAGTACAATGCGGCAGATCTAATCTATGAAATGGCAGAATGGTGACTACAATGCTAATGGGAAAGTGCTGGTGATGCTTGAGAGGTTAGGGAATAGTTGAAGAGAATAAGGCAGGTAAAGGAACTAATTAAAGAAAGATACTGCAGATTATGCTGAAATGCTAATAAAGAACCCTTAGGATGGAGTTACTTTTACCTTTTCAATACTGATTATATTCTGAACCAATCTTGTCTGAATACTTCTCTTAATGACCTTTGTTAAAATATCATGTACTAGTAAGTGTTTGGGAGATATTGTCAGTGTAGGAAAGGAGAGTGATATGTAGAAAAATCAGGGCACCTTGAAGGCTGGAAAAATAGAAAAGAGATGGAATTTCATTACATGCATTTAGTTGCTAATACATTTTTAAATGTAACTGAAGCTTCACCAGAGTGACATGACACCAGAAGAGTCTGTGTGTCTTAAAGGATCATGAAATAACTAGAATTAACTAGTCCAATACCTGAGAATTCCCTGAACTGGGAATTATAACCCTAGATCATACCTAGTGAGATATTGCCATGAGAAATATGGAGGCTCTGGATAAATGTCATCTGGAGTCTTCTGTGGGTCTTGGTCATCTGTATATACCAAAGATGAATTCAGACTGGCACCGAGGAAGAAAAAGTCGTTGAAGAAAATTCAGAATCTCTCATGAGACCAGAGAATGCACAGCAGGAGGAATGATTCCACTTTTCCATCAAAGTATCTCTTATTCCCTAATCCCATTTGTCACTCACAACAGTCCCACTGGGCAGGGGAAAGCAGTGCAATTCCTTGTCTGGAAGGATGCATATTTGGGATGGCTGGTGGCTGGTATGTAATGAAAAAAATATTTGCTTAAGTCTGACTGTTTTTCCCTGTAGTGGAGGCTCTCAATTTTTTTAGAATATTTTTTAAAATTATACTTATTTTTATTTATTTTTTTCTTTGTATTGACTGCTTTTTTTACAACATTTAAGAAAACATAATTATCTTTGAGATGTTGGTTGTTCTCTTGTACTTGTTCTCTGAAATCCTGCAATGGATCAGAAGTTCTTGATAGCAGGACTGAAGGTAAGAAATGGGCTATATAATTGTACGAACACCATTTCCTTAGGGAACAAGTGTAAAAACAGGGATGGCACAAGAATAAATATGGACAGACTGATGATAAAATTAAAAATTCAGGACAGGCATCAGCAAGTCTCTATCAATCAGAGAATTAAACTTTCAACTGGTATATTAGATACTATGGGTATAACTGGTTTTAAAATTATAATCAGGTTATGAAATGGATTATATGACACAATCGCCTTCAGGAAGTCCTCTCCTGGACTATCAGAAACAAGGGTATGCTAATATGATGGCTCTATCCTAATGAGCACAGGATAACATTTTTAAAATTTGCAAAAGGACCTGCGGATCAGTTTGAGTCATTTCCAGAAAACGCATTTTCTCCGTAGTATATCATACTTGTTGATCCTTGTCACTGGAAATCTGTTTTGCCAAGTATTAAGCAGAATCTGTAACTATAAGTTTAGTTTCTCTGTGGAAAGGTTGGGTGCTGGACTGCAGTGGTGCAGAACCTTGACAACACAAAGAAAAGTAATGGCAACTTGCCCAGAACTCAAGTGCTGCACCTGATTTCCATACAAATATACATCGAATTGTATAAAATATTGCATCAGAATTCTTTTTATGTATTTTATTTATTTATTTATTTAGTTAGTTAGTTATTTATAGGGCACTGCCAATGTAGGCAGCATTTTACAGAGCAATCCAAATTTGCTGTGAAGGTAACAAAAAAGAAAAGCTGTGCAAAAGCATAAAACGTTGTCCACACAAAAATACTGTAGACTTAAATGATTTGCAGTTTACTGTGCTGATATGAAAATCCTGAATTCCTGATGCACAATGTTGAGCTTTGCCAGAGGATTTCTTTAATCATGTAGTTAACAACATAATTTACTTCTGCCAGATAAAGTTAGGACCTATCAGCCATGTCATTACTGCTATCAAGTCTCTGAGCTTCTTCTTCAGCTCAGGCAGAAGCAGCAATTTGTTTGGAGTAGAAGGACTGGAGAATGGTGCTTGGTGGCACTGTGAACTTTTGTGCACTGGCTGCGGTGTCAGCATATGAACAGTGTAGGGTTTCCAACAGAGTTGGTAGAAAATGGGAAAAATTTTGGCCAGGGAGATTTCCTGGAAATGCACTTTCAGAAGAATCCAGTAGCTCTGCGGTGTGTGATTACTTCAGTGAAACTTGATGAGTTTATAAACTGGTCTGAACTTTTCATTTTGCTTCTGGCACTACTGTCAGTCCCCATTAAGAAATGCAGCTTTATATGACATAAACTTTGATTAGACTTTGATTAAACTTTGATAGAGACTTTGATTAATAGCACTGTATGGAGAAGCAAGAACGAACCTCCCAGGGGCTGATGAAGAAAAAATTGTCCATGCAGTAAACAGGAACAAGAAGCTAATCTATAATTTAAGAGATGTGTTAATTAATACAGTATAAATAATGAAATCTGTGGTAAATCCAGGGAGTAATTTTGTCTATCTGCTTATCTAGGTGTAGTTAAACACCATACCCTTGAATGGGAAACTAGTGCCTGTATGATAACTGATGGGAGTCTCTTTCCAATCAGATGGTCAGCAGGAATTTTTGCTTGCTGGAGTTTACTCATTTTAAGATGAGAAGTCTTTCTAAAATCAAATGGCATAGTGGAAAAATCAAAGTAAGTAAAAGAAGAGAGCCAAGGGATGACTGCTAGTCTGTGGGCAGGACTCCAAGATGAATTGCCACATAAAGGGACAGCCCCAGCCTTCCTTATCTACCCTGATGCCATGTCCTCCCTTGCCTCCCCAGGGCTGGCACTACCCACTGTGTGATATCCCAGGGAGTTTGGCTGTTCTCAGAGCAAAGGCAGGATAAACAGACTCCCGTGAGCAAAAGAGGAAGGAATTACTTATTTCAGGGCACATCAGTCAGTCTTCTAGAGAGCCAATATTTCTTCAAACTCAAAGGAGTCACCAGAGTGGAAAAGGTGGAAGTAATAGGGGCATTAGAACAGCTCCAGTTTAGTCCACTGTCAAACTGAAGTTGTTTGTCTTCTTGAGAAATTAGCACCTAGAAATCATCAGCTTCCCCCACAAGCAATTTTGCTCCTTCCACTCAGGTGAGACCTGGCTGCTGCTCGTAGATAGAATAAGAATGAACATTGCCTCCAAATGTGCTGGTTTTGATGGAATCTTCAAGAAGAATTAGATTTTTGGATAATAATTTAGCTATTGTTTTACAAATACTAGGCTATCTCTGGATGCGGGTGCAGGGCAGAGAAGACACTCCACAAGGACTGTCGATGGCCTCCCACACAAGGCTTGCTCTGCTGCTGGGTCATGATATGGGGGTACACAATCCTTGCTAGAAGCTTACACTGCAATTTTTAAATTCATGCTTGGGGAGCTCAGGAAAGTGCTAAAGGATCCTTGTGGTTCATCCTCAGGGCTTTTGAAGTGGTCCTTACTGCAATGCACAGGAGATTGAGAGGAAAGGTTTTGCAGTTATTGCAAAATATTTTTCGTGATCCCCATAAAGATACATGTACAGGTCTGCATCTATTTCTTACCTTGATTAGCAGGGCTTAGTAACTGAAATAATAAATAGTCTAAATCAAGCCAAGGCCCATTACAAAACTTGGAATCTTCAGTAATGCTTATAGCATTCTCCTGTTGGGAATGATGTTATTTTGTTGCATTTAAAATTGAAAATACAGATTTCATAAATAAAAGTACTTAGAAGTTTTTCTTGCAGTAATTAATGAATTAGTATTAGAAATACTCTGATTAGAGACCATTCATTTCCCATGCCAAATTTGTGGTTTGTGAAAGTCATAAACTTTTAAGAACACGGACCAGCGATGTCACTTAATTCTCATAATAACTTTGTCCTGCGGGACAGAGAACTAAAAGAACAACAATAAAAAACCCAGTAGCATTCCCTAAACAAAGAAAATCAATCAAACAACCTGTTTATTGATCCATGCTGGAAATCTCTCTAACAGGCTCAGTGAGTGGACAGTTAGCTGAAGCAGATACCTTATGGCTGGGCCTTTAAAAACATCCATTTGTAGCATGATACCACTGAGAGAAATTATGCTCTTCTTATGCAGCCTCACAGCTAATCCACCATCCTATGGCGCAATGCATTATCCTTATAATTTCTTTAAGAATAGGAGAAAAATCAGAGAAAGGATTTTCACAGCTGGCAAGATGCTAAAACATATTAGCTTTTATCATGAGAGTATAATGGTACTACTGTTTAAGAAAATGCTACAACCTTGTTTAATTTTCTTAGTGTTTTTTTTTTTTTTTTTTTAAAGGATCCTTTCCTCTGTGGAAGTTGGAAGCAAATGGGGGAAGAAAGCATAAGTAAATAATTTCAACCTTCTCAGCTGAAATCCGTGATTATAGTTTTATTACTTTCTGGTTTCTGATACATAGGTTTCACAGAGCTGATTGCAGGAACCATTTTTGCCTTTTAAATTGAGGCATTTCAGGTCTTCTCTAATTAACAACCCCTTGCAGAGTGTATCACAGCCTTAGTGCCTACTCACCAGGCACATTTCTCAGAGACAGATCTGTTATTGCACTAAAATGAGGATGAGAAGCATTCTGTATTAATGTTTTATGAAGATAGCTAAATTACAGCTGACCATACAGTATCCCTCTCCTAAGTATTTTTCTAGACTCGCTTTTTCTGGGGAGACAAATCTCGAAGTGATAATACCTTCTCCTCAATGATAATAGTTTGAATTTGTTAGTGTGGGGCCTCAACATTTTTACAAATAGCTGTAGGAAGAGCTTCAGCAAACTTCCTTGGACAGAGCACCAACCAATTAAAATAGAAACTTTGGTTTTCTTTTCCCATTAAGGTGGCATTTTTAGATCTAATGAAACAAAAACAGAGGAAGAAGCACAGCTCTTTATTACATGTTAGTTCAGAGCTCTATAAAGGTAAAGCCACTGATTTATCCACAGGAAACTGCCCAGGATCAAGATCTTCACACAGTTACCCACTTTGTTCCCAGTCCTTTTTTTACCCAGACTCACTGCATGTTACTCATAATAAGCTAACCAGACCCAACCTTTTCTTGGGGCAAGGTGCTGTCGCATTTTCTTCTCGTACAGTGGTAAGCACATGAGCTGATCCTTAAAAGCAAATGACAAAAATTCTGCATTTCCTTCCTCCCTCTGTCCCTCTGATTCTCACCTCCTCCCTTCACTCCTCACTGTCTCATGGCATTTTTGTCACCTTCTGGATCCCAAGTTCTCATTCACTTCATTCCCTTGCTAAAAAAATTCTGTCCAGGTGCAGCCATAAGGCAAAACAATGGCACAATACAAAAGGGCAGCTGTCAGGTAGCCAAAAGCAGCATGAAAAAAGCAATAGTGAAAGAGATATTCTAATATCTATATCACCGAGTGACAAAGCCATATCGCAGGACATATGCATGCATTTGTCATTTTAAAGAAGTAACCATACTTGCTGAAAGCATTAACCTTAAAAGGAAACCCAGCGTGTGAAGAAATGAGTACTGCTCGAGAGATGATTTGTATTATTTTAGATAACCACAGCTGAGAACTGATGGGCATAAACATTGGCATTTTCTTCACAGAATTGCTGTTATCTCCTGTGCCATCTCCTGTTTTGCATAATGCCATATGAACCTCATTACTACAGTTTTCAGGGTTTTGAACATTCACAGAAAAAAGCATAGGGAGAAGAGTAATAGTCTGATTGATGCAATTTTCACATTGGCCCAGTGGATAATCAGAAGAGCTCTTCTATTACAAGGACTTGCAGAAAGCAAAACATTATAAATCCGACCCAAAACCCAGGGCCATTAAGAAAGGCTAAAAAAACCTCTAATAACAGAGGCTTTCTTGACAGAGTTATTCTTAACAGCTAAATAGCAGCTCGCAGGCAAGATCTGCTCTTAGGGCAGGACTACAAGGCACACAGCACTCTGAAAGAAGGATAAATATGTACATGTGGAAATTACATCTTCCAAAAATTATAAAAAATAAATAGATTAAATGAACCCCTACCTTGGAGAGCCTGGAGTGTACGAGTCTGTACAACAATACAGAGTTGCAGGACCAGCTGTGGTGCACTTTCCAGAAAGGTGGCTAGCAAATGCAGCATACTCACATCTGCATACTCATAGACCATTTTCCAATAAAACCGCCATCTGTCATTCTCTCCACTCTGTCGACTCCGAATACCCAAGTACATTGTGTGAAAATACCTGGAAATGAAAGAGAGTGGTTAGAGAAGCACAGAATGATATTTTATGGGTTATACTTCTGCCAGCAAATAACATTTTGTTCAATGTGCTTCAAAATAATGAACATTTATTTAAAGAGATTGTTGTATTTCAATTTATAATAGTTGATGTGGTAAACTAAACTGAAGACAAGACTATCCTTTATAAGACCATTTAAAAAGTTTAGCATTGTCTTATTTGTTAAATAGTATTTCTTTCAAGGACCCAGTTTTCTAATTTGAAATATATGGGTGATATTTTGATTACATGGCCTTCCTCAGAGGTTTTGCGAACAATGAGAGTTAAAAAACTGACTCTTTAATGAGAACCTGCAAGGAGCTAATCTCCTTCTATGGCTCTATTAGGACTTGGGAGGACTTGCAGTGCGAGTCTGAGGTGGTCTTATCCTGTAGCTCTGCTGTGTCTGAGCTTATTGTCCTGCTTTTCCACCCATCTAATGCACTGAGTATTTCAGATACTGCCAAATATATAGTGGGGTTTTTTTCCTCATCGTTTGACTATTTCAGTTGGAGGAAAGATGTAGCTGTGAGTTCCTATTTTAGGAGGCGTGGAGATCTGGCTGTGGGTTCCCTTGGAGATCAGAAATGACTCACTACGGTAGCTCCCATGCAGCAGTAGCAGCAAGAAGCAGCAGGAGCCAGGAACCCAACAGGCTGCTGCTGCTCCCCGTAGTAACCAGCAGAAAAAAGGAGCAATAGGCAAAGCCCATCAACTCTCGTGGGCCGTGCAATCAGCAGGAAAAACACCTGGCAACCAGCTTATTAAGTAGATTTTGGTGGGTGCAGGAGTAATGAGTGGTTTTAGGAAGCAAGGGATGTCTTCTGAAGGCTAGTACCCAGATACCGTGATGCCTGTGGCGACCCTTGCAGAGCTTGCAGCAGCCTCCCATGACACGCCTGAATCACAGCACAGGGATCACTCTGAGTGGCCTTTGATCTGCTCCGTTATTTTGATCTGATCTCAGTTATCCTGTGTCAGAAAGCTCCCACATCGTTCCTACAATTTTAGTTCCAAACTAATTAAGGCTGGCTGAAAAAAATCCTCAGTCTCACTTAATAAAAAATTTTGAAGATTAAGGTGTTGTCTTGCATCAGGGTGCCTTGCATCCTACACTAATAACCTGGTGGGCCACTTACTGATGTGGATCTTAGTTTCTCTTTTTCTTGAGGTATCTTTCATATCCTGTTCCTGACAGCAATTTCTTATGATATTTTTAATATGTTTTCACCGCAATTTTTTTAAAATGAGATCCTACTTTATAATTAGAAAAAGTTTAGTGAATTTTAACCACTTTCAATATGAATTCTTTTAATTAGTTAAGATGAAGTATTGCAGTTTTTCTTCTTTCCACAGGTTCTTGTCTTAAAACCCTTTTCATAACTGGTGGAGCATGGTGAATTGTGAAATCTCTTTTTACAAAGGATTCATGCAACCTTTAATCTCTACTCTCCTCAGCTCTAACTCTAGACGTGTCTTATGCTGATGAGAAGACTTCTGGCTTCTGACTGGCAAAGAGCCCAAGACTTATTTGTCCTCTTGAAGAATGATCCAATCCACACTCTACTGCAGAGCAGCAGTTTTTATTCAGGAATATTCACCAGACAAAACCAGGCAGTAGAGAGAGAAACAGCTGAGAGGACAGATCTGAGCCTGTAGCATTTCTCTTGACAATGCACATCACAGCAACATAAAAGCAAAACACATTAAACTCACATTTAAATTAAAATCACACCAGGTGGCTTTGAATTTTATCAAAGTCCCACATGGGAGTGAAGCAGCAATGAGCTGCTCAGAGACTGAGACCACAGAAGTACAGTAAACAAGACACCAACTGTAACTTTCATGCAAAACACTGAGCAGGTCTAGATGGGTCAGAGTGTGATGGGAAAACTGGGGCTCTCTGGTGTCTTTGAGGTTAGGTAAAGTGAAATGGCCTGTTGCCCAGATCTGAAAGCCACTGAGCTGGAAAGGCATCTTTTGCTGCACAGTTCTGTTAATGGGTTCCACTGGACCCACAGGTTCTCAGTCACGATCCATTTAATTGTTCCTAGACCTCTCATTAAAGTCCTGCAGCACAACAGGGACAGGTAAGGCTTGTATTTCCTTCTGCAGTTTATTGTTTGGGTGGGGTTTGTTTGTCCTGTCTAACATGTCTTCCCAAGGGGCACACTTTGGAATATTGCACATAGCAGGAGCAGACAGGATCTTCAGCATCATTCTTTTATTATATCACTAACCCTTGCTATAAATTCCTAAAGGAGCTGTGGCTGCTGGAAGTTGTGCCAGGAGGCTCTAGCTCTGCCAGTGGAGCCATCTGCAACTTCAGTTCTACAGCATTTGTACAAAAAATACTTTTCCTATTACATAAATGACATACTGTGGCAGGTGAGGCCCCCTAGGGTTCTTTACCTGCTCTGCAGAGTGGTTGTGCATGGCAAATATGTTGTGATTAATGAACCCGTATGGAAATATTTCCTCTCCCATTGCACTTTATTGTGAAACACTGGCAGTGAGTTATTGGGGACTGGGGAATCATTGCTCTTTGTCTACTTAGCTCTCTGCAATTTAAACACAAGATGTAGAGGAGGAAGATCCTTTCTGTTTTTACACACTGGGGACCAAATTTCAGCCTAGGGTGGTATTTTTTCCTGTCCTTTCAATTTTGGCCAAATTAATTGCAGGCTGAAATGAACATTTACACACATAATTACTGTCACTGATTTATAGGCACAATCAGGTGATTAGACAGCTAAACATACTGATTTGCATCCACAATTAATTGCACCAGCAATTGATGTTAGGTGTGCAAATTAGCAGTTATTAAAATAAAAAGATGGTCTCATAAAATGATTCATATATCAAAGACACTTTTCTCTGATAGTGAAATATAGAAGACAAAAAATGAGAGAAAGTGCTTTGTTGTAGTGGCTTCCAAATATAGCTTAACACTGCAGTAATGACACATTCCATTTTATACATATATATATGCATTATGTAATTCCACTTCAGACACCCTCACTGGAGGCCTATTGTCAGCAAATGCCATACAGACACAGTCAGAGGTAGTTCCTGATTTAAAGGGTTTTTATATTTTGGTGTTCTTGTATTGTTTTGGTAGAAATTCACATTTTTATGTGAGGCCAGGTTGTGACTCTTATATACAGTTATTCCTGAAAGATATAGGAAAAAGTTGTATAGAGTTCTGCATTGCAAAATGTCTCAGGCAAATTGATGTCAATGAACTGGAAAGAGCAGAGGTGAGTGTTATTATTTTGATTGTGGTTGCACTCAGCCAACTACAGTCTTCTGCTAGTGCTTTACAAATATACAAAAACTGCCTATCCATGTTCCCAAAGAGCATTTAATTGATATGAAAAGAGGTGAAAAAGAGTGAAGAATTAAGAGTTAGAGCACCTGACAAAAAAGGGACAAGAAGCAGAAATGGGAAGTGTGGTAACAATACTGCCATCTAGTAAAGTAACTACTTTGTTTAATAAATCAAGTTTATCTTAAAGTTTCTTATTTTACTAGAAGAGTAAAACCAAATAAAAACCCACCACTTCACAAAAAGACCCTACGATTTCATAGCTCTCTTTTTTGTGGAGAAAAACTTAGACATGACTAAGTTTCTAAGAGATTTTGCAGTTAGAAGATTATGAAACCTCTCCTGTGAGGTCAGATGGAGAGAGTTGGGGTTGTTCAGCCTGGGGAAGAGAAGGCTCCAGGGAGATCTTATTGTGGCCTTCCAGTACCTGAAGGAGGCTGAAGGTTATGGCTTCAAACTGAAAGAGGGTAGGTTTTAATTAGATATAAAGAAGAAATTATTCATTGTAAAGGTGGTGAGACACTGGAAGAGGTTGCCCAGAGAAGTTGTCAATGCCCCATCCCTGAAAGTATTCAAGGCCAGACTGCATGGGGCTTTTAGCAACCTCGTCTAATGGAAGCTGTCCCTGCCCTTGGCAGGGAATTGGAGCTGAATGATCTTTAAGGTCCCTTCCAACCCAAACCATTCTTTTAGTTTGTGACTCTATGAAATGTAGTATGAAAAAGCAGTATCAAGACCTTTTTATTTTAAAATTACTCTTGTATTATTTCTTTTTTTTCTTTTTTTTTTTAATGAAGACAGACCACTGCTTGGGTTGTCAATGCTGATTTAAAGAAGCTTACATTCAGAAATAATACAATGGAGTGAGAAGCACTATATCACCGATAAGCAGATGGCAACATGTATATGGTTGTTTGAGTCTTAATGTCTTAACCTTTGAAGGAAGTGGAGAATTTTTCAGCATTTAATTGTTTAAATTTATTTCAGTGCATCACACTGCACAATATACCAACCATTGATAAAGCTTAACCCTGAAGGATGTGAATCTGAGACAAGACCACAAGTGACATTCTTTTTCCATCATATTAATGAGGGAAGGCAGTAAAGTAAAAATACAAACAGAAAACCAGGCTCCTCCTTGTGCTGTCCACAACAGGTCTCCCAGATGCAAGACAAACAGAAATAAAAAATTGCCTACATTTGTATTTGGGAAAATGTATATTTTGATTCTGTGGAAAGAGACATTCATTCTGATAAGACAGTGGTTCTCCCATATTTCCAAAAGCAAGAGCCCTCATTTTGCTCCAGGTTCACATACCAATCTTGAAGATGGTCAGCATAGACTGAGGTACCTACATTTAAAATAATTCTGGTAACAATTCACTTACACGATTAAAGCACGCCCACTTGTGCATTTAATAGAGATGAGGTACTGTAATTCTACGACAATACCAAATATTTATAGGAGTTGCTTTCCATGTTTAAAGTGCTGTACAACTACTGCTTGCTTAACTAGGATGAATGAAAATAATCTTACAGAGTTTGTTCCTCAGGAGTTGGCAACTGACCAACCTAATACCTTTCTGAAGGAGCAAGGTATACCTTTCAGTCAGCCCACTCAAATCTAGCTGATATTGCCCATGACTGGGAAGATGTGCCTTTTTCATATGTGAAGAAAATTCTAACTCCTTTCTCCCTTATTCTTAGGAACTTCTCCACAGGTCTTGCTCCAGCACAAGGCAGGCAAGGAGGCCCCCAGAACACCTACCAAACAGGAGACAATTCCTCAGTCTTATTCTGGAAGAGTGTTTAGGTGCCACTGGCACCTGTGCTAAAGATTTCCAACCTGCCTACAATTCTTCTAGGAATTTCCTCTAGGTCCTTTATAAAAGACCTTTGGTGAATATCCTGGTATCATTGAAACTGAAGATGCTTTTGGCAGTGATTTAACAGAGCTTGAGTTTTACCCCAGTTTACTTCGTAGCATGTGGGTGTCATTTATGCCCATTGCTTCTAAGAAATTATTTCAGAAACTGCTCCATTGTGCTTCACAGACACCATTCTTTATCATACAGATAGCTGAGGCTTATAACAAATGGAAAAGAGAAACCAAACCTTTATTACTGGTGGACCTGTTGTTCCCAAGCATGTGAGACTTGACTGTTCTTGCTGCACATACTTTGGCTCAGTCAGTGTATTCCAGTCTTCTGAGCTCCTCTTGACATTCTCACCCCAAAGTTTGCTATTTGCTTTTACTTCCTTTCTTCCAGTCCCACAACTTTTGCAAATCTTTAGCTACAAATGTAGATTTTTGAGATTTTGAGAAGTTATGTTCATCTGCTATTCATTTAGACAGCGTGCACAACAAGTATGTGCATATGCAAGTGCAGAACCATATGTGAGTCCAGTCTGACTATGGCTCTGAGCACTTGCTACAGATTTTCACCATAATGAAATTATTCATCTGATGATAATATATGCAGCTCTAGAAAAAAGTCTTCAGTTTAGAAGTGTCAAAGACTACATTGTTACCATGTGCTTTATCTAAAAAGTCCTTAGGATGATACACATGAATAAGAGACCATTTGCATTCTTTGGAAAAATGAAATTATTATGATTTCATGCCTCATGTATTCCCTTTTATTGCAATTGCCGAGGTCTGTAGAGGACGCCTGCTTATGTTGCATAATCTACTGAAGCACTTGTGAGAAGACCAAAAGTCTTTAATGGCTAGTTGGAGCAGTCCTAGACATTTATTCTGATGCCTAATTTGCCCTTACATCAAACACTATATTAAACAATTTAGCCATACCATAAACAGTTGTTCTTTCTGTGTTTGAGGTGTTGAGGATGAAAATCTCTACTGCCGAGCTAAAAATCAGTAGAATAAACAGTAATTCTGATAAGTGGTATTTTCTTCTGTTGCTTAGTTACTAGAGAAAACTTAACTGTGTTTGTATCTCAACAGTATTTGCCATGTTAAATAACAACAGATTGTTCTATTTTACTTCTTATGTGCCTTTTTATTAGATGTGCCTGAATACTTAAAAAAAAAAGTTTCTTTAGAAGGAATACTTACTGCCTTAGCAGTACATGCTAATGCTTATCTTTTCTGTTGTGAAGAAACAAACAAATCCCTTCAGCTTTAATTCATTATTCTAAGAAGGAAAAAACAGCCAACTTTTACTTTTCCAATCAAATCATTTTTGATGGGACCATTAAGGTTTAATGTGCAAAAGGAAACTGAAATGCATTCTGGAACACAGCAGTGACCAAAATTTGTCCAAGTAAGCACGGTTCTGGCAATTTACCAGCAGTCAAAAGCCTGGACTTAATTTACTTTAAATTATGAGTGCAGCATCCTCATCTATGTCACTGAGATGAGATCCATGTGAGGACAGATCCCACTGGGGAATATTTCATCATAAGAGACATTAAAAGGCTGATTTCCACAATATGCATACCCTACAAAGATAAAAAAGAAAACCCAGCTCCTTTTATTTAATTTTACTTTGCAGTATTTAAGATATCCAAAAAATAACTGCTTTACTCCCTATAACATAAAGCAAGGCACTTTATGAGCATAAACAAAATGATTACATCTGTTTCATTATGACCTATAAAGCATTCCCCAGCATCTTCTATGACGGGGTGATCCTTCTCAAATGGCCATGAGTCGTATTACAGCAGCATTTTATGGTCATCTAAATTTTTATGGCCATCTGAATTTAGCTACTTTGTGAATTCCCCAACTGTAACCAGTCACACCCAGCACTTTCCTCCCTTTCCTGACAAGTGCAAACTGCAGACCTCCAGTTCGTAAACCGGTGGCGGAGGGAGATAGCAAGACGAAGTTGGACTAGGTCCAGGTTTAATGAGGAGAAGGCAGGGTGGGCTAAAGAAGTCTCTAATGCAGCCTGCTCCCCTACTAACTGTCCTCACCCCTGAGGTACAGCTGCTCAGCCCCACTGCTCAGCCCACGGTGCAATTCTACCATGCCTGAGGCAACAAATCTCCAGGAAACAAATCTTCTTGTATTGGAATGAGGTGCAGCCTGGATGCTTGCACTGAGCAGCATGGATGCTGGGCTGTCCTCTGCCAGAACCCCTCTAGCTTCACAGCAATTTACTGTCCCTTCCTCTTCTCTGTACCCTGCAGATTCAGGTGAGACAGGCAGCAAACCCTCTGCCTCTGCACACAGTGAGGTGACATCCCCACAGCATGCCTGACACGTGCTGCCAGATCAGATGGAAGTACCCCCGCACATTTGCTGTTTAGTTTAATCGTCTGTGTATTTCTCCTCTCAAAACTGGGAGATTCCCAGAATGCGTTTGCCTCCCAGGGCTCCCTGTTAGCCTGGGGGCTCTGTTGCATCCCAATCAGCCTGTGAAGTCCTGTGCTGCCAAGGCTGCCCCTGCCATGCCTGTAGTGCTCATCCCTGGGTGAGATGTCCCCTTGTACGGTGCTGGGGACCAAGGCCAGGGGGCAGATGGAGCTTGGTGGCCATGGACCCATAGGACAGGCAGGTAATACTGCCACTTCCAGTGATAGGGATGGCATAACCTTGTCAGGAAGTATGACACAGCCACTGGCCACAGCTCCTCTAGATGCTGCCCAGATACTTCTCAGGAGTAAACATCAGTGCATTTTTTCCGCTATCAGCTGTGGGCTAGAACTGAAAAGGAGAATCAGAAGTGAAATAATAAAAAAAAATTTACAGTATGCCGCAGATGTGTATAGCTTTGTTTTTCACAGTTTCTTCACCAGGCATTGCCACTGGTGCTGTGTAACAGCTGCCTTTCCTGTTTCAACCATGGGACAAGGCCATTTAGACATGCTTAGCAGCAAAACTATGAAGTTTTACAGCACTGTCATTTCCTGCATGGCATTGCACACCTGTGTGCTCTTTAACTACAGGCATTGCTTCATCAAAAGCTGATGAAATCACTTTGAGCCTCAGAGGCTCCCTTGGTTTCCACTCGTGGAAAACACAGGAGTTTCCTATACATTGTCAAGGCTGCAGCCCTGGAAGTGATGCTCATGTGAGATCAGACCCCTAAGGGCTAGAAGTTTCCTGAGAGATTAGGTATCTGCCCTGCTCTGTGTCCTCTGAGAATCTGAGGGCTTTCCTGCTTTGTTGAAAGAGTCCTTCTGGGCTTCCTGAAGCAATACTCCACTGAAGCTGTTAGGAAAACATGGCTCTGTTGGTAAATGCCAGGGTACTCTAAAGAGATCAGTTAAAATCCTGAATCAGAGTCTGCTCTGTGACTGTCTCCTTTTGGTTTCCTCCCTGCAGCCTTACATGGTTTTGGGGGTGGCCAATTGGAAGGCTATATCTGACCTATGAAGAAGAGCTGAGATTCCCAACCAACAGTGGTTTACAATGACTTTCTTTCTTCTCTTCTCCTCCCTTCCTCCCCATGTCATATTTTTCATTTGCTTCTAAGCCTGTCTGCCTGTTAGTCATCCTAAAGCACCCCGAGAAATGAATCCTGATTTGCCACTGTCTGGAGATATCAGGAAGAATCAGGGCTCAGAAAAGCACAGAATCCCCCAAGGAGCTCCAGGCATTCCCTGGAAAGGCAATTAGTTATGGCCAAGGATCTGTACCATGCAGCTGTCACAGGAATATAATCATTATCATAGGCATCCTCACTTCACCAGCCCCTGGGGCTGCAGCAGGAATTGAATTGTTTCCCTGTTCCCTCCCAGCTCTGACAGACTTATGATGATAGCCCTTGGAAATGGTCCTGAGACCTGCCATGTGAGACTGGCAAGGATGATGCACCTGTGTCCCAATCACCTATTTGATTGCACTTGAAGAAAGCCCTGCTTGTAGGGGTAAGAGTAAGCACAGATGGAGAACAATGCTTCTGGCTTCTCAGCTTGGGGTACCAGGTGTATATCACAGACCTCTGGAGAAGCAGCCAGGCAGCCTCCCATCACCACATAAGTAAAAGACCAGTAAAAGGTATTAAAGATCCTTTGCTTATGTTACCACTGTTTTCACAGGAGCAAAGCATACCACGGCACACTCCGCAAACCAGTGTTGCGTGGCTGGAGACCTCACAGTCTGGAGACAGGCTCTTCCCCTGGGTGCCAGTGTTTATCATTCACACTGCACCCAGGGAGATGCTCAGGCCCCTCTGAGACAGCTGAGTTTCTCCCAGCATCCATCTCTCAGCCCAGGTCCATAGGGACATGGGCTATTTATCCATCTGAGGAGCTCACAAGGGAGGCTTCAACACAAAGGTGGAGCAGCAGAGCAGCTGGTGAGGTAAATACCCTTGAGCATTCCTGTGCCAGGTCACGACTGCTTTGTAAAGGAAACCTTCAGTGGCAAGTTCTCAACCTCATGGCCAAACTCACCATCTGGAAGAGGGAATACCTTTACATGAGTATTCACAAGAACCCATATTATATGTCACTTTCCCTGATGCTTTTGATAAATTAAGTAGACAGATCTGCCTGCTGATTATGCAGTTTTCCAGTGACAACTGTCACAGAACAAGAGCAGACAATTGTGATTTCTTTGATCTAGGAAAGGAAAAAAAATTGCATTTTTAAAGCAGAGGACATGCCTGCAGTATCTTTTGCAAAAGTCAAGAGAAGCAACAGTAGTACAAACACTAGACAATCAGAATGGCTAGGGTAGATGCTATATTTTATCCCCACAGACAAAATGCAATGTGTTTCCTTCCATATAAACATCTTTCTTTCATGTCCACTGGTGTGTGCCAGGATGAATCTGGGTTGTGTCACTCTGGGGGCCTAGCATGTAATTTCACACTGTGAAACAGCAGGAGCTAGCTGCCTCCACTAACCAGTAAAACTGAACTATTGCCAACCTTCCCCTTCCTTTCTCCAAAAAACCTTTCAAATTGCTTATAAGAGCTTTTATAGGACCTGCTTGCTCTTTCTGGCTCAGAGAAAACACACAACTGAGAATTCTGTTTGGAAATATCTCTGCTGTAAATAACTTTTTATTCATCCTATTTATATAGCAGTCTCTGCTCCAGCTTTTTCTTTTGAAGTATTCAAAAGAAGCCATAAGCTAATCCTGCAATAAAAAACTCCTAATATATTGAATGGTCATTATTTGGATGGAGCAATCTATAAACACGGAGGAAATAATGTGAGATTAGTCACTCATTAAGATATAGACAGGCAGTGCTAGTGTGATCTTTATGCGATATTCAAATGGCTGGCAGTGTTATTTAACAGGAATTCAGGCTAACTTCCTCTTGGTGTTTATAAGTTGTCTGGACTAATGGAGAATGTTCCTTAAATGTTGCCTGCTTGAAGAATTTTATATAAGAATCAATTCGAGAACAAATTTGCCAGTAAATAGCATTAGTAGGGCTGGAAAGCATCTTACAAAGAAATGGTCTTGAATACCAAGCTGAATACCTCACCATGCACTATATCTGCGTGCTTTGCAAATCTAGCATTCAGAAATCTTAGGAATAAAATTTCTGGCTCGGGTTTTGCCTAGGGGAAAAGCTCTAGGGCAAATGACAGCATTTTCATGTCAGCCTATCATCAATTCCCATAGGCCAAATCCAAAGGATGCCAGTGAAAAAAACACTCAGAGGAATCTAGAGGGAATTTTGCCACTTTACGGACCTCCCAGTTTGCCCCTTATCAATATATTATAGAAAAGCAAGAAGGAATATAAGAGGTGACATGCTGGCATCATACAAGCCAAAGGAGAAAAAAACATGAGCTGGCAAGACAGCAATTAAATTTAGGACTTGATAGCAAACTGCGGTCATTAGAGGTCTACAGTCTTCAGTCTAACTGGAGTTCTATATTCCAGTATTTGTTCCATCTTAAAAAATAGCACAAAGTCCAAGAAGCATTGAAGGATAGTAAAGCGCCTTCAAGAAAAATGCTTCAAGGAATGGCTTGTATCAAAGGGCATGAATTTTTATATGCTGAGACTGAGTCTGAATTTACAGCCATTTTGTTTAAAAACTTATTCAGAAAAGAAGGCAGAGAAAACAGGCATGGAAAAAAAGAATTAAGAAAGGTTTTTTTTTTCTTTTTTTTTGTTATGGCAGGAATAGAAGAAAGGTTTGAAAAGGTTCAGCTAAGGTTTGGTCTATGAACATTTTTTAATGCTATTTTTAGCTGGATGTAAGATCAGTTTTGCTGCACAAAACACAGCCATATTTGCATATATATGCATATGTATAATCTGTAATTCCCCTGCACTTTAGGCATCTTATTCCAGCAGAGAAGGATATAACATCTGATAGAAGACTTGTAAAACTTGGGAGACCATACTGTTGAAATGCTACAAATACAACTAAACAAACATAAAATCTGTGTGCTGTAAGTCTCAGACGGACATAGGTGTATAAACAAGAGCAGCACTTTCAGCACCATGTCTTAATTCGCTATCACACTGAAAATTGCTGAAATTAAGAGTCTGATGTAGAACAGGAATGCTTTCAAGGTGGTCAAACTAGACAGGGACTTGCCAGGAACAATAGGGCCATCTGCTCCTCACCAGGGTGAGCAGGGATATGCCAGAGTTGGAAGGCTCTTGGAACTTCTGGAGGGAACACTTGTGCTCCACAAAGAATCTGGCACTATCCCTTTGCACCTGGGCAGAAGACACTCCCCAGTTCTAACTCTCCTAAATCAATGAAGGTTAAAAGACCTATGAAGGATATCCAAACCCTACTTTGCCTATGGTATTTCCATTGAAACTGGCAAACTTAGTGTGATCTGCTTCACCCTTTCATTGCAATCTAATCACAGAATGGCTGAGGTTGGAAGGGGCCTCTGGAGGTCATCTGATCAAGGAGAGCCGTCACCTAGAGCAGGTTGCCAAGTGCATGTCCAGACAGCTTTTGGACATCTCCAAAGATGGAGACTCCACAACATTCCCGACCACAGCACCTTGTCCAAGTGCTCTGTCACCCTCACAAAGTGTTTCCTGATGTTCAGTGGGAACCTCCTGAGTTTCATTTTGTTCCCATTGACTCTAATCTAGTCACTAGGCACCAGTGAAAAGAGCCTGACTCTGCCCTCTTACCTGGAGGTATGTGAGATGGTCCCTGAGCTATCTTTTTGTGCTAAACAGTTCAGCATTTCCTCAGAGGAGGGATGCTCCTGTCCCTTAAGTATGTTTGTGGCCCAGTGTCAGACTCTGTCCAGTATTCTACATCTCTCTTGTACTGGGAGACCAGAACAGGACACAGCACTCCAGGCATGGCCTCAAAAGTGCTAAGCAGAGTAGGATCAGCTCCCTCAAACAGCAAGCAGTCCTTTGTCTACTGCTGCCTGGGACACCATTAGCCTTCTTTGCTGCAAGGACACACTGCTGGCTGATGCTCAACTTGGTGCCCACCAGGACCCACAGGTTCTGTTCTGACACGCTGCCTTCCAGCAGAGCATATTCCCCAGTATATACTGGTGCATGGGGTTGTTCCTCCCCAGGTGCAGGACTTTGCACCCTCCTTTTTTAATTTCATGAGGTTCCATTTCTCTAACCTGTAGAGGACCCTCTGGTGTATCAGCCATTCCTCCCAGGTTTGTGACATTAGCAAACTTGCTGAGGCCACACCGTGCCCCATCATTCAGATCATGTAATACTTCTCAAGATGCTAAATAGGAGCAAAGCTGGCACTGACCCCTAGGGTTTACTGCTAGTTTCTGGGCTCCAAATAGATTTCACTCCACTGTCATAGCCCTTTGAGATCTGCTGTGCAGTTAGTTTTCAATCCACCTCACCAGCTGCTACTTCAGGCCACACTTCACCAGCTTCTCTACAAGGATCATATGGAGACAGTGTCAAAAGCCCTGCTCAAGTCTGCATAGAAAATATCCACTGCTTTCCCCCCACATACTAGGCCAGGCATTTCACCATGGAAGGTTTATACAAAAACTCAGATGATATTGGTATGGCAGGACTTATGGTCAGATTTGTGAGGACAGCATTGGTGAAAATGAATGCTTACAAGTAAATAAAAAAATGAAAAAGTATGTTTAGGAAGCAGAAAGATCTTTTAACTATCCATGCCCACCACTGAAAATCCCTCAGACATATGACAGATGCCAGTGGTAAAATTCCCTATTTAGACTGACACTTCATCTCCAAAATGCCACATGCTACAAGTCTGATTCTCAGCCTAGACTTTACTTTATGACTTTTTCAAGGAAAATATGAGACATGCCTTCCTATATCTTTGCATAATGAATAAAAATTGTCTCAGAATTCTAAGTGCAACTGAAGTAATCCATGACATTAATAATAATACTATTAATACTACTAATAATTATAAGATTGTTTAGCATTATTTGCTTAAATTGGAAACCATTCATATTAATACAGACATCAAATTGCATGAACTTCCTTTAACCTCTGGAAACCATTAAGAAATTCAGTGGTTTTGGCTAATTACAGTTGCAATTCATGGGACCTGTTTGCCTTCTAACTTAGCTAGGTAAAATACCACCATCTCCCTGACACTTCCTTTCTCCAGTATCCCAGTTATCCAAGTGCAGAACTGGCTTTTCCACATTTATGATCACTCTGAATTTAAGGAGTATTTGAGGTGAAGGTGGAGAGGGATGTAAATGTGCCTGATAAAGGAGGCAATAAAAACTACGAACTGCTCTTCTCAGCTTTTCAAAAGCACAATTAAGAACTTGCTTTATCTGTTGGTAAAGATGAGACCAGAAGCTTAAAGAGCTTGGGGAAGCAGGAAAATGTAATATTTGCTGTTACTTTCTTTTTTTAATTTTCCTATGCAGATTATTTTAAAAGAGAGGCTTTCCCTTTTTAGACCTACCAGTTTCCTTTCTAACAGCAATCTGCCTGATTGCTGCTGGCTTCCAGGCCACACATATGTCCTTGGTTTCCAGAGGAAATTCAAAAAGAGGTAATGTAACTCATAAGAATGCTTCTATACAAAGAAATATGCATATATAGAGAACGTAAAGAAAACATACAGCAATACAGTGAACAGCTCCTTCACCATATTCCTGGGATTTTAAGCCTTCCAAGCTCTGCAGCAAAATAAATTTCTAAGGCCTAGTAAGCATTACTAAAGCTAACTCTACCAAAGGCCTGTGTATTAGTGTTCAAAGATGCATATCATTTCCTACTGCTAGAGGCAGCCATTTAGTTTTGGCAGATGTTATTTTATTTGTTCAGGCTGAAAGGTCACTATAATTCTGTCAACTTTATTTTCTGTATTTAAAATGTCACCCCAAACAGGTAGCTAAGGTAACACATTTGCTTTCTACATGTCTTTTACCATTTTTCATGTCAGAGAAGGTCTTTTATGTCTTAGGAATACTAATTAAGTTTGAGAACTGGTCTTTGAAAAAAAAACACTCAGAGGAAGTGAAGCACCTTTTTAAGACAATTGTCTCAGTTCCAGACATGCTCAATTCTATTGTTTTCCTAGGGGCTTTAACATGTTTGCTTCTGGCAGGATTTCTTTGCTTTCTCAAAGCATCTCTTCATGTAAGAAGACAATCATAATGATCTGAAAGGTTTCCTGCTACTGTCCTTCCTTTCTCTGCTCACATTTACTTGTGCCTCCTGTTTGCACCTACAGAGATGTATAACAAATGTGACCCTGTGCTTTGAAGGCCACTTCAAAAAAAAGCAATTAAAGCCATGGCTACAGGGACCCCTGCATTGATGTGTCTGTTGATGTCCACCATCCACAAATCCTGATTTTGCAAACCAACTCCTGAGCATGGCTGAACCTGTGCTAAGCTTTTGCGACATATCATGCAGGTCAACCACTATCTCTGTTTTTCTAATTTAATTTGGGTTTGTTTTCTGTCACCTTAGCATGCTGAAATGGCTTCATGAGGATCACAGAGCACTAGAACCACAGAGAGAGGCAAGAGAAAAGCCATGAGCAAAGGGAGAAGGAAGGTGGAACCACATCAACCAGCACTTGGATGGAGTCCCACTGCCGTGGCAGGACATCTTCAGTTATTGGAAAGACCTTGGTGGCTCCAAGGATGCAGTTTTTCCTTGCCACATTTCCCCAGGGAATACTTCTCTTTCTAATTAGAAACCCCTACCTTTTACTGACATTTGAAACACAGTATCTAAATGCATTTGAACTGACATGTTGGTCAAATATGGCTAACTGTGTTCCAGAGAACCCAATCTGCTTATTAACTAACTTATACCAGGCACGTAAAAGTAATAAAGATCTCTTGCTGCACTGATTAATTCAATGCACAGCTTTTTTTTCTTTTTTTTTTAACTGAAGAATTAAAGCTCTTATTTTGTGGTATAAATGACTCTGAAGGAAGATAAAAACATTCCAGTTTTGGGATATATTTATGAATGGTTTTCTTCAAACATTCTGTTTTTCCATCTTGTCCTTGTCAAAATGGGCATGAAAGCAAAAAGACCAAAAAGAACTCTACAAAAGAATACTTATTTTCCTTGTAAAATACAGTGATGATCAATGCTGTCTCTAAGGACTTGTGACTTTTTCTTCCATGTTGTTGAGCAAGTTCTAAACCAAACTACAGACTGGCATGTTACTCTTGTGAAGCACTGAGACCCTAGGTCAAGATAAAGACCATCATTCACTCTTTTAATTTGCTTTTAAAATTAAGTTTGAAAAAGATTGCAAAAAACTTGTTCCTTTTGTACCAACTATTTAGGTATTTTCACAAATGTGTTTTTATCTTTTTTTTTTTTCCCTGACCACATGGTTTGAACATACAGGTCAATGTGACCTTACAACTTCCTAGGGGAAAATTAGTTGCAGAGAGATGGCAAGCAAAGAAAATGCCACTGACAAAAAATCAGTGGGTTTTCTGCAAAACACATTTACTGCTTCTTGGCAGTCTCTGCCCTCAACTCCCACCTTTGCTTTAGTAGCATCTGCTCTGATTTTCTTATCTTACTGAGTGGTCGAACCAGAATTTCATTATTTGGAAAGTGCATTCCATTCACTAATGTGTATCTGATTAAACTTGGCTCCAGATTACCTTAAATTAGAAGCACATTATAGCTACATTCTCACTGAACACTGAAACATCCCACTTCCCAGAAGGCATTGGCAGAGGCCCAAATTTTACTGAAATCACAGGACTGAGACCTCTAATTTCCCTTAAATATTGAGACAGATTTATAAAATGGGACAGACTCAGGATTGTATACAGAGGCATACACACATATGTGTGAACATGTCCCATGCATACACACTCACATGCTGTAATACACCATTATCCACCTACTGGACCTTCTGAAGGATTCTGCACACTTGTGTCCTGACATTTTTTTTTCCCAGATGCAGTCCGATATTCAACAAAACTCTTCAAGGTAAATGAAGGCAAAGGACTGAGCTGACATCAGTCAAAGCTCTCCCACCTAAATCCACCAAAATGGTAATCTCAGGAAGTTCAGACAAAGGCAAAGAACAGGGCCCAGGCTGTTTCTCATGCCAATCAACCTAGCAGAGTGCAGTTCCTCTGTGGTCCCCAGGCTTGTGTGCTACTTCCCTGGACTGAACAGAGTTCATGGTACCTTTCTCATGCTACGACCGACTGTCTGGCTCTAAATGTTTCTGCTGCACCTCACTGCCCACAGGGGTGAATCTGGCATTTAGCATTAAGCTGCCACAGGTAAGCTTCCGCCACTTTGTCTAAAAGAAGAGTAGATTAAAAGGGAGTGAACTTGGTCTCTGCTATTCAAAATGAAAAGCAAATAAACGATCAAACAAAAAACCTGCCCTGAATAAGCCAGTCCAAATCCCTTCATTTAGCTGGCTTTCAACTTTTTTTTTTTCCTACACTCTGGGACTCTGGTATACCAAGCAAGCCTGGAAGCTGATGAAACAAATTTCAGCAGTCTGGGAATCTGGCCTATGTTTGCAACAGGTGGACCTTAACTAGACACAGAGAATGCCAGAAGTCATAAAGAAGACTGATGATCCTCTTGAGATCTCCAAATTAATTTTAATGAACTGAGGAATTTGACTAAGCTCCTGTTAAGCTTTTCACATTTGGACTGCTATTCCAAGGCAAATCTATGTGGTTTCATACATCTCTATCTTTCTGGCCTGATTTGAACTCTATCCTGATGACAAAGGGAAACACTTCAAGCAGGAGGGAGGAAGTGCTCTAAAGATTGGCCTCAGCAGTGAGCAAAATCCAGTCCTAATTCTCATTCTGGACATTTCTCATAAGCTTGCAGAGTCACTACAATGGATATAGGCTAAGAACATATTCAGTATAAAGAAGAAGGCAGACGTCCATAAAAAGCAAATGTGCTCATAGTTGAATGCAACTCAATTTAAGCACCTTTATCCTAAGACTGATGAAAACCTTGACTACTACTCTGAGCAGAAATCAACCAGTGATATCTCTAGTTTCATCCAACAGGAACACCAAAACAACAGAGCTACCACCACATCACCCTGTCCCAGCTGAATAGCTCCATATCTTCTCCTTGCTCTTGTCCATCCATACGGGATGTACCAAAATTTACATGCCTGCTATTCTGATACAGGCCCAGCGTTGGCTATAACTTTAGTCTTCTGTTTAATAACTCCCAGGAGATGTGAGACTGGGGCTGGGACCCCCCAGGCTGGGGGCCTGCAGGAAGCCCATGCATTCCTTGCACTGTCCACCACACCATAGATTGGTCCAGTTACTATTTCTACAGTTTTTAGACAATCACCAAGTACCAGAAGCTAATTTTCAGCATCCACTACATAACAAAAAACAGATGAGATTTCAGATACCTTCTCAGTACATATTTCCTCTCAAGAATTCTCCTGTGCTTAAGGTAACACAAGATAAGCCATTAAGTCTGGTGAAATATAGCAGCTTTATCTCCTTGCACATCTCTCATCATGTCTATGTGGGAATGGTACTGTTCAGTAACATTGTAGGTATGTTTGAAGGCTAATTAAATTAGAATCTGCAAAATATGAGCTCCCTGGGAAACCAGGTGCTATATAAGTGAAAGATATTATATTTAAAATGTCATGCTAAGAGAAACTTCTTTTTTTGTTTTTTTTTTTTTTTTGCAGATTATCTCACAGAAATCCTCGATGAGTTTTAGAGCTGAAATTTCATTAGCAAGTTGTCAACACCAGTCCATCCTCCCAAAGCCCTCTTTTCTCTCCCACTCTTTCCTCAAAACACCACCCATCTCAAAGCATCCAAAATGGCAAAAGAAAACCTGGCATTTTTAAAAGAGGAAAAGAATCTAAGTAAGCATCATGAAGCTTACTTCTTTTTAGGGCTAAAAATGCTTCCCTGTCTCACACGTACAGTTATCTTATACACAAACATGTGTATGAACAAACACTCACAGCATGTCTATGTACCATGCTTGACAGATAAATTTATGCACAGAAACACAATTACCAGTTGAATGAAATAAAACAGCAGAGAAATGACTGGAGACTTCAGCCCACCTTGTTCCTTCATTTTGAGCTCTTTCTAAGCCTCATTTTCTGCTCAGTAAATTGATGAGTTAGCAGAGGACTGTTTCAGTTCTTCTAAAACAGCTAGATGCAAGTAAGGCTCCTACCAATCCAATTTTGACAAAGAAAATAATCACTTCACAGTAGATACTGATTATAAATCAAAATTGCATATGTCCATTCCATTCATGGCAATCACAGATACTTCCTAATGAAGACCTGTATCAGGCGCTATTTTCTCCCTTGCCTTTTAATGTACACTGCAGTTTCCAATGGTTATTAAATGCATCCTGACCAGACATTCTTTTAAATTAGCATCCCCCACAAGATACAATATCCTCTTGAATTCCCCCAAGAACTATTGCAGCTGCAATCTGCACTTAATATTGTATTTGCACCAGAGAAACTCATTAGCTATGAACAGTATAAGACTTCCTTTATTTGTGTTTTCTTTTCATTCATCCAAACCCACCCTACTCTTTGGCTGCAGCAAACACATTTGGCCTCTTCCCAGTAAAATCAACTGTTAATATACATACTGAAAAAAGTCCTATATATTTAAAAATAAGTTACATCTTGGATCCAGAGATTTTATCCTGAATAGCTTTTCAGGCTTTGGCAGTGGCTTATAAGTTAAAACAATCCTGTTCATTACCTATGCATCAAGATACGCATTCCATTCGTATTCTTAGCAAAATCTGGGAATATGATACAGAACTTAATAGCTGTGGACCACAATTCTAAAATCAGAGCTACATAGATACTGGACAGATTTGAAACATTTAAATATTTATTCTTCCAACAGTAATTTGAATATTTAAGTTGTGAAAGCAGACCTGCCTTTTTATGAATAGAAAACAACACACTGTATACACATAGACACACAAATATGTAAAATTATTCCATGTTTTTGAAACTTTGAGTTAATACTTGATGCTAGGTCATATTCACTCAGAACAGGAATCAAAATTAATATCCTGCCCTTTAAAAGGCTTGTAATGTTGTAATCAATTAGTACCCTATTTGAGTCCCAACAAACAGGAAAGAGCCTGAAAAATTAGTCTTGCAAGGCTTAAATTGAGAAGTGGGCAAGGCTACTGACTTGAGGACTGCAGTATGCATAAACGAAATAATTTGTTACTGTTTGTCTTAAACATAATGAAATCTTGAAAATTACTTTTACAGCGTTTTTCCCGTAACAAATGTGCCTCTACATAGTATAATTCTTCAAAATGTTTAGTTGGAAAAGACCTCTAAAACCGTCAAGTCCAACTATTAACCCAGCACTGCCAAGTCCATCACTCAAGCAGCTCCCCAAGACATCTATTTGTCTTTTAAATACCTCCAGGGATGATGATTCCACCACTTCCCTGCGCAGCCTGTTCCAATGCTTGACAATGCCTTCAGTGAAGAAATTGTTCTTATATACAATCTAAACCTCCCCTTTTGCAACTTGAGGCCATTTCCTCTAGCCCCATTCCTTGTTGCCTGGGAGAAAAGACTGACCTGCACCTCACTAGAATCTCCTTTCAGGTTTCTCTACAGCTGTAGAGAGTGATAAAGCCTCCTCTAAGCTTCCTTTTTTCCAGGCAAAACAGACTTGGTTCCCTCAGCCACTTCTCATAAAATCTGTGCTCCAGACTCTTTGCCAGCTCTGTTGCCCTTCTCTGGACTCACTCCAGCACCTTAATGTCCTTCTTGTAGAGAGGGGCCCAAAACCGAACACAGGATTTGAGGTGTGGCCTCAGCAGTGGTGGATACGAGAGGAATTAGAGCAGCATAACTATAGACAGAAACTCTCCAGCCCTCCATTTTAAAGGATACAAAGAAATCCTGTAATTGTGTACCTTTCAAGACTGACTGTGCATTAACAGAAGTGCTGAAAGCAATTATAACGGCAATCCAGGATTCTTGACAGTTAAATTACAACATCTGACATAAATGGGGATAGGATGCTTCAATACTTGATATTGTGCCTTTTGGAGTGAATAGACTCAGAAAACATGTAGGTTCCTCTGTATATTAAAAAGGTTTACTTAAAATTCAGTAATTAATTTGGACAGGCTGATTCCCACACTTTCTCCTGAATGCAATACTCTTTAATTACTGTATTTTATTAAAACCTTTCTTTAAATCACATGCAATGAAGGTACAGAACCAAAACATGCAATGGTTTTCTAAAATGCAATCACTCATGAAAATTAAGAGAATTTGGCTATATGCAGAGTAGATTTGTCAGGGATTTCAAGCATTCCCTTTCTTTTTCTCCATAGCATGGACTTCTCTGGGTCATATAAACCAGACCCAAACTGTGGCAACCAGAGGAAAAAATCTACTAATGAATTGTATGGCTAGTGCCTTTCCGAGGTAAAGTAGCCTTAAACTGACATAATCAGGAACTACAGAAGCTCGGTATCTCCTCTAAAGAAGTTTTGCTTAAGTGCCTTTATTTGAAAAAATGGACACAGGTTATCAATGTGGAAAATAATAGGCCAAAAATCTGACTGATTTTCTTTACATTACAAAGATTTATTATATCTGTAGCAGTTCTATCCACACCAGTGCAATTCCACCAATATTTGACCTAGACTCACATATAGCATGGCAGAAGTAGAAATACATCCCACTGCCTTATTTTACACTTATTTTTCTACTTCTGAATTATTTCTCCTGAGTGCAAGCTTGTCTTTGTCCTCTGCTTCCTACTTTCTGTACCACCAGGTCCTAAGGTCACATTACTAAGCCGAAATTAAGTCCAAAGTTCTATGTTTGTGATCATTAGCATACATTGAGGATCTTTATATCTCAATAGGGAATCAATCTATGACCTTTTAAAGCACGTCTTCCTGGTTTGTAACCACTATTAATATCCTGAATTTTCCTTCAAATACCATTATAATGATGTGACTTCTTCATCATGCATTTGATCAGTCTTACAGTCAACATGAATGTCTAGCGCTGTCAGTAAGCTTGATGGTTCAAAAGACCAGCATCACTTATATATTTTTCAGTTTATAACTGAAATATATCAGCTATAGAGGCAGTGGATTAGGAACATAACTGCAATAGTGCTCCCTTGCACTCCACAACCGCCTCCAGGCAGTACATGGTGAGACTGAAAATTCAGGTAGCAGTAATAAAAGTGTAGTTTGAACTAGTGCACCTCTATTTTGTTCTTTTATAATCCAGGAACTTACACACTCCAACTGCAAGCAAGAAAATACAGTACAGGGATGTGTTTGGCAGCGGCCTCTACTATTTAAAATGTCAAGTTCACATTTTCCGCTATTGCCTTCAATTCTAAGGCAGAAGTTAAACAACTCTAGCTTGTGGGGTGGAAAAAACATATCAGGGGCTATTATATTCCATGTCTGATTTACAGAAAAAGCATGAGATATCCCACTGCTTTTTTGCACTTGTCTATATCATGTAGCATTTCCATGTGTTCAGATCTTAGTGGCAGCAGCAGGTAGATTTACAATTCAGAACTATTTATTCACCAAGTTCTTAAATTCTTTCCAGACTATACTTTTACATTTCTTCAGGGAAAAGTATTTTAAAGATGCCTAGATAATTCTGTTGGCTTGTTGGTGTTTATTAGTTTGGTAGTGGACTTTTTGGTGTTTTTTTGTCGGTTGAGTTTTTTTTAGTTGTTTTTACTTGTTTTTGTTGTTTTGTTTTGTTTTTTCAGAAATTTCATTTATCCTTCATGTTCCAGACCAGAAAACTTTGTGAAATAAGTATAACTAAACCAAATTTTATTAAATTATTGTTTATTTTGGAATTAGTAGCATGGGGTTTTCATTTCACTGATGTACATTTTAGCTTCTTGTTTCATTTATTTTATGATACAAATATTTAGACTGCTAGAGCGCCCAGCTGGTGCATGCAGAGCATACACCAAGGACTGTCCCATTGATTAGACTATTTAATCTGCCTGCCTATACCAGAAGCCACCGACAAACTCTTCCCTCTTCTGAGTAAAATCCGCACATGCAGACACATCAGTTTTCTTGACTTTTACTGGATCTTGAAAGCTGAAGTACTTTGCAAAAAAAAAACTTCAAAAGGTTTTGTGGTGGCTAATGTGGACATCATTTGCTAAAAATAGGAAGAACTCATACACTTGAGTGAGCTGGTACAATTTTCTCTTCCAAAACACATTATTTCATACAAGCCTGTATGAATTTACATTACCACAAGTATTCCAATAAAGTGCTGTATTAACCCAACCAACTGAACTCTGTCTCAGACTGCATCTTACCAGGGTTTTAGTCTTCATGTCTTGGTGCTTTTACGCAATGTAAAAACACTCAGACCCAGGCAGCAGCCTTCTGAGCATTTGTGATCATCTCGACAAATACTGGAATGTAACAGACTCAAGAGATTCTTTTCCTGCTCTCTCTGGGACAATGAGAGAGCGTGAAAAAGCCTCAAGATCATTCATTCAATTCAGTTATTTTAAAAATGTCTTTGGAAGCAAGGTTTACAGGAGAAGAATATCAATACCATATTGTGTGCACATTAAATTTTGCATTTTTCTGGAACGAAATGGCCCAGTTCTGCTGGGCTTTCTATGCCAGCTTGTCTCTACAGACAGCTGCTCACACATGCCAACCTTTTACAGCTTTCAGGTTTCCTTTCAACTTGAATTCTCCATTAGCAAGACAAGATTTTCAGTATCTTCAAAATCAGGAGCAGGGTCTTTTAAGCTGACAGCTCCTTCCACTCTCAGCAATGTATATCAAGATGATCTCATTTGAGAAGTGGTTATGATGTTTGGCATGGATTTAAGATAGACTAATCATGAGGGAAAAGAATCTTAATGCTATATATTACTCAGTTTTTCTCACATTTGGTGTTGACCTTACTTAAGTTAAAAAAGAAGATAGTTGTTTCACTGTCTTATTTGTTTGGGAGTAATCTAATACTTTGTTATTCTCAGATCTTATGCAATCTCTTCTCACTCTTAGGTCATTAAAGCAGATGTGGATCATCAGCCTTTGTACAATGCCCTGGAGAAAGCTGGTAATTAACTTACTTCCATACTGACCATAAGCCACCTATAGCTCCTCTTTGTTTTCCTCAGTCAGTTTACCATCTACAACACTGCTTTATTTTGGGCTGGCCAACCTTGAGTACTTAATATCTTTAGATACCACTGACAAAACCTTATCAAGATCACAGGGCCATATGTGGATTTGTTCGCTCTCTTGGTGCAGTAGCACTGAGATGGCAGAGTTGGTTTCCAAGAAGCCTAGAAAGAGTAATTCAGATAACTGAAGAGATTCATGAAGTATCATGCAGGTATGTGGAGCATTTCTTTTGTTTCCTCCTCAGCATACCCTCTACAAAATTTCCTTGTTGCTTATGTCTCCAATAATACTCACTCTCCTGCCTTAGACAGCCTCCTGGTATGACAAATCTCAGACATGGAATCCTGTTAGAGAACTTTGGAAAAGTCTTTTCAAAAGCCTAGATAAAGATCTGGCTGACACAAAATTTTCTGCAATTGCAATGGCAGGCTTAAATTTTATGAAATTAATAAGATTAGATCCTTTTTCTTCATGGAAGCTGGAGCAATTTGTACCTGTTGTATGATGCTTGGTTTAGTGTTTTATAGGCTCTGCCTTGCTTTTTTCAGCTATTGTTCTGGATCCTAATGTAAGGGCTTTATGCTCCTCAAGTGACCCCGAAATTTTTTTTAAAGAAGTGTAGTGTTTGTTACAAACCAGGGCTGTATATAAGTAATTGACTGTAGCAGTAAGCTACATTTTTATCAGCAGCTCAGCCACTTCTCAAACATTCCTGTAATTCTTGTCTGAACAGTGGCTAGACCCACTATTTTGTCGCAATTTATTCTACTGCTCAGTTTTAGAACACCTCATCTCCCATTGTGCCTAGATTTCGTTTGCAAAAAAGAAGAGTTATATTAGGAGAATATGTCTCATCTTCTATGATAGGCACTAATGCAAAGTCATAATCAAGCTGCTTTGAAATCACATTTCAGACCTGCCTTCCTCTGAGTCAGGGCTTTGACTGCAGCAAGGAAGGAAGAAAGAATGGCACTCTCTCCACTTCTCCACTGGATGCAGGAAAATGTCCTTTGAAGATGCATCTGCAGCTTAGGCAGGATGATGGGCTTGTGGGCAGGAAGTACGGGTTACCTGGCAGAGCTGAGAAATCTCTCATTTTCCAGTTTTTTCTAACGTTTCTGTGTGTTTAGAGGTAAAACACCTGTGACCAGATTTGAGAGGAGGAAGAAGCAAAGATCAAGCTGTGGACCATTATCCTTTGAGAGGCAGTAAGCATGGAAGAACTTGCTTCCTGCTGTACCATGGCCCTTTGGCAAAGCCCACAGCGTTGTGGGGATGCAGGATATCTGTGTTACACTCTCTTCATGTGACACTGTAATTCTGGGAGGTTTTTAACTTACAGACAGGAATTTTGTGGTGGCTAGTGTAGCACACACAGGCTGACTTTTCTTCTGGCCTCTTTTGGACTATTATATCTATTATATGGTTGGCTGTGTTTGCAGGCAACAGGCTCAATGATCCATGAACTGCCATCCATTCCTATGGGGAATAATTGGGAACAGCAGTAACAAAAAACACTGCAATTTTAGAGAATTTGGGAGTCTTGTTCTTTGTTTCCCCTAGTGTTCTGCAAGGGTTCCTGTGAATTCTTTAGCTTCCCCAGCTTTCAGAGGTGTTAAAAGGTTTGCTAGGCTTGCAGACCTGTCTAGGAACTCAGAGACATTGAAAAATAGCAACAGAATGGCCAAATGAAAGAAAAAAGGGCTGCAAGCCAGAATTTGTCCGTTGCCAGATGGTCATCCTAATAATACTTTGCATAAAATGTAGCATTAGGAATTTGTACTTTGGCCTCTGAAGTGGATACATATCATTAAAGCTGTTTTACAAATGGGGAAGCTGAGGATTGAAAAGATGCACTGAGCGGCCTCCACATTGCTAAACACTTATGTGAGTAATGCCAAGAATTTTTACATGCAGGTTATGCAGAAAAGGTCTTCGTGGCTACACTGCATTATGAAGATCCTTGGAGTAAACTGTGGTGTTCAAAGAGAACACAGTATGTCTCAGCTGCCATGCTACAAACATGAGCGAAAGGAGATGCCTGATTTTAGAGACAGAGATGTGTACAGCTGCTTTTGGACATTAAAATTTGCTCCATGCCTTATTATAAAAAATGCTGTCATACTGTTAAGAGCTACAACCAAGCATCATGGTAGAGTTCAGCATCAACACTGACCCAGGAGCTGTGTTTTACTCGGTGTGACTGAGCAGGTCAGAAGATTTTTGTCAATGTGTTTGGCCTGCACATTCCATGAACAGATGAAAGCTTGTTTTTGACCATGATGCAAGCAGACATCAGTTTAGTTTGCCCATATTCCAAGGCAGCAAAAAGGCCCATGCTCATATAAAATTTGGCTTGGAATTCTGCAGAAAAATTCATCTTTCCTTAAATTTCATCATGTATGTCTAAACAACGTACCAATATGTACGTATGATTTTCTCCCCCAGTAATTATGCATTGATATCTGCCCTGAAACACAAAGAGTAAGCACATCTTCAACCTAGTTCTTTCACATTAACCTCTAAGTAGACTTCAGGGTTTCATACTTCTCATGTGGTAGTGAATACAATTTTGAAAGAATGCAGAACTATGCCTTTAAAGCGTTACTCTGTAAGACACACTGCCAAGAACACTGCAAAATGTCTAAAACCAAACTGTTCTTCACTTTGGCTCTTTTCTGCTCAACATCATTTGTCCCTTGGCATTCAAGTACAATTTGATACAAAGGATACTTTAATAAGGATTTAGGGCACTATTTCTGAACCAAAGGGTCACAAACACAGAAGGACAGTGAAAATAAATCAGGGTGACTTGAAGTACTCTAAATTTTATTATATTATAAAGCAAAGAGAATGCTGGTTTCCAATTCTACACACATACCCCAGTCATTCAAGGTCAAATAATCTGTTAACCTCTCCAAACAGATGCAGGAACATAAGCTTATATGTCCTTCTTGCTACTGTGGATATATTCTTTGTTCTTACATCTACAATAAGTGGAAAGAAATAATAAATAATTGATTGAAACTTTGCCAAGCTGAAAAGCTTAGGAGCACTGTTCCAATTTATGTTTTAAAAAGGAAAAAACCTGGGAATATTTAGTATGCAAGCAGCTGCTGAAAATGGTGAGTTAATAGGAAAGACTTTTCTTTGAAAAAAAAGCTAGGCTTAAATAACAATATGTGGAAATAATAGTCACTTTTATAATTTGGAAAAAAGTATCATAAAAAGTTTGATGCTCTAAGTGCTATAGCTATAAAAGCCTCAGTAAGTACAGCTTAACAGTGATATACTGCTATGTGCTCCTACTTATGCTAATGGGATGTATGCTAAATCCTTTACTGAGTACACTGAGGAAAAAAAAATATAGCATAAAACAAAGTAAGCAGAAATTACTCTCACACAGCATGTACACCCATTGACCCCAGTTCAGCTCTGAAGTGCCTATACATTTGGAAAAGCTGTTTCAGAGGGACCTTGAGAGAGCCAGCTGAAGATCATGAGAAAAATGTTTTGTGATTTCACCTGTACTTCCAAAAAACCAGTTACAAACCAGCTAAGTACCAGTGAAGTACTGTGACATATTCTTATAATGCAAAAAAATGAGACGCAGAGACATTAGCTTACCAGGGAAGAGAAAGCACCTGCTACAATATTGGAAGCAGAGGTATTAAAAGCAAAGAGGTGAACTTCCCATCATATCACCCATACACATGAATAACTCTCTTTTACTGTGAAACCACAGAGGAAATGGGAAATGGCCTGGTTGTGCAGTGGCAGAGTTGCCTTGTTTAACACAAACTACTTCAGGATTATACACGAAAAAATACGGTATCGTACAGTCTGGCATCTGTTTTAGCAGCTGTCACACTAGTCCTGCAAGGGAGCATTCAGAGCTCCAAAAGAGGCCAAAGGGGACTATATTCTGCACAATCATCACCAGGAAAAGAGGGTGCCAAGTGGGTATTTGAGTCAAATTTGTAAACCAACTTGCTTTAGAACAGTGCTTCTATTTTTAACATGAAGGGCTGAGCCAAGAAACAGTGAAATAATGCATTACAAATTACAGAAAGATATGGTTCTGCCCCAAGTTTCTCCGTTGTGCTTATAATATTTGAGCTTGAAGGCTGCATTCAGCTTTGGGGTAGGTGTGCACTGCTTTATTTAGAAAAGGAATAAAATGGAAATTGCTTACAATAATTCAGAAAAAGTGCTTAAAGAAAGTATCATTCCCTGTCAATGACTGCTTAGTAATTTATAAATTACTTTGGCAGGCTGTAATGAGTAAATGAGCTAAATCTTCACTTAAATAAAATGAGCCATGTCTTTTGGTTCAGCTTTTCACATTTTACATTATGCTAATGTCATAAAAGAATATTAAAATTATGTTCCTCTCTGCCCAAGACAAGGCAACACCTCATGTTCTCATGTTCTTCAGGTATCTATCAGATAAATGTAAAAATTCTAGACAGCAGAAAACCAAATGCAGAATTTCTGAAGATTTTACATTTACATATTGAATAATTTTAAAATTTAAATGTTTAGAAAAGCTGTGTAAACCTCTGTATTTACACACAGTACTTTTTTGGCTTCTGATTAACACATTTGTAATAACAGTCCAACCTCTACACACAGAGCTCTTAGTATCACCGATTCAGATCAGCCACAGTTTCTCAATATTTGGAACCTTTTACACAAATGTACACTGTAGATTTTCATTTATGTTTTCAATAGGGTCAAAATATGTCTCTTAACCCTCAGAGAAAATATATAACAGTGAATAAGCATATGCAATCCCATTATTTGACCCAACTCGCCAAGTTCTGATGATCCCTCACCTCCTTTATGACTTCATCCAAAGTTCACTATAATTTGTGTGTCCAAAGCTGCAGTACCAGTGGAAGAGCCTCATATTAAATCCATGCAGAAATTAGTTGGCTTTCTGGTACCATCAGCCTGTGTTACTGCTTGTTGTCAACCATAGCCTCTGGAATATCAAGTTCAGCAAATCTTTTTTTGCCATAATAGAGAACGTTTTAACAGGTCAACAGGGCAGCTTTCAGCACAAATGCGTGTGATCTCCTCACACTGATAATTCATGCTCAAAGCAGCTTTCTGTGAAGAGATGAAGACGTGCTATCCTCCATCTGACTCTTACATACCATTGTGGCAATCATTCTGCGTGTTGTGCCAGGTTAAAATCTAGGGTTTGAACTCCATCCTGGCTTTTATTTAAGTCCCCCAGCCTAGACCCTTGTCTCTTGACCCTTGTTTTTGAAGCAAGCCACTCTTCCAAGGTCATATTAAGGTCTTCCAAACACATCAGGAAGGCAAAGGAGCTTGTTTTGGTCTTTATACTCTCAGAACAGGTTTGCCTGCAGCAATTTTGTTTCAAGTATCCTCATTCCCAGGTCAGAACAGTCTATTTTTGTTATGAATTTACCCTGCCTCCCTGTCACACATATTTACCCTTGGACAACACCTAGTTCTCAACCTCACCAGTATTCAGCTGCTACTTTGCAAGCTGTCAAACAACCACTCAGGTGTTAAAAAACCCAACCAAGTCTCTCCAGAGCCTTAATTTAAGTGTTAGCAGGGAGCTGAAAATTAGCAGCAACGTTTCTGCCTGCAGCTACAGGAAAAAGTGTGAAATGACACTTTAATGATTGCTAAGAAGGGGTGGGTAGTGAGTTTGCTACTTGCTCTCCATTTCACCTTCCCTGCCAACTGCCGGATGCATAAGCACTGAGCCTACATTCCTGCAATTTCTCACATGAGGGTAGGAATCTAAGCTGTGGATGCAACTTTGGAAGTAAGTGGCCATGTCAAGTACGCTGGTGAGGCCCAGCAACCTGTTTGGGAAACTCTTAGAATATTCCTCCTACTGCTGACTGCACTGCAGAAATGCTGCTGTTTTTGAATGCATTAGTCCACAAAACTCCTCCTTAGAGATTTCAGAGCATCCAGCCTCTTCAGCACCTACTGTGTGTAACTTTTACCTCCCTGATCCACCTGGAACTCCTCTTGTTTTTTTTAAGCTGTTCAGGCATTTATTTTTAGGTCCCTGTAGTTGGCCTCTCAGAACTTACTGCCTCTTTGGTGTGGACTTAGCAGCTATATCCTGCACAACCATAAACGGTGCTTGCTCTGCTGAATGCTTTCAAACCAGTTGTGTGTGCTTTTCACTTTCAAATCATCTTCCCATGTGTCCCTGGTGTACATGATGGCTTCTGTATCAGGGCAGCAGCTGGTTCTAATACACAGAGAGTACATCCCAGCATTTGCCTTGATAAGGTTGATTTTCTACCACCAGCTGATAAAATTGGCTGCCAAGACAAGAAGAGAAATACTGTAAGCGTCAAATTTGCTAATCCAGCAAGGGATCCAACACTCACACCCTTCTGATATTTGCCTCGTTTGCTATTTGCAGCCACGCTAATCAAGGTCCCCTTTTGTTATGCTCAAAGTGCAGTTGTGTGCAACCATGCTGCTCAGATACTGGGTGACCCAAATCCTCACTCCATGCTGTCACCACTCAACAACATCACTCTGCTGCACATCCACCATGACGGTTTTTCAGCTTGAGTACCAACACACCCCTAACTCCCCATTGCAGCTTTCTTTGCCTCCTCTCTTCTTCTACTTCATCTTAAATCTGAGGATCTTTAATGGTCAGTTTAGCCATGTCATAACTTCTTAGTGGCACAGTAGCATTTTGCCAGCAGACAAAATGAGTTTAGGTCTGCTTCTGTGCTGAAAGCCTATCGTTCAGATAACAGTATTTGACAGACTGCATTACCTCTGGTCCCGCCTAAATTGCTGGTGGCCATAGCCAATGTGTAGGCAGCACCCACAGCTGGGCTTGCAGGACAATCTGTGTCGGCTACATGGCCAGGTGCACATTATGATTAACAGCACAGGGAACACCCTGCTGGCCAGGGAGGCTCTAAACATACTGAACACTGCCAAGATTGTCATGGTTTGGTTTGGCCACTTGTGCACATACTAAAAATAAAATTGCAGCAGTAGACACCAGGAAAAACTGTTCACTTCTGACAGAAATCTGAGTGACAAGTATCAAAATCTCACGTCAAAAAATTTAATCTAAGACATCATAGGTCCAGCTGAACTCTGAGCCCAGGAGCACTTTCCATCTGCTAGCTCTGCTGCTCACCTTGGCTACGTGACAGCCCAAGGCTGATGGTGCAGTTGGGATGGGGACAGTCACCCTGTGCCCTGGCAGGACTGTATACCAGGGGTTAAGGCTGTGGGGCACAGAACCGAACACATCCCTCCTGTGGGTTAGGCTATGTGTGACAGAAAATAGGGTGCAGGAAGCAAGGAAAACCAGAAAATTAATATCTATCTTCTTCATAAATAGCTTTCTATGCATGGACCTTGACATCTCTTAATTACAATGTGCAGTTTTTCATAACAGAGAAGATACTTGGGGTACTAGGGGGATACTAGGTTTGGTGGAGTACGGGCAACTTTAGAGATAATATGAGCAACAACCCTCAAAAGATGAGGCATTTGAGAGGTATTGGAGTTAGTGTCTATAGCAGTTTATGAACAGATTCAGAGATGATGATTCACAGTTCACCTATAAAACTGTAAACAGTTTGGAGAGATAGTTTAATTCCATGGAACATCTTGGAAATATAGTGTTCAGCTCTGATAGACTCCTAAAAGTTAGATGTATTTGTACCACCTAATACAAATATATCAGGGGAAAAAAAAATATCTTTTTTTGGAATGAATAATCACTACACAATATTTAGTAGTGCAATTCTCCCTTTAATTGTCTTTTCTCTGCTCCTGATTGTTTCAGTGATTTGAGAATAAATATAAAAGAATAAATAAAGTGGATGCAAGAGATTTCTTAATGCATAATGACAAGGCTTCACTTTACAGATGAAATCTCAGACAATTCAATTGTTACATAACCAAGAGTCTCATGGCAATTTGGGAATTGCTATAGATGAAGTCTGATCTCTCTCCTCTGCCTATTCTCACCATAGCTTAATCATATTCTATTTCTGACTTAAGTTACAGCACTTCACTGAAAACATAACAGGCACTGATAGTATCTTGAAGACAAAGGAAAACTGTCTCTCTGAAGCACTGCAAAACTGAGTCATGCGTAGTAATACCCATTTTTAAAATAAAGTAACTCATAATTTACACATGCATTTCAAAGAAGAAATCATTACAGTGACTAAAGAGCACCCCATCCCTAGAAGTGTTCAGGGACAAGTTGGACAGGGCTTTGAGAAAAGTGGTCTAGCAAAAGGTGTCCTCACCCGTTGCAGTGGGGTTGGAACCAGATGATCTGCAAGATTCCTCCTAACTCAGAGCATTCTGTGACTGATACTATGCTTCTACAATTCCAAATAAACCCTGCCATTTTTCTCTTTGCATGGCTCCCGGGAAGGCAGTGGTGTCTTGGATACACTCACATCATAGTCTGATGACATCCCCCCACTCATCATGTATTTTCTGAACATCCTGAGCACAAAAGAATGGCTATAGGACAAGGGGGCATCAGAAAGCTCATTCATGCTGACCATCCTTACAGGCTTGTTTCTCTACAGTTTTTCCTTCAGGAGCATTCAGACTGTGCCCTTTTTCTCTCCCCTTCCTTTGCTTAGAGTACCCAGAAACACTCCTAACCTCTCTTTTCCCTGATACTGCATGCCTGTGATTGAGGCGGAATTTGCAGCAGTTTGCCCATACACACCGACTTCATACAATAGACCTTGTACCATTTCTATTCTGAACCTGAATTCATATACTTAATGGACGCTAATTTCAATCACACTTTACATCTAGTGATATAATGGTTTAAAAATAAAACTTTGAATTTTATGGAACTTAGAATTACATAAAAACTTCTAATTACCCCTTAGCCTTGCTATAGATATACATATATTTTAAAACCTGAAAACACCAACATACCCACCCATAGTTTTGTTTCCTGAATAACAGAAGCTAAAAAGATCACCCAGCAATTAGCTGGGAGGCCTCAATTTTTCCCTCCAGGAGCAGTTTTCTCCTTTTATGCAAGTACAGACACTGCACTCACCTTGAACTCATGTCTCATAGGATTTTTACAAGCAGCAGCTGTCTCAGCGCCTTGTCATTACCCTATGATTGGCAGGAGGAATGCAGCTGGTCCAACGTGAGGCAACCTGACAGCAGTGCAAAAGGGGCAAGAAGGCAAGAACCCAATACACCTATTATCATCATCATCCAGGAAACTGCATCCTGAAACCTCACATCCTGAATAATAGCCTCAAAAGCCAGTTTAGCACAGCAATGGCATCTGAGGTCACATACCCAGACCTGAGCAGATATGCCTGAAGAAGATATAGACCATAAAGAGAGCTTTAAGAAGGCCCATGTCATTGGTGTAAACAGATGGACAACAAGTGCCTTGTCTTAGTTTCTGAGGAACACATCCTTTGCTATCAGTGCTCTAATTACATCTTATTTAAGTCCGAATGAAAACCTGATCCATGCTCTCATTAAAGAGCACTTCTATTCTTACAGTCTTCAGGTAAGCATCTAATTTTAAATGTCTGGAACATAAATTAATTACATTAATTTTAACAACATTTCATTTAGAAGTCTAGGAGAAAACTAAATGAGACCAGTTAAATAGATAATGTTATAAACATTCTCTTCATTTACTGATTTATTAGAGACATTCAATGTTATTCAAGTAGCTCCCTTATTAGAAAGGCTGCATGGTATGAGCCATAGTCTTGTGTAGCAGCAAATCAAGAGGCTTTCTCCCTGCAGTGATGCAGCTACAGGGCACTGCTATGGGCATTGTGGGGCGAGGTCTGATCATCTCTGAGGCAACTCCAAGTGGATTTTCTCATTCATTTCTAGCTCAAACCAATTAGACAAGTGTAACAAGCTCCTTGATGCTACTTCCCTTTCTAATAATGCTAATTTAAAAATTAGAATTCTTGACAGGGTTTTGTTACTGCCTTATAGAGCAGTAAATAGAATATAAGTTACTACTGACCCCTGAAACGGAATTTTTAAGATTAAAAATACTGCATTTATATACAATTTTTCTTAAATGTATCATGGAAAGATATTAAATAGAGATAAGTACAAAAATTTTATTATTTTATTTCTGAAAGCTTTCCGAAACTCCATACTTGATTTGCCATCTCAAATTTTGCAAAATATATTTTACTGAAAGGTTTTGTTTTACTTTTCTGAACTTTGCTTCAGGATGTGTAATGGACTGATAATGTAAAGAAGATCTGCTGTGATCTAAAATTGAAGACTAAGATATGCAGTTAGGGCAGTAATATTAATGAGGTTTATGTTATACAATGAAAAAAAATATTATCAGCTTGGACCAGTTTGAAAGTTTTTTTCCTTGTAAAATATAAGATTAAAATTTATATGTCAAGTCAAGCATACAAATGTTTCCTGGAGCAAAACCTCAAACTCAGGTGTCCACTTCCCAGTGGAATGCCCTGCCCACCATTGTACTGAATCACAGTCTACATGCCCCTGGATATTTAGTATGTCCCTGACAAAGTCTCATTCTGTTGTACTTTCAATTACTATGACATTTTCTGAGAGGGAAATCTACCAGAGAAGAGGAGGCACAAGTTTCATGCAGTCCTGCACCCTCTCTCACAATGTTTCTCATGTTAAAAAAATGTCTCTGGCTCCTGCACAGCAGGATCAGTCTAAGTAGCATGTCAGATATGGTCTCAGTTGCCTCAATAAAACCTTTCCATCCTAATTTGATTTTTCCTCTCATGGGTGTTGCACATTGACTCGTGGAATGATTTCCCTGCAGTTATTTAATTAGAGCCTAATCTTACCTTCTCACACATGGCAAGTCTTCCTTGTACTCATAAACTGGAGCCAGGTATTTGGCAACAGTGGTGATTTTGCTGATAAAAGCACTTTTTCCCCTTTAACACCTCTCTAGGGCAGGATGTGCTGTTCAATTCCCTCCAGTCTTGCTGCCACTGCCCTGGTCAGCCATTCAGCAAAGGGCATCAGGACAATGAAATCCATGGTCCAGGTCAGCCCACTGCCAACACATCCAGCAGGAACTGGGACACAGGGGAGAAGGAGCAGGCAGATATTAATGATGCAACATGCTCATTGGTGGGGAAAGAGGTGCTCCTTCATCATGGATGAGGAAAGAGGAATTACTTTGGGCCACTTACCAGTTTGTGTAACATTAGGGCACAGGGAGGCTGTTAATTGCTCACCTGGAGACAAGGCTCCATTACCTGTTACTCCATTACTCCAGCTAACTCTTATCATCAACAACTTGTTCAAATTAAACATGTGCTTCTAAAGCAAATAAGAAAGAAGTCGAGGGAAGTCTAGATCTTCTCTCAGGTATGTTTTTATAACATTCAGTGGGATGAGAATCCATGCACCAAGTGCAGAACAGACTATATTGATGGTAAATTAGGTTGGTATAAAACTAATTTTTTTTTTAATTACTACCTCGTAAATTCTTCTACTGCTACTACTTAGAGAGAAAAGAAAGTATTACTAGGCAGATTCTCCTGAGTGTCTATATGGCTCCCTTTAATGCATAGGGGAAATGGATACTTCTCTTCACACCACTTTTGAAATTTCCAATTTTCCCTGTGTAATTGCTACATTTAAAAAGTAGATTTTATATTATATTAACAGACAAAACCCTCCCTAGCTTCTTTGGCAGCCTTTTAGATTTCATATTCACATTCTAGAAGCCTTAAAAGTATGCAGGTTACTTCAGTGGAACAAAAGTATTTGTGTTTCCTTGGGACTCTGCCTGCTTCCAGTTCAGAGCATGAAGCACATAAACCACTTGTAACAGCCAAAAGGGGACCTAAGCAAGAGTGAGGATCATTCAGAAAGCCAATACAGACACAGAACATAGATAATCTCCTTCCCACCATGAATGTCCTGAAGGCATCTTCCTGTAAGCAGTATTCATGGGAACATCTTCAAATACATAACTACATGCCAGGTTCCCTCTGAGAAAAGGCATCTCTGGAAACAAGGTAGAATTATCAATCAACACTTTTTTATTAATGCAGAATGGAAATTGTAGCAAAGTGGAGCAATCTTTTGTCACACTATCCCTGTCATCCAATTTGTGCTATGGGCTAGAGGTTTAAGTATCATATACAGGAAAAGAATATTAACTGTATTAGTGATTTGAACTACATGTTCTGTAATCAGAATATGCACTCTAATGCCATACTGATGTGCCTTCTGTGCAGTAGGAGATGGAGAAATCCACAGACTGCCTGGCTTAACACTTGTTGAAGTGTTCAGCTGAGATGCTGTCCCAAGTGCTGGTAAAACAAAGGGAGGGGAAATGCAGAATAAGCCTAGAGTAGATGAGGGGGAAAAGTAACTGATACAATGAGAAAGTGAGGCTGCTAGGGTCCACAAGCACAGTATACAAACCAAGTTTAGGAACACAGTCAGCCATCAGGCCAAAACCTGCTGTTCACAAAACTTCAAATGGGAAAGAATACCCCAAAAAAGGAGCAGAGCCTGGGTAAATTAGGTAAGAGCAATGAATCTATCTTAACACTTGCAGAAGGCAAGATAAGAAGCCAAGAGGAGGAAGAGGCAGTTTGTGGTTTTCAGAAGAAGCAGGTCAGAGCAGATTCCCAGGGAATCCACAAGTTCCCAGCATGTCTTTATTGTGACGACAGTGCTTAGGGCACAGCTTCTCTCCAAAGAGCTCAGAAGTCAGTAACCTGGAGAGTGCTTGCTCTCAGCCAGCAATAACTAATTACAGAGACCATTCAAGGCATTCATTGACATATGCACCAATTTTTTTTTTTTTTGCTAAGTTGTCTGTAATAACTTTACAGTTTTCCCAGACTCACCTTTTGAAATTCCAATAAGGAATAGACACAAAAGGCCTCATGATCCCAAAACCCTACTGCTCCCAAAAGAGCAAAGGTACAGTTTTCTCTCAGTTCAATCTATAGTTCTGTCATTTTTATATCATCCTGTACTTTATTGCATAATCCATTTATGAGTCTCTACAATTCTGAGTAGCCACCAATGAGAAAAGGAGTAAATATCTGATTTAATGGTTTCTATAAAATAAAAGTATTGTAAGCATCCTCCTGTACTATTTGTTACCTATAACTGGGAATTGGCTTTATCACAACCTAGCACCCAGTGCAAATTTTTGTGTATGAAATTTTCAGTAAAATAGCCTAGACAGCAATAACCTAATGTTGGACATATTTCCTAGTGCTCTGAATTGGTGAAAAGAACATTTATGAGCAATACTAAAATTACAACATACAAGGGAGAGACCAAAACAAAGCCTTGTTCTCTTCCAGCAAAACTCTAAATGAAGCCTTTTGGAGAACAAAAGCATTGATCTTCCCATGCTTTTTTTTGCCTGACTTACCTGCTTTTTTTTTTTTCCTCCACAACTCTTCTGTCAATTTGTGTTCCAAAGTTTTATGTGACAAACCTGGCCTCAGATGAAAACACTAGACAACCTGAGTTTAATGCTGCATTCCCATGCCCTTCAATTTTTTTTTTTTTAATCTTTTCCCTTTCCATAGGTCCGTCCTAATTGCTGACTCAATTTGTGGTCAAGTATTACCTATTGACAGGGCATTTTTGGTGCACTGTACTTGTGTCTTGACCTGACCCAATTTTCATAGAATCATGGGGTGGCTTGGGTTGGGAGGAACCTTAAAGACAATTTAGTTCCAACCGCCCTGCCACGGGCAGAGACAATTTCCGCTGGACCAGTTTCACAAAGCCCCATCCAGCCTGGCCTTGAACAGTTCCAGTAATTTTGTGTTACATCTTGAAGGTACTTAGTGTCGTGGGATCATTCAGAACACTGTGCTTTTGGAAGAAGCCAACAGGCATTTTGGAGACAGACTGTTCACAAGCACCTGAATGTTCTGCACCACATAACCTTAAGCATGGTTAAGTAAGTTAAGCCTTACTGACAGAAGACCTGCCTACAACTCAGATTTAAACAAACACATCATCTGTGTGGGCACTTCCCTCCTTTCACTGCATGGTTATGTTGGTCCTTCATTCTCCACACTTCTACTCTGCTGTTTAGTCATGGATAACACTGCTTTTCCAATCATTTTATTAATTACAGGCATCTCTGGAATGGAGCAGGCTTGGGGTTGAGTCTTAAATTTGCATTTGCTGTGTCATTGTGAGCAAGGGTGCTGCCACGGCTCTGTCTCCTTGCACAGAAAAATGTAAGAATAAACACTACAATTTTATGAGGGTTGGAGCAGGAAAAAGGCTCCACTAACTGAAATAAATTAAAAACTGAAAAGTTGCCAAATCCAACTGTGAATCCAAGAAATCTAACTCCAAGTGTGTTTCTTGAAAGATACGTTAAGTATTTTGGGGTGTTTGTTTCTATCAGTTTGGCCAAAGGTTGGACTTGATGATCTTAGAAATCTTCTCCAATCTTAATGATTCCATGATTAAATTCTGCAGTTATGTGCTGTGTTGCCTGGAAAGAAAAATGTGTGAATGTGTGATTGGGTTCAAATCACTGAGTGGAGAAATGGTTCTATGCTCTGTGACCAAAGTTAGCTCTAAAAAGTACAAGATCCATTGTAAACCTGAAATAAAGCATTCTACAGTAGGAATGAGAAAAAATGAGAAAGAACAGGGTTTCTCATATGTCTGTCTCAAAGACCATTAGTTGTTTATCACTTCATACCAATGCCCATTCAGCACAAGAAATACTCTAAGTTGATTGTACATGGTTTTCCAGGTAAGTTATCCTCATTCCCTATATTTTATGTAATATAATTTTCCTAATCTACCAATTTAGTAATTAATCAAGCATAAATCACATAAATACATTTTATACTTTAAATTAAACAACTGATTTCTACTCTACAGTAACTATTTTTTGATCATGCTATTTCTATTGTTAAGAATGATTAATTTTGTTTTTTCCCCTTATCTCTTTCTCAGAAACAGTTTTGGTTTTTCTTTTACCTTGTGCTTTACAAATAAACTTTTCATTTGAACAGAAGTTAAGACCATGAAAATCTCATTTTAAGAAGGTAGCTTGTCCAGAAGGAGCTCTCTCTCTAACCAGTGCACCATTGGCTCATCTCAGATGCAAGGCAGATAAATACGTTTGGATAACATTGTGGGGGGATGCATTTGGAAAAAGAGTGCAATGCTAATGCTAAATGAAAGAACTACTTTAGTCCTAAAACAATTGGTAGATTCAGCTTCTTGACAAGTCCTTTTAAAAGTGATTCAAGGGAAACATTTAAAGATCGTTGTGCCAGATGAATTTGAGGGGTTGCCATATGTAATATGTATCTATTAATTGTAGTAGAACTCTATCTTTCCATCTTGATCTACTGCTGTAAGATAAATTTGAGTAATAGGTGTAGGATTTTAATTTTGTATTATTTTAACTCATGCTGACAAGAACTGGGATCCATTTCACCAATTTTTCAAAACTGTATTAAGAAAACTTAATTAATTAAACTTAATTAATTAAGTAAACTATGCTCCAAAAGAGCTTGTATATGGAAAAAACAAGGTGCAATGAGAAAAAAATTCAAACAGTGTGACATCAGAACAAATGCTGGCAGAGTTGGAAATAGACCTCAGGTCTCTAACACCTCACTCCAGGCTTGTATCATCTCATCTCTTCTGCCTCATTTATTTACATTGTTTTTTTCTTTTCTGCTGCTTAAATGAATTACAGAATCTACATCAATAGCTGAACTTACAAATTTGGTATATTATTTTAATAAGAAATGTTAAAAAAAATTCATTTTAATTGTCAGTGGTCATACATCTTGCATTAGCTCTCTTCCTTCCCTGGACACAAACACACGCTGCCCTTATTTGTGTAAGTTACTGATCGTTCATCTAAGGCTGGAAAGGCAATAAGGGCACTCATGATAACAAAAATCAATAGAGCTGTAAATAAGATATGCTACATCTACCAACAATTTTAAGTCATTAATTGTCTAGAAACATAGTGCCAGCCAAGGAAATACACTGGTTTCTACACTAGTTTCCACACTTCCCCTGTATTTGTATCCACCACCTTCAACAAGTGGGTCAGAAGAGAGGATTCTGTAGACCCTATGAAGGCAATGAACATGCTGCCCACCCTATTTCATCGCATAATTTGATGATTTTGCTGAATAAACACATGCAAGAAGATAATCAGTGTGTAATCCTCTATTTCCTTCACAGCCTGCCTTTTGGATCAACTCCTTTTTCCAAGCTCCCAGCCAGGTTTTCCAAAGGCTTCCAGGAAAAACAGTAAGTCATTTTAATAAATTCCAATCACATTTTGGCCTATGGATGGACAGTTAAAACATCCAAGACACAAAGAGTTTACACTGCTAGGATTAGAAGGTGAAATGTCAGAGTGTAAAAGGACAAGGCTTCACAAGGGAAAGAAAGCATTTGAAAACTAAAACTGCTGCTGAAAGTGTGCTAAAATGGAGACACTGAATTTGAACCCTTCAGAAAGGCAGTGAGCAGAAGGGGAATTTGGCAATGTGACTGGAGTAGTCCTGGGTAGGAGGAGACAACTACTGCAGAGGTAGTAAGGTCAAATACGTTGGCCATGAACTACCCCACTTTTCCTTTTGCCTTAAGAAAACCAAACCACGCTGTGGAATGATGGAATACTGCATCAAGAGATAAGACAGGCGAGGAAAAGGCATGGTATTTTGCTCCAAATTTCTGAGTAAAGTAGTGCTGTAAACCATATACCCATACCATTTAATACATTCAGTTCAGCTCTTTTGATCAAGAAGCAGAACCTTGGAAAATTTCCACAGGCTTTTAAGCAAGGAATACCTCCTAATTGCCAAGTTTTTATACTTTAGTTGAAATTGACTTTTTTTTTCTTACCACAACATGAAATTCCAGCTCCACATATACTTTTGCAGAACAAGTTGGAATCTGTGGTGTTCAATAAATACAGTGGAAAAATGTGAAGCATTAGAAATCCTGATAATCTTGATGTGTTTCTCAGAAGACCATGAAAGAAAGCTGGATTTGATTGTTTGCCAAAGAACAGAGAAAAAGGTCTTTAAGCTAAATCTTTCTGGATCAAAGATGACATCTGACCACTGAGAAACAAATCTTTTGCAGTTTAGTAAGTAGCAAGAGCCTAAATAACTCCACCAGAGCGCCATATATTAACACACACCTGACAATTTTGCCAACAGGAGCTCTTACTATTTAATCATAGTGGAATTTTGAGCTTAGCCTCCCAGGCAGAGATATAAATATTTTCTGAGAAGAAAACCTGAAATTTCTATGCAGAGTGCGCACATACTTTGCTTCCCTATATCTCTCTACACACAGGGTAAAGAGACCTGAACCATGTCAGGTATTTTCAGTCTGGAACTGAATACAGCACCTCAGCCTTCTCATGTGAGGCTCACACTGCCCGTATTAATTTAAGCTTGATCCTCACTTGAGTTCCCTCAGCTTCATCTAGAGTTAAAGAGTCCAGCACTCGTAAATAAATAGCAGGTAAATCAGATTCCCATGGCTGATCAGTCAGATTTACTACTAGACAGGATAGCAGGTACTTTCCCAGTGTAGCTATCCACAAGGAATAGCTTATCTCCTAATCTAGCAGTCATTAAATAAGAAGACTTAACTTGAAGAATGCTCGTGTCCTAGATACCTACAAACACATTTGTCTTGGAGCTCAGGTGCCCCTGTTAACTGGCACTGACTCTATATAGAGCCCATAAGAATATTCATAGAATTGAGAGCACATTTGTAAATGATTCATGTTACCAATCCTCAATTACCCATTTACAGCACCATTACCATATTGAATATGTGATGTTCTGTGCACTCTTCATTATGTTCAATGTCATCCTTTATTCTATTTATAGGCCAAAATCTGAATCTGAAACAGACATATCAATTTCTGGGAAGCCTTGTCATAATTTTAGTGACTGAAATCTTGATCAGGGTTGGGGGAGAGGGGAAAAAACAGAAAAGGAAAGAAAACAAAAGAATTTGACTGCAAAATCATTCTACAGGCAACACAATAGAAATACTGCTATAAATTTATAAACCAGACTAGCTTTTCTTTCCACTGCCAGCATGAAACTGTATCTAGCATCCAAAACCTAGATTCGGAGACCCTGTAGTATCAGTTATTCTCAGACAAGATTTCATCACAGGCACCACCATAATACAACAAAATTTAATGTATGCACCATTTCACATTTCCTCCCACACATATTAGCGCACGTCTTATGCAATGTGTCTCACTTCACAATCACCAAGTTGAAATTGCTCAGCTATATGTGGCTTGAAAATAGTTCCAGTGTGGCTCCAGTTTGGGACATATAGCCTGCAATTAATAAATGGTATGCCTGACGGGACAGTTGCCAGGTAACCTTTTATTGCTAAGGCACAAGATTGCAGCCTAGCCATGCCCTTGAGGCAGCCTTTGGAGACAGGCTTGATACTCCTGGGACAGTGTTATGTGAAGCAGTGTAGGCTGCTTCTCAGCATCCCTGCATCTGCTTGCTGGCCCAGCATTTGGCTCAGAGAGTACACAAAATCGGAAAGAGCCAGGAAAACTTCAGCTGAAAGTTTAACTCAGTATGAACAGGCTAACTTCAGCAGTGGAATGAAGGAGTACATGAAGGAGAGGGTGAGAATTAGAAGGGGTTGTATGGTAATTCAAGTACTAACCAACCAACCAAAAAAACCCAAACCCCAAGAAACAAAACCAAACCCTGCTGAGAAATACCTCTACTTTTTGACTTTATGAATATTTTAGTGTATTTGATACAAAAAATCATCTTGCTAAATTGGGAGTTGATAGATTGGGAGTTATTGTGTCAATCATATAAAGAACAATTTAGATCTACATGCGGCTTTTTGCCTGCACAATCTCAAAGTTAATGTCTTCAGCTAGCCTCAATTGCTCTGAAAACCAAGATGATGACTCCTCAGAGATTATTTTCAGAATCATGCAGCTAGATTGCATGAGTATTTTGATAACGGCAACCGTGACATTATTTTGGTAGGTACTCCTCAAATATAATCTCAAATGAAGTTAAAAGGTCAGGTTCAGGAGACCTTGAAGGGACACAGAGGATCAAGACTGAGACAAAGCTATTTAATTTTATGAGAAAAATGGTACATTTAGGAAAAACAATAGATGTTAAATTTTGCCTTTTTGACCTGTTCCTTCCTGCTTGTTCTAGTCTAATGAGGAGAAAAGCTTTCTTTTGAAGAAGCTGTTCTCTGTAACTATATTTTCACAGGAATCATAGATCTGTGAAAAATCTATAACCAAAAGCCTCTTCAATAATACATTTGCTAAACAGGGGGTCCCATTATCTATTGACCTAGGTAAGTAACAGTGACTCATGCGTTTCCACTCTGTTACAAGCTTTGGTCAGGCCAATAATCTGGAAAGAATTATTCACAGAGAAAATCAAAGACACTGCACGGTCATCTCATGACAGTCAGCTCTGTATCATCACTGCACAGTGTGAGAGCACGACTGAGTGATCAGGGCTGGGAGGTCTAGAAACTTTTACTTCTTTCATTTTGGAGAGCCTATGGCTACGTTTGTACTAGAAAAATAATGTGGTCTGAGTCCTTACCCATAAGTCACCTGTCCTTTGGCACTGTGTTCGTGACCAGTCACATCAATGCCTATCCTTGATCTTGAATGAGAGTGAGAGCTGGCCCAGGCCAAAGCTCTCAGGGATGAGGCTAATGGTGAGGGCAATCACATGCTGGTGCTTTGGCCTTGCTTCATTCTGAGTATGTACACAGCCACTGCAACCTAGTATCCAGCTTCTGATGTCTGATAAGGACATCCCACTGATATCTTGAGCTGTCACCCACCTGCTGTCCAGCTTCCAATATGCCTAGATCAGGAATATTCTATGGACATCTCTGTCTCTACCACTGATGAGCTGAAAAGCCATTTAAACTTCAGCTCCCATAGCTCTGCCCCATGTTTTGAGACACAGAGAACCAGGGAGACTTGGAAGGGTACCATGGTTCAGGTGGGGGAACATATATTTCAACATCAGTCATCACCACTCCTCCTGTGGGCATGCCTTGAGGGGACCAAATATACTTAACCTCCTGCATTAAGTATGTCACAGCTGGGAGGAGGGACAGGAAGGCAGAGTGGGGAATGCAGTTAAATGAATGCAAATAGCTACAAGGGAGCATGAAACTGAGCTGGTTTTGACAACAGAGCACGGGCTACTTAAACACTTGATCTGAGTTAGATGATCAGTTCCAGCAGATATAGATGCTTGAGGACAAGATGTGAAGACAAGAGATGTGACATCACCTTGGCTTACCAGCCATCCTCACAACCTGAGGTACTGAGATGCCCCCCTCTCTTGTACACATCTCTCCCATTTCACTTCTGAATCACTTACAGGACTTCCATCAGCTAGACATTTTCTGCATGCCTTTCCTCGAAATTCCTCCTGTGCACATACTGTGCCACTACATTGAAGATAGCAAGGGTAAGTTTTTGCAGCAGGGAGTAAAATAACAGTTAATTGCCAGTAAATATGGACTTTGGGAACCTGCAAGAAGACATGCTGTCAATGTGCACATATGTGACCAAATAGATATGATAAAACAATTGAAATTAACACATGCTAAGGCCCAATCTACACTGTGAAAATGTGTGGCCCTATATCCAGTACAAATGCAGAAACCATCACAAAATAAAGCTGCAATCAGGGCAGCTTAATTTAGCAATGAACTCAAATTTACTCTGAGCTGCACTCAGCAATTTCCAATTTGACAAAATTTTCATGCAGAGATATTCCTACCACTAACCCAGTTTCAGCATAAATGATATTTAATGAAAAATGAGAGTTGAGCAGTAAATATTGATAATAGAAACTGAAAGGGAATGAGCAATAAATAAATAAATAAATCATAAAGGAAAAAACACATAGACGATTTTGACTTTTTTTTCTTGTACTTTTTTTTCCTCCTCGGTCATAGGTGAGAGGAAATCAAAAAATGATCATAAGAAACATGAGAAGCTTTGGAACTTTGTGTGTAGAATGGCTTGAGGGTCATTGCCATCCTCCCAGCTTTCTACAGAATTCTGATAATTTGATGCAATCTGGAAGCACTTCAGTGCCAAAAAACAGTGGCTGCCTTCCATCACCTGAGTTTACTGATCTGGTTTCTAGGTTCAGTGGTTCAACCCTTCCTTAAGATTAATGTTATTCTTGCACTTATTCTTCTTGAGGAAGGTATTTTTCTTGACTGTGATTATGAGTGAGTGAATAATTTTAGGGTAAAATTTGTACCCCCAGGTACACATTGCAAAATATCTACAAGCAGGTTGTAATTCCCTTCAGTTTAGAATTCAAATACATTTGATGCATTTTTTTTCTTTTGTGGATTAATCATTAAATTATTTGCTGTACTTGATATCTGAACAGTGCAGTTTCACTGGTAAAACTCCATTCCTTGGAAGTTTAAGAAGGTGCAAAATAAGAAGGCAAGGCTGACATGCTTCTTGAAAATCTGGAACAAATGATTGGTGAAATAATTACAAACTAGACTTGCAAGGTGTAATTTAAAAACCTTTTTCCAAATGTTTGTTAAGACTCCAGCACAGCTGCCTTCTAACTTGGCAATAAGAAGGTTCCCAGGGCACTTCCAGGTCAAAGACCACCCCTGGAGGCAAGAGATCTGCGCCTGACCACACACATAATTCCCAAATGCCTCTAGGTCTGGCTGTCTGACTCAGTACAGACATCTACAGCATTTCATCTGCAGAATTCAAAAAATCTTGAGCAAATCCACCCTACAGTTTGCTACATTTTTATTTTCTTTTTGTGGTATTTTTCAGTGGTTTGGGGTTTTTCTGGTGTTGGTTTTTTTGGTTGTCAGGCTCCCAGAAGGATGAATTTGCCTACTCTGTTCCATCTCCAACACCTCCCTCTATCTGTACTGCTCTCCTGGGGAGAAAAGCACAAGGGAGGAATAGCACCAAGAGATATTTCTCTGCCACTGGGCTGCTCTGGTGCTGTGCCCAGGATAATGAATCTGCCTGGTACCAAAGACTGGTGCAGACATGCTGCAACCATGCTGTCTGCAAACCCTGAGAAAGTAAAACCTCCCTGGTGTTGGACTAAGTGACCATAGACCTCACAGGAATGCATCTGAAGGTGATTACACACTAGCTAGTGGAAACTTCTACATGGTGGGATAAGAACATCAGAAAGGTAATAGGAAATCCCAGCAGCGGAGGATTCTAGCCAGAAAACACTATGTAGGGCTAAATGATCACTGTGTGTTGGCTTTCCTTGACCTTGGTCCCTGGACAAATTGCAGATGTTTGCAACTTGGAAGGAATTTTGTCAGACTACCTGCTAGAAAGTAATTAATGCTTTAGAATAAATTAAATCAGAGAATGCTACTGCTGTGATGAGAAATTTTAATGCTGAGTTTATTTAGACAAAAAAAAAAAAGTCAAGGCTGGCATAAATACATTGCCCTACATATTAATGAACTGTCAGGCTGTGATAGAGTCCTTAGTATAAATGTATATTTGGCAATTGTCTTAAAGTTGAGTACTATTTAACATTGTTCTATTCAGGCACGTCTACCTCACAGCTGTGAAGAAGAGCCCACGATGACTGAGATAAAAGCTGGCACCAGGCACAGAACACAGGCATGAGCACCAGATATGCTTAAGAACCAAAGAACTCTCAGGACACTCTGCTGTCAGTATGGATTTTTAATTTTTTTTATCCTCTGCCAGATGGAAATGGGTGGTATTTTGTCAAAGTGATTTTAGAGAGTTACTGAGCACCATACTGTAGCACAAGCATTTGGCTGGAGTAGACTGCTTCTTGTTTCGGGGGACAAACTGTCTGACACTGCCTCTTATGCATCCTCTCCAGTTGCAGTCCTTTTGGCTCTTCTCAGGAAGGAAGTGACCCAACCTGACTGCCATATCATCAAGAATTTCTTGTTTCTTGCCTTCAGTTATTTTTCATTTCCACTTCCATACGGTCCTCTACATCTTTCTTTCTCTCAGTTCCATCATGTTTTAAAAAAGGAATAGGAATCCCGTACTCATGAGGTTGTGCATGAGTGATAGTCCAGATTTTTTAGCTTTATCTTTGTTAACGATTGTATTATAATCACTCTTTTTACTGTGTATATTTACTGCACCCATAGCATACATCTTTGCAGAGATCCCTCTGGTACACAAATGCTTGGTAAAGAAGTAACAGGAAGATTCAAGTTGACATTGCAAACATGCATTTTCACAAGCATTAGTCACATCAAGGAGACATTAATATTTGCTACCTGACAGAAATCACAGGGTTTGCTAATACTAGTTCTAACATTCAGTTTCTTGACAAATACCTACCCATAAATACATTTATTTGGATTTTTAAATGATCTTTAAATAAAACACTAGGCATATCAAATGGAAGCCTTGGCCAAATACAAAACTATACAACAAGCAATATCACTTTTAGAAATAGAGTACTTGACAAGTTTGGTCTCAACTGCCAAGAAAATATTTGTTATGATGAAGCAAAACAGTTTTCCTTCAAAAATGCACCTATAATAAATGTATCAGTTTTGCGAATTTACGTTGACTGTCAATGTTGCTTTTCAATGGAAGAAAATCAAAAGTCAAATTTTGATAGTACTTGATTCATGCTTTTAAGCTATTAAACTTTAATACTAAACAGATGCCTACAGCTGATGAAATTTTTAAGTTTTATATAGATGTTGCACTAATGAAAAAAACCTCAAACTATCAGCACTTACACTGGAGATAATGAGAAGAGAAAGGAATGTCTCTTTCATAAGGACCTGAAATTTAGGGTTTCTTTCCATTTCACATTAGCACAAATCTGCCATCAACCTACGCTCCAAATGTTGAAATTATGCACAGATTTGAAATGTCTACTTCCTACCAAATCTGGTTCCTATTACTGTGTCAGTCAAAGCTTTCAATGTGCTAACCACTGCTCCCTTCACAAGAAAAAGCCTTTTAAAAGAAATAACCAAGCCTTTCACAAGTAACAGGGGGTGGCACATTTGGACTTCAACTACAGGCTTAACATGGATTCCAACTCCTCTCTGGAAGCTTCCTGCAGCCCAACCTCTGGACATCACAAGTGTGTCATCTCCAGCATGTGATGCAGACAGAGCTGTTGACAAGTAGGATTTCCTGATGGCAGGAAAGGGATATTTTCTCCTGTTGTTATTGAGTCTCATTTTGGTCAAAATTAAACTAAATGCAAATGTTTCTGTATTTCCAGAGAACCAGAATTCCCCTGAGCCTTTCAGCTGCTTGGTGAAAGAGACTTTTCCATCAGGGAAATAGATGCTCCTCTTTTGAACTCTGCTTTGGTTTTGTGGAAGATTTAATCAAACACAGCACATTCTGAATCAGAGAATTCTGCCCCAAGGAATGTGCATTTCAGGATGAAACTTTGTTCTGTCAAACATTTCCTTAACATGGTATTCTGAGACACTCAGCAACTGCTGCATCATATGACTAGGAAGAAACTTTTTTCAGTAATCAGGACCCAATCTCAGTATTTGCACTCAAAGGGAGACATAACTAGGAGTTTATTCCTTTATGTTTTGCTTTTATAGTTGTGGAGTCCTGCTGTTTCCTTTGCTAAAGATTTTTAATCTTACCTGGTCACTTTTTTAATCAAGATTACTTTTACAGCATAATTATGTAGTATATTTGTCAGGTAATTTGATACTGAAATACTACCTCTTCTGGGAAAATCCAGGATGTTTGACACATAATGCATAAGAAGATGGCAGTCAGCTTAAAATGGGAGTTTGCAAAGATCAAGCGTTCCTTACAATCAGCTTGCTGTAGCACATTCTGTGAACCTTACTACTTGCAAATTTGCCTTTGGCATCAGTGCACTCTTTGACAAGTTCAGTGTGTGACAGTGCCTTAAACCAGGATGTTTTCCTGGACATCCTTTGGCTTACGATCATTTTAAGTAGAAATATGTTGTACAGTAAGGGGCAATCACTTAGCAGAAGTGCTTGTCATGGGCATTTAAAAATACCACAGAGCCTCCCAAACCCCGCAAGCTGCCATTGATTGTCAGCTCATCCAAACTTCAAATGCAACTCTTGCTCATAATCAAGGCTTCTCACTTTATGAAATACTTGTGGTCCTACAGACCTGATGTAGAAATGTGGAAGTCTATATGATCTGGAAAGTATATATTTGCTCTTTGGGGTGGTTGCATTGCCTGAGTCTACCCAGCAAGGAGCTGCATATCAACTGTGCCCTCATACATAACACCAGGGTAATGTTGTGCCACGAAACATTTCATTACCTAGAGGCTGAGAGCTGCTACCTGGTTTAGACTAAATTTTTTTAAATTAAGAGCTTTAGACAGTTTTCTATGAATGCAATTAAACACAAGGAGATCTGCAAAGAGGACTAGAAAACAAGGAGGCTTGTTGCCTTGTTGAAGAGTCTGGTAAGTTAATTGTCCTAACACTATTTGACATTTCTATTTAAGCCAACAGCATATTCACTCGGCAAACATCTTCAGATGAAAATAAAACAAGAATGATGTTTATCACTCATTTCTTTTTATCTCCTTTGCTAATTTAGTGTCATCAAACTTGACTTTGTGTCAAGATCGGAAAACAACTGCTTCTGGGTGATTTATAACATAAAATATTCTCTGTGTGTATCTGTGCAGACCTTTGGTTTGATCTGCTAATCTTCCATCATAAACATGAATTAGATGAACAGTATCCAGGGTGTAGAAGGACGATGACCAACAGAACTCTGTTTACTCAAACAGAACTGTATCCAAAGAGCCCTTATTTGGAAAAAAATACTTTTGTCCCATCACTTGAGCAGTGCATTTTGTTGGGAATCACTTATTGGGAGTTATATTCTCCTCCCTGAAAGCACTGGAGATGATTTTCTTTGCAGAGTTTTTGCATAAAGAGAGCAATTGAGAGAAGCACAGCACAAGTTTGCTTCTTGCAGTGTGATGGAGGTTTTAAAACTATCTCCAAGGATATGGAATGATGGTCTCCTCTTAAGCATAATCAGTTGCTCATGGTTTTATTGCTTTTATGATCCTAGGTTTCTGCAGAGAGATGTATTTTTAGGATAAGAAACTTGTCCGTCACCTGAGTGATGATTTAGGATAAGAAGTAAAATTAATGCTGCATGTACTTTAGAGTCTTTTATAAGCTACTAAATAACACACAGGTCTAGCATTTTTGTTTTCAGAAACCTTCACCTGTAATGCCTTGTTTCTGAAAGCACAACAAAGATAGGAAGGGAAAAAAAAAGAGGGAAAAGAAAGAAAGGAAAAAGACAGAAAGTCAACACAGATTCATAGAAATAAGACAGCACTGTCTGGCTACATTGAATTTCCATTCTGACACCATTCCTTTGATGTACATGACTTGAATGAACCTTAGCCTGCAATTGCAAATCATATTATTAATAACAGCAGCTACATTCTTGTTGAAGAGTCTTCTATTTTAGCAGCTATACAACTCATTTGAACAGCATTTTGACAGGAGTATGCTACCACTCTGTATTTTGATGAAGATATGGAGATGAAAAATGTAATGGTACTGTACGCAAAAGGTATGATCCCTGAGAGGAGTTTATGGAGTCCTTAGGGCCACTGTTGAACTATAAATAGAAAAATCCAACCCCTACATTGCCATAATTCATTCAGGTGTTTGCCTCTTTCCATGAAAAATGCCTATGCTTCTATCTCAGCCCACAAACTGGATAGGATGAGCTAAACATGCTTTCCTCATCCAACAATAAAATTGGAAAACATATGCTTTTCCATTATAGAAGCAGTATATTATGCTCACTACACCACTTTGTGAAGGCATCTGGCTGATGTCTAGGTTATTTAGCATAAGCAATCACATTCTATCCATTATGCTAAAGGAATAATAATATCTTCTGGGCTACAAAATGACAGAAATTCATAATTTCATAGGCTTTGAACAGGTTTTTGCTGATTTAGCAATATGAAGTTCCACGGTTGAATACTCATTCAACTTTAAGGGAACACTAAAAGAGAGAAAATGTAGATGTTTGTCTCCTTCCTTCCCTTCAGGAGAAAATTAAACTAGAATAGCAGTCAGAATAATTTCCTGTCAAAATAAATATGTAAGTACGGCCATGTGCACATTATTTCTTCATAGCAATAACTAAAATGTCTTTCACCCAAGACAGAAAAATATCTGCTTAATCTAGGGCTTCACAGAAGGACTAGCCTCTGTAAAGGATGAACCTGACTGCACATTTTCATCTGGAGAAGGCTTTCTTTGAACACCAAGTAGAAACACTCTACTCAATGAACTCTACTCAAAATCACAGATAATAAATTAGATGATGTCATCTAATTTATTATCCCTGGTTTTGCCTACATCTAATAATTTCCCAGTGGCACCAGGAGGCTTCTACTCCCAAAAACATTTAAGATTTGACCCCTCAGTTGTATTTTAAAAAATCAGGTTCCTGGTACTGTAAAGAGATGAAAAGGAACTCTCTGAAGGGATCAGCTGTTGCTGATATGTAAAATGAATTTCAATAATCTCCATTAGGGTTCATTTATAGTAGCTTGATAACAGTTACTCTGTATTTAATGAGTGTTGGCTTCTTTTTAAACATTAATCAAAATCCAGTGAGTCACCCTAGGTATGAAAATTGTGTCAATTACCAGCTTTGAAGAGCTGCATCCACCGAAAGTAGGTCTTTTGAGGTACACACTTTTTCTTTCTGCCCACAACCCACAACATAAATAAGAACAACTGTGCATAAAGCATTAATAAATGCAGGTCCTATGTTTAAAGACAAAAAAAAAAAAATTAAGTCACAGCTTGAATTTGCAATATTAAAAACTGAAGGGCAATTAAACCATTTATATGCAATTTTAATTCTGCTTACAGGAGCTGAGTAACACAGCTGGAGTCATGTCTCTGTAATTCTACCACAGAATGGCTATAAGGTATTAAATAAAGGAAAGAAAAAAAACAAACACTCTGAATTTTTCAGGCTATTACAGAACAGTACCTTTTCCTTCTTCCAAAAAGGCACTTAGACTTTTAAAACCAATGACATGGCATCCCTAAAGGAAATTAATTTTATCAACATCATCAGTAGAGACCTTCTGAACTCACAATTCCCATACTGTTGACAAAGTCAATATTTAAGAAAAGTTTCATTTCAAATTGGAAAGATAAATGTTTCTGCATAGGGATGCTTTCTCAGAATCCCTATTGGGGAGAGAGAAAGAATGACACATGTTAGTCAGACTTGGACAACTGAAGATAAAAGTAGAGACCCCAGTTATGAAGTGTTATAAACAATAAATCTTGACAGTTTGGCATTACAGCTCCTGTTAATCCCAAATTAGAAATATCAATATATAAATGAATAAAGCACATAAAGCATTCATCCTGGTAAGAAAATATACAGAAATAAACATTTATCAGGCTTATATCACCTGTTCTTATGCAACTGGCATGAAGCTGACCTAAGGCTACAAAGCTGTCCTAAATTACATATAACCTAGTTCTGATTTATTTGGCATGTTTATACTGCCTCCTGATCCAGCACCACACAGCCAGGCTGTTCAGGACCCAGTCCCACAAGCTTTCACACAGCCCTGATTCCCAGACATATCAAGGTATTAGTGGGGCTGAAAAAACCCTTCATCTCCCCAAGCACCCCTCGGGCTCAGACCACCTCTGAGCAGAAGACCAGAGAAGTGATGGGAAGGTTTTCTGTGAGGCAAAGTATGAGGAAGAAACCCAGCCCACTGGTAAGGTGATCACCAAAATGAACTAAATCCTTTAAAACGCTGTGTTTCAGCATACAGCCTTCCCTGACCCTCTTCCTAACCCTCAGTGGTAGAAAGGGATTTTTTTGCTGTTGGAAAAGCTCTTGACCAAATTTGAGAAGTCTTCAGAGAAGAGATGACTTGGCTTTCCAATGAACTGTTTTTCATAACTGCTCTCTGACTGTCAATTTAGTTTATTTATATCATAAATCAAAAGGTTAAGGATAAAATGAACTCACAGAGAGAATTACTTAAAGGCTCATAGCTCATCATCAGTACTTTATACAAAAGTCAAAAAATCAGCAAAATGTTAATTTAAGTGTCTAGACAAATAATTATTTTAACTAGTAATCAGAAGAGAATTCCACCTCCATTAAAACACATTAAAATCTTCAGGAGGCATAAAGTTCAGTCTTGGCCTACATAGCCTGCCAAATCTTACCTTAACAAACTATCAAGAGCTAACAGGGATATTTTATACCAGAGTAGTTAAGTGCCTTGAAAACACAGAGTTAAAACCTTTGTGTTAATATCCACCATTAAGGAAAAAAAGTGTAAAAACAGGAGTGATATGTCTTAAAAGTAGAAATTTTTGTACTGCTTCTCCATAATGTCATGACAAGGCCAAACCTCAAAGAAGATACAGGAACTCCCTGTTAAAGGTTAGAGTAATAAGCCCACAAAATGAAAGTTCTTCAATGCAGATTAGTAGTAGTCTAGTCCTTTTTTCTGATTGAAAAAGATCCCCAGTATAATCATTTTTTTAGTGTTAGAGGTTGCGATGCATGATAAATTCATTTGCATCTCCCTTCTTAGAAGCAAAACATTACTGTTATATGGAACAAGGATAAAAAAAGAGATTTTATTAAAGTCTTCACAGGTTGGAATCTCACTGCATAAAAACTGATACAAACTCAAAATCTTTATGTGCTCTTGCAGTTGGGCAACTACTATTCAGATAACCCTGGACGAAAAAGATAAATGTTTTTAACAGCGCAGAACATTTCACAGGTAAAAGAAATGTCTCTACCACTCATATCCAAAGGGACCTGAGAACAGGAAGGATGAAGCTCTTCCTCAGCATATGGAGGAACACCATACTTAATAATTTAAAGATTATTTGCACACAAGCAAAGCAGCGTCTGTGAGCTCAGCTCAAGACAGTGACTGTGCATTTGGTCACCCTGGCAAATATTCAAGGACTCCTAAGGAATCTGAACAGACTCTGTTCAGTAGGTTGTGATATGCTTTCAGCAAACCCTCCTCTGTGAGAGAGCATTTTGTGAAGTCCATGTGAGATTCTTCATATAGGTCAAATTTGATAAGGTATGTACAATTCAATATCATTGACATTTTCAGTTCCTTAAAACAGACGCAAAAATGTGATGCTCAACAGGGAAAAACAAAGCACTCCCCTCCCCCTCCCAACCAAATATGACTACTCCATCTTTCTCAACCCTCCTAAAAATTCAGAGCCCCCTCCATGTGTGAATTATTCACACTTTTAAGCATATACTCGTCTATACCAGAGGTTAGCAGTTATCTAGGAATAACACTAAAAAACCCATTGGCTTTTGGAGATAGTGTAATACATCAAAATATGTCAGACACAGATCTGCTGTTCATTGTCCCTGAACAGCATGATAAACTATTGGTAGTGAAATATAGAAATGTGTCTGGATTCAACAAAACAATTCGCTTTCAAGCTGTATTGTTCAGACAGAAAAGTACATCAAAAAACAGTGCAGAAAGAATAAATAGACTTTTGCACCTTCTGGATGAAGGAGTTCATGTGGAGTCTGAGGAAAGGTTGCACACGTGACTCCTCCCTCCAGCAATAAGGTTCATTATACAAAATTTCTCCTTGGCAAGGGGGACATGAAATTTTGCCACTCGCAATATTCATACCGCAGGAGACTCATGCCATTTCATTCAACCATCTGGCCACAGAACCTTGTTTTTCAGGGTATCATCCAGTCTGCTCAAATTTGGATATTGCATCATCTCAGTTTTACGTATTTGGCGAGGGAAGGCAGTTTAGCTTGCCCAGCTTCCCTACAAGTCAATGGAGTCAGATACCTCTGAAGATTTGTAAAAGTTTATGCAGTCTTCCTAGTTTACTTATTTTTCCTTTTTTCCTGCCAATATATGTAATTCAGGCATTTCCAGATGTCATCAATACTGTCTGCTTAAATGATGTGTACATCTTTTCAACTGAGATCCTGGGAAACTAAAGGAAAATTTTGCACTGCTCCATTCACTCAGTCCACAGAGTGGTGGCACTTCATAGAACTGCACTGGCAATAAAAATGTGTGAAAGAAGTGAAGATCTGGATGCCAGGCTATCTGATCAGAGCTGAGGTCATGTCTCAGAAAAGTGGCCTAGTGATTACTCAGCCGAGAGCTGTGTCCAAATACCATGTCACGGGGTCCAGAACACTGAAAGGGAGCAAATCCTAGAAAAGCCAGAATTTTAGTTATTAGTTAAAACATTCAGTTGTGAGACGAATTATTTATTTATTATTTATTATTTTTCTCATTAAATCCCATCCTTGTCATACTGCTGATAACCAGGGGCAGAAACTTAGATCTCATCCCTTCCTGCCTCTCCAGCACTCTCCTCATATAAGATGAAGCCAGACATATATATCACACAGTCTAATATTCGGAGCTTCTTGTTTCTGGTACATTTCTGCCTTGTCTTAGATTGCAGTATACCTTTTGCCACTCAATTCCCCAGAAAGAAAGGCTCTTCTGTGCACACAGACTGACAAAATGTTAGTGCCTAGGGAACATTCAGACAACATGGGAGGCATCTAATGAATTTCAATGCCTCCTGGATTTAATAGCCTTACTAAGCAAGCAGGCTGGATCAGTGTCTAGGATTCAGCAGGGTTAAAGCATTCTAATCCTATTGTAGGCAAGATTTAGGCAGGCTGGATCATAGCTTCTCTTTTTCATGTCCTTAAATCAAGAAGTAGCAACAAATACACCAAATTGCATTCCACAAGGTATTATAACAGCTCACAGAGACAAGGTTCACCAGAAGTCAAGCTCCTGACTTCATATGCATATATATGTTTGCTTAAATTATCAGTAGTCAGCTGATATATGATGTAAACTCTACATAAAATAAGCTGACACGTTTTTAAGGGTTAGAAGGCTCCAGAGTTATCAAACATGAACAGCTTGCTCCCACTCTGCTAGTTATGCTACAGAGCATGTTTGCCATGGTTAGAAGCTTGTATATCAAAAGGATAAAAACAAATGAAAAATTCTCTCTATAAAGGCCAGATCCCGGTTATCTTACTACCTGAGACAGAACTCCTGAGCAGTTAACATTTTATAGTGTAGGAAAAAGGAATAAAGCAGATCTATACATGAAGGTCCATTGCTTTTACAAAAATCTCTGATATTATGCCTTGCTCACACACATTAAATAAACCTAATGGTACTTTCTTTTACTAAGGCGTACTGTATTTTTTTTTATCACACCTCCCAAAACAGAAGACTTTCAAACACAAAATCAAGTGATAAACCTGCTAATTTAAGAATCTTTGCTACAAAAGCCACTGAAGATTCGAACTTGAATTTCTTTCAGTCTGTGAGATCACCCCAATTAAGACAAGAAGCTTCATACATAAGTGGTACACTTCTAAGAGAACATAAATGTAGTTTGCTGTATAACTCTGCCATTCTCAACTGCAATATTGTACACAGAGTTAGTTACTCCTTTCAAAAAGAATATTGTTGAACCAGTGGATGTGCTCATGGAAGGGAAATGAGAACACTTTTCAGAAAAGAAAAAAACTTCTGTCCATGAGTATAATTGGAAAATACTGTTACTGTCAGCTCAGTAAAAGAAATAGGAATTGATACTGAAACAGAATGGATGTTTTGCTTTGCCTGCTGAACAGAGGGTTACATTGACAAGACTTGAGAAACAGGTAAGGACCTATAACCTCAGTTCATTCCTCAATTTCTGCTATTGATATAAAAACAAGAATCCAGGTCTTAGACTCTTCCTTTCTTCTCAGTGCAGATCAGGTTAAGTTAAGGAACAATTTTCAAGAAGAGAGACTAAGATAAGCTCTCCCCATTGTCTTAGGCAGACTGGTGTTCTTGTCTGATGGCAAAGGACATGGGCTGAAACTCTCCCAATAAGAAGAGGGATTTATGCCCAGATCCTATTAACTACTGCTCTCAGTGGTAGATACTACTGTCAGTGGTAACAAAGAAATATTGTTTTGCAAAAAAGTAGTAAATTAAGCATAATTGCTTTGGAATGAACCATTTTTCAGTTTCTTTTCAATTTACACTGATTAAAGCAGAGGAGAATACAAATATACAAAATAATTCAGGTGGAAGTGTGGAAACAGAAGTTAGAAATCATAAAGATGAAATGAAACGGTCCTAAGTGAAACAGAAAAAATAATATTGCTGTAATTTTTGGCAGCTGCATTGACTCTCAAATTTCCAGATTTAAGTCTATTTAAGTCCTATTAATCAGAAAGATTAAGGTCTTTCATCCTTATCTTTCCTGGATTCTTACATCATTTTTCTGAAAAAGAAAAAAAAAGCAAAAAAGTGAAAAAAAAAAAAAAAGCCTAGGGGAATTCTCTCAGTAGACTTTGTTAACATAGGGTCTGATGTAAAACAAATACATCTATTTTCTTTTTTTGTCAAAGACATCATAAACACAACTTCTAGTATATTATAACAGCCAAATTCTTTTGAGCTTAAATTTTAAGTCAATAGCTTCTCTGCACATGCAGCCAAACTATAATTACAGCCATGGTTTACTTTGAAGCCAATTGGTCTGCTCATGACCAGTAGTTAAAAAACTCAAAAAAAAAAAGTCAAACTAAGCTCAATCCCCAAGAAAACCCAGCAAAAGAAGTGCAAAGGATAGAAAGAGAAAGATATGACCATTAGGAAGAGCGCTGAGTTTTCAGGAGAATGTCATGGAAAGTGGTCTTTCAGAAGCATACTGGAAACATTATCCTGGGAACACAAACATCTATTCATGAAAGGAGCCCTTCTCTTTATTCCAGCCATCAAACACCTGAAATACATTTATAGTCAGCACATCACAAAGTCAATGAGACTGTAGTCAAATTTCCTTTTATAATTCAAGTATATGATCTTGTTTGACAATGTTATACTAGTAATGTGAATTCAGATTTCAGTCAAAACTCTGGCTTGCTACATATCTCAGCCTATTCTACTTCAGTATTCAAGCCTGACTGCCATCATGTCATTTTGCTTTTCATTGCTATCCCTAAGAGGAAACAATACAGCTTTCCTATCTTACAAAGTTACCATTAATAAATTTAAATGCTGAAATGTCACTGATCATAAGAATACAGAATATTTTTCTAAAACAAGAGATTCAGACAGCATTATTTTTAAGCAGAATATTACATGCTAATTTTCATAAAATCTCTGAACCAAATATAAATGCATGCAAAAGAAATCGGATTGTGGCAAGGCTACACGAAGGCTGGGCCAAGTGAAAACCAGAGAAGTACATTTGATACTGCAGAGCTCCTCTCCATCCCTCTGTTGAAATGTTAATAATTTTAGCATCTTCACAAGACATTTCAAAGTTACCTATTCCATTACACATGCTGCACTGCATGACCTTAGAGCTCCTCAGAAAGGAAAAAGTCTATATGAATATACTGCTTATCCCTCTGTGGGATAGAATGGCTGTAGTGTTTGTGCAAGTATGTCACAAACCCCAACGTGGCATTCTCCTCTTCTGGCTGGACTGCTCTTCATATGATCTTATAGTGGCTAGACCAAATCAAGGGACATTAAGATAAGAATTGCTCCTCAGACATTCTGGTAATCTTAGGAAAGTTTTTCTTGTCATGGATGAATCTAAGCGATAAATATGAGACAATGGGAATAAATCCCTATCACAGCACTTTTTTTTCATTAAGAAAAAGCAAATAGCACTGTGAGCTACAATTGCTTTCCACTTCCTCTATAACCCTCCTTGTGGGAGCTGCTCCAGTGCGTATCTTGAAAAAGAAAAAAAATTATGATGATTGAAATTGAAAGCTAAAAATCCCCCACTTAATCATGAATTTGACTGTAAAATAAATACCTTAACTGGGACTTAAACAGCTTTTTAAAAACATTGTATTGATAAAATGCGTATTTCAATTTGATAAAAATTGGAAAAATGTCATAATTAATTCTGAACTGAAAATAAAGAAAATCTTCCTCTCCTAGAGAAACAACTCTGCAAAACCAAGGTGATTAGATTAAGTGCTCTGGGTTTTTATTAACATTTTAATTTTCTTGCTAAATATTTGGCTCATAGTTCTAGTGTAGATGTAAAAGAATTACATGTTGTACTGAAGTCCGTGGATCATCAGAATATGCTGGAGAGAACATTGGACAAGGCTAACAGTGCTGTTCAGAGGATCCATACAGCAGGTGAAAGAAAACAAAACAAAAACCTTAGCCAATCTCTGTTGTGGATTGTCTGGAATTTTAAGCACAGAGTAGCACAATAAGACATTGATATAAATTAAAACCAAGGCTTAGTCACCTGGATGTTCACAGTCATCCAGCGACCTTCTTGCAGATCTTCCTGGATTGACACTACGGACTGGGAAAGAACCCTGGAGGATCTCAGAGCACAGAGCCATGGACACACAGAGGTGACAAGAGAAACAGGCTCTGATGTAGGATCCTCACATTCAGCCTCCCCTAATGAGAATACCCATTGCTCCACACAGCAACTTCACAGAGTACCTCATAACAAAGAGAAATAGAAATGCCTCCTCCCACTCCTGAGCATCCTGGGTCTCTGAGCAAGCTCTGGGAGTTATTGGAGAACGGACTGCTAAGAATATCTCATAGCAGATTTGAATATTAAACAAGCAATTTTATTCTGCTTGGCTCTGCAGACTATGAAGAAAATGGTTGCATTACTCTGATTTGTCCTACATACATTGCTTCTCTCTTGCTAAATACCTATTTAACCTGAAGTTCAGGTTGTTGAAATAATTAATACATTGCTACATTAAACACAAATATTACAGCATTACTAAAATAAACTAACAAACATAAAACTCCAGAACTGAAATGATCAGGGATGTTATTGAATATAAATAAATGCCTCAGAGCTGTTATTGTGTGCTTTTTTTAAAACACTGGAGAACTACCAAAAGAGCAGCTCCTCTGCTCTCACTTCCTAATCATGCATTTCAGTTTGGCAATGTCAGAAGAAAGGTTGCCTGTGCAAAATTAATCCAGTCCCTTTGGATATACACATTATGATACAGGCTTGTAATTACACATTCACGCACTACTTTTTCCCTCAGGAGCACTGTTGTATTCAGTTAACAGGAAGGAAAAGTGTTCTGCTAAAAATCAGCTGGACAAGCTTCAGTTTCTATTTTTTTTCATCTTACAGGGTTGATATGTGGTCCTGTGCCATCGTATTTACTGCTTCCTGACCATCCTTGCTCCAGTAACAGAGTCAGCATCCTCGCTCCCTTTTCAGCAGTGCTCTTCTCTGTGATACTCAAATGATTCACATATATTAACTGATTTATTTTTTTGAACAGTTCTCTGATTGAGATGGTATTATAACTCCTCCTATTTGGCACATGAGGGACTGTCTGGAAATTCAGGTATAAGCTTCACCTTGAGTGGGCATAAACCAAGAGTTAATGAATTCAGCTGAGCACCCAGAAAAAAAGAACAGATGCAATCAGTGTCCATTTGTGGAGGTCTGGTTTAAAAGATTTATCTAGTATTCTATAGAACTTATGGCAGGTATAGAATGCAGGTTCATAAAGGAAAATTTAGCTGTCTTGAGCCTGAAACTCTTTTCCTGAGCTGCCTTGTGCCATTCAGAAACTTTCAAATTTCACAGAAGATTAAAAGGCATTTTACAGAAAAAAACTAAGCTCTTTTACTGCATAATCCAAATTCACCCCATCTCCCTCGCTCACTCTAAGAAATTTGGTAATGTGCTCATTGTTTGACTACATCTTTCTTACTCTTGATCCTCCCCGTAGTCTCTCACTCTATCACCACTTTTGATGGGAGAATAATTTTATTCTAAACAAACCCCAAATCCTGTTAAATTTTGGAAAGACAATCTATAGACACTGTCTGTAGACAAATCTATATACACTAAGTTCCCAGAATAAGCAATTTGGCACATGCACAAATAAACATCTTTAAAATAAATTTAACAGAACTTTCATGTTATTTTAGTGAAAACTGGTATTTTTATTCAATAGCACACACATGAGGAAGGAGACTTTCTTACAGTATGATCCTTTATTGAAAGAATACTAATATTTGCAGGAGCTGGGGACTGTTTATGCCTAAATTTCTTTGGGTACGAGGAAACCTTTTGTTGACCTGTGCACTTCTTCAGTCAGGGACATTCAGCCAGTTTTCTTATATAAATCATATCAGTTCATAATTTTCGAAGCATGAATAGTAATGAAGTTGCATTTATGATGCTTAATTTGATTTTTAATTTGGCCTCTGTGGGTCAGTGCCTCAGAAATACTGCTGCTGCTGATAGGCATCATCACGTGAAGAAATCTGCATTCAGGCCAGCTGTGTTTATGTATCATGCACACTGGTACCATACAATGAAGAAAATCACAAATTTGACTCTAATTGTGGCAGCTGTGTTCAGTGAAGTGTCCAAATTAGAAGCGACCTATTAAAGACTGTATTACTTGTAAAAGGAAGGTGCTCTGGGCCATTTTCTACACAATGGAATATTTGGAAGCAAGTGTTGAAAACAAATAGGAGATTGTATGTGAATAAAAATCATGAATGATGCATGTAACCATGAATGAACTTTCTAAATGCACCTTCATGACCTTTGATAAAAAATATTTCTCAAAAGTCTCAAAACATTTGCATTTCAAGTTCCAGTAAAATTGATTGAAGTAGGACCTGACAAGAAGAAAATCACTAAAGAACAGTTTTAAGAGACAAGGGAAGAGTATTCTGCAAATATTAAAGCTATAGCTCTGCATACAATGAAAGCAAAAAATGTCACTTCTGCAGCACAGACTTTCAAGCCAAAAACCATTACCTCATCCAGAGATCTAAATCCAGGAATTCCAGCCAATTTGCTAGTCTACCTGGTGGTTTTGTCAGCCATGTGCTGGACTTATAAATTAAATCTAAAGTCTCTGTGCCACACAGATCTCACTGACAGAAGGACTTACTGAAAATGCTGTGCTGGAATGAATGACACTTGCCTTTTAAAAATAAAAGAAGCCAAGAATATTCACATAAATTTTTAGATATAATTAAAATATTTTTACTTCACTTTTTATTCAAAATATTGGCTTCCCAAAAGTCTCACCCTTCTCTATACATTCAATTAAATAGATTAATGGAAATTTCAGCATTCAGTATTTTTTCTATTTCAGTATAGCCTGCACCACAATAATAACCTGGCACTTTAGGCACTGAGTGCCTAAAATACTTACAGAATAAAATAAATTTAAAATGACTGAAGCCTCTCTCAACTTCCAAAAAAAAGAGAAAACTTTTAAAAATTCTGAGTGAATCAGACTCTGACAAGATTTGGAATATGCATGTCCTGGTTCTGGGTTACAGCAGATTTGTTGCAGAAAGATTTAAATAGAGCATTCAATTTGTGGCTTAGTACTGCAGCACTCCGAGCATTTTTTGCTAACTCCCCAAAATACAACTGAATTCTCTACCTCCTAAACATAAATTCCACTCTTAAGTAGGTCATTAAGGTTAACTTTATGTAAAGGAACCCATAATATAAAGAAAGCAATGTGACACTCCCACAGATTCAGAAAACATGGTCTGGATGAAATCCTCATAATGGGGCATTTTCTGCTTGAAAAAAGCTCTTCCAAAGACCTCTTAAAATAGGTTTTGGTCAAAATGAAATGGTTGTCCAAAAAGACCTCTGTGTTGTTTCACCTGAAACCCATATCAGTCTTTTTCAATGGATGATGGAACAAAAGGGGCAAGAATTGCAGATATTCCAGAGGAAGAATGAAAACTCAGTAGTACTGGGACTTTCAAGGAATAGCATTGATTCGATCCTATGAGATCCAAGATATGAAATACAAGCATGCTTGGTAAAATATATGAAGTATATCAATAAATGAGTAACAGCTTGCTAGACAGTAGTGGGATCAGGAATAACAGCAGATTATGGACAAATAGGGACTAAGAGAATGATGACATTGCACATATGTATCCAGAAGAAAACCTTCTGGTCTGCTTAATTAGCTCTGACAAGGCTGGAATACCATGTCTGTTGTTGCCCATAACATAGTAAGGTAGTGACAGGCAGACTGGGGAGAACTCAGGAGACAGCAGCAGAAATTGTTAGATGTTTGGAAACATAACGTTTTGAGGAAAAACTGGAAGACTCACTTTGGTTCAACATGAACTAAGAACAGAAAGGGACACATAAAGAGTGCACATGTAAAACCAGTTCTAATGAGGAAAATAAGGAGAGTGTTTTACTAAATTATCTAAGTCCACTGCAGTATTGATACATTAGGCACATAAATAATAGCTCGACTGTGGGTACTGACCCACTAAGATGGCTGCACTTCCAGCTAATTTTCTTTTCTTAGACTAATTGAAGACCCAAGCAGCTCTGAAATGCTGTTATGCAGCACCTGGGTAGAATTATATAAATAGGTTCCTGAAAGGTTTCCTGAGGTTAGGACTAACCCTCAACACTCACAGTAGGAAGATGTAGGTGCTGAGTGTGGAGAGAGAGGCTCATAAACAAGTGCTATATTCAGACATAGCTTGGGCTGTTGAAGGCAAACCATAAGATGTCTTATACAGAGGGTTCAGCATATAGTGGATCATCACCAGCTCAGGAAGGGCCCTCATTCTGAGGCAGGTGTTCATTGTGTCATTATGCATATTACTGACAGCAACAGAACTCAAACCCTCCAGCAAAAGTGGTGGGATCTGTACCCTTTCTCTTCAAGCCTGAACAAGCTTCAGTCACATACTGTATGCTATGTAAGCTAACCTCTGCCTCACAAGAGAGGGCAAGAGCATTTCACAGCTTCTGCTGAAGATCTTGAGATACATTCTACAGCTGCATCTTCAGAGAGCAACCCATGGCTGCAGTCTCACTTAAGGGAAGAGCATGGCTGGGCCATGTTTCACTGCTGACTTCTTGCATTCCAGTCTTACTCTCATAAACAGAGCACCCCACAGAGAAAAAAAGGCTAATACGACTTCCTGTGCTTGAATAAGAGGCTGGAGCTTTCATTCACATATTAACTTGCTTCTTTTAAAAAATGCTCATCACTTCTGAAGTTTAGTTCTATTTCTCTTTGGGCAAATATACCATGAGAACAAAATTAATTTTCATTGTGCCTCTCTGTTAGCAGCAAGAATGCCTTGCTTTTGGGTGCACTGTGTTGTCTCAATGGGAAAATAGCTTGAGCAACAAGTGATAAAAATGCAAGAAGTTTAAGTCTAAGAAAAGGTACTTATTTGAACTGAAAAATGGTCAAAATAGAAGATTTGTAAGAAATACATCTAAAGTTGACTGCTTTGTAACAGCTGCAAAATGCATACAATATGCTCTCATGTTTGAAGAAGGGTTGCATTTTGCTGAAATACTGAAGTGATTTCAGCTTCCTCATGCCTGAACAAAAGGCAGAGAATTTTTTTTTTTTTTCATTTTCAGCGCTGTCATTAGAATATCAATTTCAGGAAAAAGAAAAAAAGAGTAGAAATAAAAAGCCTATAATTTACAGGGAAACTCAGAAACTGATAGGCATACCTTTGACTTGCCACTTTCAAATCTTCAGCTCCACATATCTTTCCAAACAGAACTACCTAGTTTGCTATTTTAGTTATGGGTATAAATACAAAGCATTGTTGTGAATTTAGTCTCTGTTACTTTCACTGCATTTAGTAGACTGTACTTGTTCTTTATGCTGCAGCATTATTTCAGATCTCCCTGGACTGAAATGTAATCTTGGATGCTTTTTCCATTGCTGTTGTAATCACACACCATTCAATCATTTGAGACTCTTCTCTACTCCTCACTCTCTTTGGCAACTCTAATGGATGACCCTTGTTCCAAGTTTGTTCATTCCACCTTCCTGACGAATGACACCCAGCAAGACACGTTTCCATCTGGCTGGCAGAGGGTAATACAGAAGCAAAACAGACATTTGCATTGCATTCAGCTCCCTCAGAGCAGCGCAGTTGATCCAACTCAATCCTACCTGGCGTGTTCATTTGCGCGAGTTCAATTTGCAGTCTGTATTTGATTTCTTCTTACGAAATTGGTTGTGAGACTTCCTGGCCTTTTTTTCATTTTCCTAACAGACTGTTGTAAAATTACAAGTAAAAGACACATTGTAAATAGAAAACCCATACACATGTACACAAAGGTAATAATTTTTTTACCTTTTTTTTCCTTTTAAGGTGAACTAAAATCTAGAAGCAGAGGAAAAAGAATTGTCTTTGCTTTCACATGAATGTAGCTCAACATAAACATTTCAATTCTAGTATGGCTAACGTGTCTCATAGAAAAACCTAAGGCCAGGATTTTCTCTCATCTTAAACCTTGATGGACCAAAAATAGACATTTGCTTATACAGTTTAAATCTTTGAAACCATATATTAACAGAAATACATGCACAGGGCACGAGAATTCTATCAAATCAACAAGTAATAGATACAGGGAGAAGAAAAATGCATTGAGGAGAAAGGAAAACAATACTTGCACCATTTAGATACTTACATTAGACATAAAAAATACATCATAGATACCTCAGTTTAGGTGGTCAAATAGTTTTAAAGCACAGAAGGCTAGTGTAGATAAAGGTATCAGGAAACTGAACAAAATCAGAGATAAAGTCTTTTCACTGAATGGTGCCAGGAGCTATTAATTGGAGAATATTGCTGCTTGGCTATAACTACTCTAGCAAATACTTTTTTTTTTTCCTTGCCTTTTGGAAGAAGGCAGAGAAAAATGGAAAACTGGTGATGAAGATGAATGGGGCTATCATCAGAAGCCTGAGAGAGTTCTGAAAAGGAAAAATCACAATATCTGCGGTTTGTGGGTCGTTCATGAATGCAGCTGAGCTGAACAGCATTTCCCAAAGGTTGGGAGAAAAGATTAAGATTTATGTGAAAACAAAGGTGTGACTTGAAGCTTTTTTGCTTTTTTACCATTTGTTTTGATGACCCTTAAGCAAGCAGCTAAATACTGTTCTCTTTTGAATAAATTTTTTCTGGCTTGGTTTAATTTAGTTGTAGGTATGAAAAAAAGAAGCAAGATAGCAAGAAATGAAGTCCTTCAAAAATTGCATAAAAAAATTATTTCATTCTTCTTTTACCTGAAGTGACTGAAGCACATCTAAATTACAGTTAAAATAACCTTCTGAAAGGCTGTAAGCAGCAACAGTAATAAGAAAAAATAGAGGTTCCTCTGCATTTCCCATTGTCATTTAACACAGATGGATGGATGGATGGATGGATGGATGGATGGATGGATGGATGGATGGATGGATGGATGGATGGATGGATGGATGGATGGATGGATGGATGGATGGATGGATGGATGGATGGCTTGCATTAATATCACAGGAGAAATCCACCTAACAGTTCACAGAACCTAGCCCACTGTTCAGAGGCCTCAATCACACACCATTGCTCCACAGCCCCTCCACTTAACAGCCAGCACTGAAATGTAGTATTGAGAAACCTGCATTAAGCATACAAGTTTCACATTCAGTACATAATACAAGGCAAACATCTCAGCATAGTAATTAAAAACCCAATATATTTAAAGAATGAAGTGCCCAGAGCTTATTTACCAGAAACAGTTATTGCAGAATTGTAGCTGATGTCCTGTTTCTCTCCTAAGTTAAAGTACCTGATTCAGTGCTACACCAATACTCTTGAGCACATGGTGTGACTCTTGGGGATGCTGCTATGTAGGGCTGGGAGCTGGAACCGATGATCTTTGTGGGTCCTTTCAACTCAGCTTTTTCTGTGATTCTGTGATCTCAAGACACCAAAACCCAGAAAGCCTCATTCTCTGCTGAAGAACTACCTGCCTCCAAAATCCAGCCCAGTACACCCTTCCTTTTCCCAGTGAGGGAGTATGTTAAATTACATTTTAAACCACAGCTATGTTTTATATTCATCTGAGACCTGTCTATAAGGTCTACATGATTAGAATGACACTCAGACATTGGAGACATCCCATTTTCCTCTTCTAGCATGAGGCATTTCAAAGCTAAGAGTGTGCTGCAACTACTCAGTTAAAAGGTGCTGAAAATCCTCTTTTTCTTACTGAGGTGGAGACCACTGAATGAATCCACAGAAGAGAGTAAGGCTTCCAGGACTGAATCCTCCCAGCATGGCTCTTACTCAAGACAAGAGTGCTATATAAAAAACAGGTACCATCATTACTTTCTCTGATAGGTCCATTTAAAAGAGTGCATAGCCTTTTTCCTCATGGGAAGGCCCTGAATCCATTATTAATTAATTCAACAGTTATCCTAGTGTATTAATAATGTGTGGTGGAAGTGCTACAAGTGCATTACCATGCTGCATCCTCCAGCTGCTCTTTAAAACCTTTTGAATAGTATTTCTCTCATAAACAGAGTCATTAAAATGCTCTTATCAGCAGAAGAACTGCTGATGATGTTCACTCTCTGCAACTGGAAAAGCATTAGAGGCTGGAGTCTCTGAACACAGTTTTGAATGGTGCCAGTGTTAAAAGTCGTCTTAAACTCTGTCAGTGCTCAGTGTGAAAAGAAACAATCTAAGAGTCAAATACTCCTACAACTGCTGTCAGTGCCTTGAAGTGACATAGGTTAAAATGGGTCATTCCCTCAGTGGTCTTATTTTTGTAGAGGCAAGGCCAGGACTGAACAAAGAAGGGCAGGCTTGGGCAGGGGTAAACTCCTGGGAGTCACTGCTGCAGCTCCTCTTCTCCATTCCTAGTCATTGAAGTCAAGCACTGGTATCATAAAGTCATAGTGTATGCTGAACTGGAAGGGTCCAAAAAGTACTCTTGCTCACTTACCAAATTGAATTTGCCAGCACAAACTGAATATTCTTCCCTCTACCCTTGAAAAGATGGTTAAAAAAGAAAATAAAAAATTCTTATCATATACACTTCCAATACACAAGAAAAGTAATCATCAAGTCCTTTATGAGACACTTGATGGTCTTTTACCATCCGTGTAAATCACTCTTCAATACTGAATAGCCAAACTCCCCAAAAGGCAGAGTATTTCAGACTTCTCTCATTCAGATTTGTGTTTACTGACATCTACTGGCTGTTCTGACTCATATCTTCATTTGCCAGTGGAATGAGAGAGGTGGGTCCAATCGCCAGCTGCTTTGGTAGCATCAGCCACATTAAGAGAATCTGGCCCTTCCTGTCCCAATGTATAACACAGACAATCTAATTTGCATGTACCACTTCTCAAAATTATCCTTCTAAAAATATGGTTCATTAATAAGCTGCCTATAAAAGCACCTCAGGTAAAATGACACGCAGTGGAATACATTTGCCAAATTCATCCCTCCATAAACACTTTTCTCCTTTGTGAAACCCAAGCAGAATCCAAGGAGAATCTTCCTCTAACCAGGCTACACATTCTTTACAAAGAAACACTGCCTGTAACATTCAGTCAATAAAATTATCTACTGGACCACAAGGATGAGTTAGATGATGTTTCTTTCACAGTATATTTTGCCAACAGATACAGAAGAAGATCATTCAGTATAATGAGATGATTCACTAACACCTATTAGCTGTTTAGGAAAGAATACCCCAGCTAGTACCCTCACAAAAGAAAAAAAAAAAATGCAGAAAATAACAACTATAGACTGAAAAAGAACAAATGGTACATGTGCTCAATGTGACAGATGTTGCAGGAATTTTTTCAACTGAAGTCTCAATGGTTTTGTTACCTCACCTGAAAGACGACAATTTCAGGGAAGGTTCATTGCACATCCTTCTATTGTGCCTTGGTGTTTTTTTGAATGTCGTCTGGGAGACACCACTTCCTCTTGTGTCAAAATCAAACAATTCCCTCAGAAATAATGTCTGAAAGGACAGGAAGTCAGAGCTGGCTCTTTGAGCTAACACAGCTGGTCAATATGAATGGTAAAATTGGAATCATCTTTAAAGAATTTCAGAATCACAAATTTTCCTTGCTATAAAAATTCTGCTAGGACTTGAATCAATCTTCCAAGAGAAGTATTCAGATTAGCATTTAATTTACCTCTAAATCAGCTATAGACTTCACAAGACTGTTTCAAAGGGTTTCAAAGGAAGAAGTTTATCTCCAAGATGAATTTAAGACCAATAGCTGACTCAGTCTATAATATTTTCCTACCAAAATTAAATGTTCTTCTAAAATCAGCCAATGCTCTCTGATGACATCAAAAGTTGAGCAAGTATCAAGGCTCATAACAAAGTGTCATTCTCCTGCTACCAATGAGGAAAGAATTCTGGTTCCCTGAAACTCCACATTTTTCTTCCTCTCTTGCACACTGAAGTCTTTTGATAAAAATATCACAGACATTAGAAGTATTTACCTCCATCACTCCTCCTTAAGTAGGTAACTTTTAAAATATAAACATAGAACACTGGATAGATGTCTGCTTTAAATGAATCTTGCTTTCATGAAGTTCATTACTCAGTGCAAGAGTTTTAGATACCTGGATTTTTTAAGTCAAATTTCCTAATTTTAGAGAGGAAGAGTTAGAAAGAGCACCGATCTCTTGTGGATGAGTGGATGAATCAGCATACTTATTGACAAAGACCAATGCAAAAGAAATATGCATCAAACTGAAGGCAAAATGTGGGACTTCAGTCAAAAAGTCTCACAGGAACCCAGGAGATATGAAGAACATCTGAACAGACACTGAAGAGCTGGACAGTTCACTATCAAAAGCAGTTCAACTTCAGTTCATACATTCATAGTTTAGAGATTAATAAGAAAAATTCAAGTTAATATTCAAGTAAACTGAGAAGGCTTGTTGGCATTCTGTACCATATGATGATAAGGAGGTTCCAACACTCTGTTATTACCCTCCTTTGAATATATACCAAAAAGTTTTACAGGGTCGAACAATACTGAATGCCAGAAGATTCTCAAGATGTTGCATTGCCAAATAATATTCCTTTTGTTCCGTTCTGTTAGGTGCTACCTGAGATGGCAAGGGCAAATTAAGAAACTTAGTAATATCACAGATAAATGCTCCCTTTAAATATGGAAATGCATTCTACAGCTCTCAAAATAAATTCTCAGATGAACACTCATCATCCTGTGAAGTTTAATTAACTAGTATTTGGGTTTGTTTGTCTTTTTAAAAACAGCAGCCTTTTTGGAACACTCTTTAGAAGTTCCTTTCATTGGCCATGGAAATGTTCAAGGTCTGATTTTCTCTCTGAAAAAGACACATTGGTTTCTGAAAACTTGAATCTTTTAGCATGAACCTATGAAAAAGTTAAAACCAATGTATTTTCATTCACAAAATATGGTTTCCACATAATCCTTCTATTAGCACTGAATGAGGGGCATTCCACTAACTTAACTGGAGTATTAAGCGTATGGGGCTCACACTGATTTTTATTTTTAAGTAAATTTAATTCTGTCATCTAATCCTTTAGCTATATTGCTAAAACAAAATTCCTATCCGGTACATAATTAAAGTTTTATCTTTAAGTACAAAATGCTGTCATAAAAATTCCATTGTTAGAATGACAAACATGAAGTGCTATTCTTCTTTATTGCTGGAGGGGGACACACACCACTGGCTTGATTGGGCTTGATGGCTCCTCTTGGAGATGTTTTCAGAGAAGCACACAAAAGAATCCTAAAGTATGGCACCTAGATTACCAGCAGCAAAGAATTAATATTTTTTACATGTGAGACACATAAGTTCACCACCACAAACAATGTATTGTTATAAACTTCATAAAGGAAATAACCCACAATAATAGCTTTCTGCTTCCCTATTTTATATAAACTGTCCTGAAACTTTCCTCAAAAGCAAGATGATAAAGCAGAGAGGCTGCATACCCTGAAGATCAACAGCACCTTGAAGATGTACTAAATAAGAAGAGAAAGCATTCCAAAATCAGAGGCCATTGCTAGTAATGTGGTGCTCTAAATTCCCACCTGAAGAACATCAATGCTGCCTGAGAATCCAATCAACACAGCTCCTGAATTTCAACCAGAAATTAGCAAATGAACAGCTACATGGCAGATCAGGAGGTACGCAGGTAATATACTACTTGAAGAAACACTGTCACAAGGTAAGATGAAAATGTAGTGCTGTGGCTGGAAATATAAACTAATCCTAAATGAACTTGGTGGAGTACCAGAAGTAGTGAGAGGGCATAGTATATCATGTTTTCTAAGGAGTTACTGCAGAAACAACTCCTTCAAGACCTATACCATCTTTGCTTGATTATACAGGCAACATTTCATTTTTTTGTAAACAAATGAAGCATATTTTAAAGCAGGAGCAGTAATTACAGTTATTATATAGATTTTAAGACTTTTATGTCACCATAAATGAAGGTAGCAAAACTATCTCTTTTTAAGCCAGTAGGTATTTTAGCCTTCTTCAAAGATGGAGGTATACAGACCACATGGGATAATACTGAGAAGGAAAGGGGAATGATGTCTTTCCCTTACTGAAACAGGATACATTTTCCCACCAGAGCAAGGATCTTTGCCCATTTGTGAATATGAACAGCTGAAGATCCAGTAAGACCAAAAATTCAAGTAGTAACAGCCTACCACAGATTTCTTGGGGCAGAGTGCCTTCTGGAATTGCTAGACCAAATACATGTAAAATTACAGATTAGCTCACCCATTACACCAACACCTTTATTCTTTGACTGTTGTTGTTTATTAATAAACATAACCTTGCTCTAGAGCCTTTTACTGGTAAATCTCAAACCACTTTTCAGTTCTGGTATTTAGGTAACTCTTTATTCTTAGTGAAGCACAGGATAAATTGATTTCTTTGCTTTCTCTGGCAAGATACACAAAGGGGATGGGAAGAGAGCTGATTAAGGGACTGTAGCATTAAAGATACTACCCAAGTAGCAAGGTATTTAACTTCAATATTGAAATAATTATATTTTCATTCATCTTTTTACTATTTCATCAATCTTTTTACACTTCCTGAAGAACCAATGAATGCCCTGTCAAATTTCTACCTAAGGACATGTAATGTCTTTTAGAAGAGTCCTATTTTCCTTGGGCAATAGTGGGAATGACAAACAGATTCACAACCTAACCATAACGATCTAAAAAGAATTTGTTACCGTGGTTTGTTTTCAACAAGCCATGCAGCACTGTATTGAAAACATACAGTATTTCATCACCTGATTTACAGAGTTGTAAAGAGTTATAGAATGAACTCTAGTGTGTGTCTCATACTTTGAATCCTATAATATTTCAAAAGGTGCCTCTTGCCCATGTTTATTGCTTCTCAGTGATCACAGATGAAGAATATCATAGCTCGGGAGACAGCTATTATTGTTAGCCCTGTAAATAAAGTCTGGAGTCTGAAAAGCAACCTGTGTTCATCATGATCATTTATCAGCAAGGTTTTGACATTCACAACTTCATTAAATAACTTTATCCGTGACACAAGACAGACCAATGTTCTTGTTATCCTGCAAGGCATCATCACTATCATCATCACTGAAAGCATGAGGTTCTCAAAAGAACAGCTCTCATTAAAAGAAATATTCTACAATTTAGTTCTGAATACACACACAGAGCAGACTGATGAAGAAAAGATGCTTTTAGAAAGAAAAAAAAAAGGCCACCATCACCAATCTAAGCCCCCTTTAATAAAAAAAAAGCATTATTTAATCCTGCTTCTATTGTAAATACTATAATCTCATTAGAGCTTTTTTGTGACATTACTAAAGACAGTTCCCTCCCAAGGAGTTTACAATCTAAGGGAGATCAAAGAATCCCATGGAAAAAAATCTATAGTTTTAACTACAAATAACAACATAAATGATTCTCATCTCTGTTTTAGATTAATAATGAAGAGCCCTCTGAAATCCAAATTAAACCAACAATTTCTTCAGAATATTTGAAGATGGGAAAACCTCTTTTGAAAAGGTTTATCCAATCTAAAGGCTATTTTATATATTCACATATATAAATATATTTACAAGTTCAGATATCATATTGGATCATGGAATATATTTCTGAACAAAACACTGAAAACACAATGCATTGTGTTTTCACATATTTAATATCTCAACTTAGTACAAATACATTCTGAGATTAAATTGCCACTATTTTTACCATGCAATTGATACACTGATTAAATTTCAAAGCTGTTGGGAGGTATGGGAGAAAGGAAATGAAGTATACCTGTGTGGTATACTTCATATACCTCCCATATTGCTCATGAGATATAAGAATATTTGGAGCAAACTTTTCAGACAGGTCATCCTTACTAGGTAAGGATGCAATGAGAATTAGCTACAATGAGACTTTAGGAGAAAATAAATCCATGATGACACCAAACATCAGCATAAATTCTAAAAAAAAATTTTGATTTCTCCTGTGCTAAATGGAAGCTTTAGAGAAGTTCAGCTTCTGTACCTGCAGAATTCTTTTAAATGTCTTAACAAGGGTAAGTGAGGCTAAGCACTTTACAGCATGACGCTCTTCATTGACACAGACTGTGGAGTTACTCCAGAGTGAACCCAGTGACTGAATTATATATTTGGGATCAGCTGAGAGGAACATATTTCTGTGTGAAACACAGCCAGAGCAAACTGTGCAATCTGCATTCAGCAAGAGACTCACTGATACTTCTTCAGTCTCCTCTGTGGTACCAGTCACAAAGAGGAGTATGTGCCTCAGTCTGGCATGTTGAGTATGGCTCCCTGGCTTGAGCTTGCAGAATAGTGCTAATAATTCTGCCCACGCTCATCTAAGGATCCTATATGCCAGACACAACTCTTCAGTGAATGTCATGCTCCATAACTCATGTTTTCCAAAGGTTCATAGCCCTGGCAGATGGGATCTGCCATGCTGAAGTGCAGCAGAGTGTGAACTGGCCGCTCTGCGTTTGAAGAAACCCTAGCAGAATCCAAATTTTCCTCTGCTACAACCTAAGCCTTCTCCATCAAGTGACCTTGTACACACAAACCACGCACAAGCACAGCATGGTGCACATTTCATGAGGTGTTCAATGTTGAACAACAGCTAAATTGAGGTACCTACTGAAATTCAAACTTCCATTTAGAAGTCAAAATCATGGAGCTACAAAATAATGCCAGTAGAAAAGGCCTAATGGAGGTCATCTGCTTCTAACTGAGGGCAACTTTGAAGTTATATCAAGTTGTTCAGGGTCTTTTCTAGTCACATTGTGAATGTCTTCAAGAAAGATTTCACAAGCTCTCTTTGTATCCCACCCTCCTGTTTGACTGCCTTTAAGGCAAAGAACATGTTCCTTAGCCCTGGCAGTGATTTGCATCCATTGTTTCTCATTCTTTCACTGTGCACCTCTGAGTCTGTCCTCTGCCATGGTATATCTGAAGTCAGAAAGCAGTTTTGCTCTCTGTAAATGATCAGGGATAACACCTGATTGAAAAAAACATTTTCAGATTTTACTCAGGGTTTCCTAGTTTGGTCAAAGCAGTTTATTTAGAGACCTCAATGACTAAAATACAATTGGCAGCTTTCATTTTACAAACTATTACACAGATTAAATGCTACAATAATTTTTCTTTGTAAAATATGCTACTGGCAAGTACACAACTTAAGAAGTGCTGCTAAAAGACATTTTAAGCATTTTTGATAAAAATCCACTAAACCAGCTCCATATCACATCATATGTGTTCAGAACATCTGCATGGTGAAGAGAGGCTCAAAGCAGCTCTGTCACAATTTACATTGCAACTTAATACTACCAGAGAGTGTTCACCTAGAATGACTACCTCACTAATGAACCAGATGTGGGGGGGTAGCATAGGTTGGAAAGGGGTAAGAGTTCCTTTTTCTGGACCCACACTCTCAAAAGAAGCATATGCTTCTTGTCCAAATCATGAACTATTAAATGCCAAAAGAGAGGCATTGGTGTCACCACCAGCTACACTAATGTGCTTTGTGGCAAGAAATAAGCAAAACTATAACTCCAGAACATTTTTGAAATTGCATTTTCTCCTCAATCTGAATCACACTCCTCTCTGCAGGCTGGAGAGAGAAGTGGGATGTAAGTCACACGCCAAGAGATTTAATATAATTTGTTTTATTCAAATAGGTAAGGTGTTGGCACGGGTAATTTTTAGATCAATTTTATTACAACACGCATTTCAGTACAAACTTGCAGTAATTCTGTTTCAGTAACTGGAATTGTACTAGTGGAGAACAGCTGTTATTTGGGGGAGATTCAGACATTTATCTAGTTACAAATTCACAGTTCACTCAGCTGGGTCATGAGTGCAAACCAGAGTGTCTGACAGAAAACCTACAGGGTGCTAAGGCTTTGCCCCAAAGAAACAGTGGAGAAAATATATTCCAGAAGGGTCAAGAGAGAAGAGAAAAAAAGATTAGAAAACAATCACACATATAAAGTGAATGCTTAAATCTTTTTGCTCCTGGAAATGTAAAATGACAGTTCGGGTGAATGGCTCTCACATGATGCTGTCACCCTTCATTCTGCAGCTCTGGCTGAAGGACGTTTAACAGAAAGCTCTTTTCACCTCATCTTCAGGGATTAGATTCTTGGAGCATACTTAGGTAACTTTTAGATAAATGTTCGAGGCATTCAAATCTGTAAACCAAGGAATATTCTAACTGACAAATGCCTCATGGTTGATTCCTGTATGCAGATAATGCACTGTAGTGAACAGTAATAACTACTGGCTTGTTATATAACCTCATTATATCAATAGGCAATAAATCATTGCTCTTTCTTTCCAGTAAGAAAATGTAGAAATGAAAAGCATGATATTTAATGTACCGTTATTTACAATGTTATCTGTGTACAGCCCATCAGTGATATGTATGACCACCACTAAGTATCTTACCCAGTACAGCTTTTGGGACTGGGCTCCTAGGTGGCGAGGTCCTTGGCAAAAAGATCACATTACAGGTACAGTGTTCCACAGAATAATCTATTTTTGCTTGTTAGAAGTTCTGCTAATTTAAAAAGTCACTGTGCTTCCATCATGCATTGAACCACATTCTTTTAAAAAGCCCTACAAATCACACCTGCTGAATGTAAGCTAGGTCAACCTTTTGTTATGCATCACATCTCATATAGAGACTATTCTATGCTAGTCAGATGAACACTGGAAAGCCAAAGCAAAGCAATGCAGCACCATCCAGAGACACCAAACCAAAGCTAAATGGTCTAAACCTGATCTGAGTGTGCACTCTAATTGCATTAGAAGGACTCTGTGATCTCCTAACTTACACAGCTGTGCTCCTTCAAGTACTTGGGCTGTTGTCTACATATGCTATGCAGTGATTCCTGACCTGATGAGTCCATAGGCTGTAAAAACAAAGTCATAAATGGAAAATGGGAAGCAAAGGGCAGCGTCCTCAAGTCCATGAAGCCTGACATGAGCACAAAAGCATGTGCTAGACCACGAGGGCTAATGAAATGACCAGGGCAAAAGCAGGCACCGGTTTTGCTCTGTTCATGCAGTTTGTTGGGATTTGTAATTACTTTCTGTGTTGATTGCTAGGCAAAGGACACTGATGAAGGCTGCAATGGTAGTGAGAGTATTAAAAAGTAACACAAAGACTACTACTAAGCAATATCATCACTGGATTATAAAAGTTGTCTCTCTGTCCTACGTATAACTATTCTGCAAAACTACTGCAGACATTTCTTTCCATACTAGTCAGATTCTTCAGTAAAAATATTATTTATTTAAAACCTCTTTAGCATAATGAAAAGCAGAAGTTGCAGATGGGTGCACAGACAATCCTCCAAAAGGTCAGACAAGTCAAGGCTAGCATTTTAAGGGGGAGGATAGTCAGATTCCATGGCAGGAATGCAAATGTATCAGTTATAAACTTACCTGATGTAAGTTAAGCAGTAGTTCAGCAAATTTTAATCTCAATAGTGTCTAAATGCTGCAATTTCATTTCTACTGCAATAACAGGCATTTAAATCCCTCTGTCAATGAGCCTTGTTATCTGCTGTTAGTAGAGGTACTAACATTGTAGAAGACAGACCTGTGTGGATACCAGAAGCCACTCTGTAACATCAAAAAGAAGGTTTTTTTGTTTTTTTTAAAATTTGTTTCCTTCTCCAGAAATACCTCTGTATGTTTTGTAGCTATTATGGTTCTCAGATTATTACTTCATGATAAAATTGATGTATTATCTTGAAATTTAGGACGTGTGATGGCTCGTGAAAAAGCTTTGCAGAGGTCTTAAAATTCCACTACTCTAAAAACCTCAGAATTATGGAAATGTTCTAAATGGAGGTTCTTTGAAAGGCTAGGTATAGAGGAATGCACTGAGGGCATGAGAAAGATCTTTTTCCAGCCAGTAGACTGAAAGCCTAATTTATCACTCACATTAATACAGTAGATTAGCATGCCATGTGGCATACATTCCTCAAACCCCGAAAGTCACTGTAAATTATCAAGACAGCCATTCAGGTAAGGCAGCTAATGTATATGGACATAACTATATGAGGGAAGAGGAGGAGGATGGCTCCCTTCCGAGCATGGTGCCAGCCTGGGGAGAGGAGGCGCACGCAGAGAAGCATGACCTTGCCAAACTTCCCCAAAAGGTCAAGATGGAAGGTCACAGCACAGGACTACCCTGGCTCTGCCAACCATCATAGCTGGTGATGGCTGTGGCAATTTCCTGAGCTGTGCAAGGCTCCTTGCCAGCAAAGGCACAGGGAAGGGGGTTTGGGGTCAGCTCTCTCATGCAATAAGTGGAAATGGGAACAGAAGATACAATCAGAAGAAAAAAGGGTGTAGAAAGCTCTTGCCAATTATAATCATCCAAACTGATGTCCAGTGCCCATAAGAATTCTTTATCTTTGCTTCAGAGATATTATTCCAACATACAAGCAGTGTTGCTCAAAGTATACCTCTAAATATTATAAATATATTTACATTATGTACAAACCATCTACTGGTTATCTGTCAAAGATATACTACAATTGTTTTGGTTACTTCCAAGTAAAATTTTTCTTGTCTTTTTTTTTTTTTTCCTGAGTTACTATACCAAAATAATAGGTCTTTGTTTTCTGTTTGGTGATCCAAAATATTGGATGAGTACAGAAAACACAGTATAAACCTTAGATGAGCATTTCAAGGGAGGATAGTACCACTCAAAAATAAAAGAATTTACTAAAAATTGCACAAAATATTTTTAACTAGATTAGCCAAGAGTTTTGCCTAAACCCAGTATGCAAATTTTGGTAAATGACCACTGAAAAAACTTTCCTGCATCTGTGTCTTGTATTAATTTGTGTTCTGTAAAACCTAGCTACGCTTCAGCCCAGTAATTATATTTGCACTTCTACTGGATTTACACCACAGCTGCTCATTAAAGCGCTATCTTGTAATCTGATCCCAACTACTGATTTGTAGGCTCCCCCAACTCCTCCTGCTGTGTTAAGGCTACACAAGAAGGAGACCTTTCCTGCACTAAATTGCACAACCAAAACATCCGTTTTTGCTTCTACTTCAGGAGAGGTCTTGGACTAGGATAAGAACTGCTGACTCCCTGTAACCTTGGGCAGATTGCCTCACCCTTGCATTGCACATTTTAATCTTCTGTTCAACATGAATAATAACACTGGAGAGCACTTTTATGTCTTTGGATGAAAGACTTAATATAGTACAAAGTATTTTTATTTAATATCAGAATATAGTTTTCACAGTAACATCTTATATGGAGTGGAAAATGATTATCTTATATAATCTGTTGTATACGGACACTGACAGCTTATCCTTGAGGGTCTGGCAAGAAATAACTATGAGAAGGTAATGGCTGTGAAGAATATTTTTCTCTGTCCATGACACATCCCCTAGGACACAAAGGTCTCAGCAATTAGTTTTGTTCCTCTTTCGAGAAAAACACATTAAGGAGTATCAAGGAAATACTGTAGTCACTTGGGGAAACGCATCGAAATCCCAAGTGCTGCTCTGTATGGGCAGAATTTTTTCTCATTCCAGGCCCTAAGTAGCCATATGAGCCCCTTCCAAGACAAGCATAATGAATGAACCAATAAATAGGCACCATTTAATGTAAATTTCATCAAAGGCACATTAATTCTGGTTGTATTTTGAATACAGTCCAAAAAAGAGCTCAGATTCAGACTCAAATTGAGAGAGTACGTCAGTGCAGGTGTACTCCCACTCTCACACTCGGGGCAGCCCCTGACTGTGGGTGGGGTGGAAGATTCATTCCCTCCACCTGGATAGGAGATGCACACACTCTGGCCCATACACCTCTGGATATCATGTGGCTGTGCAGGTACCACACCAGAAAGGTCTTATGAGGTATGTCACAAAAGCAGAAGTTTCTAACCTGTGAGCTTTACACTACAGTCATTAAAGAGTGCATGTTCTTGCAAAGCAGCAACCTGCCAGTATCCTTCAAATATATAGAACATCTATTTGGGGCCAAGACGTTCTCCATATCTAGACCTCCAGCTAACGTGTAATGAATGAAGCCCTAAATCAGACTCCATCAGCAGGGCGCCTGTTGAAGGGAGCTCAGGCTGGAAACCCCAACTGAACATTTATGAAAATGTGTCACCCTACTGTTGGGAGAAAACAGAGCAACTCATAGATGGATACCGAGCAAATATTTGCAGACTAGGGGCTTTAATGAGTTTGTTTCAGTCTTCCAAGTCTTCCCTTCAGAATATGTCTCTAAAGAGAAGACAGTTTAAAACCGAAGACAGAATAATCTCCGGGACTATGATGTATAAAAAGCAAACCTGAAGACAACAAAAGTATAAAGAATGTACAACAAAATGAAAACCCTTCTAAATTAATAACAGTGCAAACACTTTCTAGCTGAGATTGTGCTCCTCTATTGTAATTCTAGATACATTGAAGTGTCTTGGCGAAAAAAAAAATGCAAAATAAAATCAGCATTTCTGAGAGCATTTTTCTATAATTTTATAATTAGAAATTGGGACAGAATAATAGAAAGCCAGTTAAGAGATGTGTTGATTCAGAAAAAGGCAGAAGAATCTTAGAAAAAAAAACAATTTTGGTTTTATCTGTTTTTTTAGTGGTGGTTTTAGTAGTATTTTGGTTATTTATTTTTCACCATTGGATGACCAAGTCAATAAACTGTGTGGGTCACACGTGGCTGACCTGATAAATGAACTAGAAGAATGTAAGGCAAATGTCAGCTTCTCCATTAAGGAAACATTCAAAGTATCAGAATACAGAAATACTGAAAGATGACTCAGAAGTATAGCGACACAGCTGGTGTTCCACAAATAAATAACCTTAGGAAATTTGTATCTACTCAAATGGAGAAGAGATAGTAAATAAATATTACCTGTAAATGAATCTCTAGCAAATGCTTTTGTACAACAAACAAACCTCTCCAACACAGTAAATACAGGTGTTTGTTTGCATGCTGCTGAAGCCAAAAATCTTGAATAATTTTGGCCATTAGAATGTACTTACTCTACTTCTATTTGTCCTTTCCTTTAAATAGAAATCTAATACTCCATTCTCCCTCAAAGGCTTATTAGAAGATAAAATGCCAAAGGATAAAACAAACACAAATTAAATGGTGTTAGGAATCCCAAGAGAAGAGTAATTCAGTAATTCAGTTTACATTTTGGGGGGTTTTAATTGCTGGTAAATTACACTACTGAAATCATATTCAGAGGACAAAATGATTTCTGCTCTGCTTTGTAAACCATTTTCACAGTTTTCAGGCATAAAGCCAACTGACTATAATGACATAAAGAAGTCCAGAGCTCATAGGATCTGCACTCCCCATACATTCATTGCATAAAGAAAAGTTCAAAGCATACAGCATATTTATTAAGAGAAAAAAATTAGCTTACCTGCTCATTATCTACTCAGTTACACACCGATTTCCAAGCAAGGAAAAAAAACCCCAACATGATAAACTGATGATAAGCGAAAAGAAGCAAAGAAATTAAATGAAAACCTGACCACACCTGACCACATACTTCTACACAAAATAGAAACAAATAATTTTTAAAAAATCAAATATTATTATTTCTTGTGCAACCCCATCCCTAACAGCAAAATACAGCAAAGTATGTAGTTAGAGAATGGCAATTTTCCTGGACACATCCTTATTTTCTTACTTAACTTCACTCATAACTGACACCTGACATTTTAGGTGTCAACAACAATTTCACTGCTGCTAAGGTCAGCCTTCAAGTACCAAACACCCACAGTGGAGAACACATAATTTATTAAGAACCCAACAAACCACAAACTGTAAGGGCTGAAAAAGCAGTGAGGGAGAGAGATGGAGCTATTTATATGTTTGGTAGCTCATGTGATGAGCAACTAATAATAATGAAATGGAAATAAATACTTTGGTATTCAGAAATATTATTCTTTAAACATCTATGCTTCTGTCTGTGCATTTCAGTACCTTAATTATGGGATGGGCTGGGATGAACTGCATATTGATGAAGGTCAGGTAAACCAGACCTTTCACCATGCTTAATGTTCTTAGCCCTTAAGGGCCTAACTCTAATCTTTAGAGACATAAATGTCCTAAATGAGGACTGTTAATAAAAGATCCATCCCTTTAGTCTCAGAAGTAAAATTCCTACCAAGGTGGATCTTATAATAAGGTTTTGCCTTCAGTATTTTTCTTTATTATTGTTATATAGGATCAAGCTATTGTTAGATAGCAGGACTCAATCATGTGAGTACTTAAAAATATCATGAGACATCCCACTAACAGCAGTGAAGTTAAATAAACCCAAGTCACAGGTGCTACACTGAAAACAGATAGGGTTGCAAGGTAAAAATGTGTAGTTTGTGGGATCTGTCAAAGCCAGACACCCAGGGATAAAAGCAGGGAGCAAGTTTTAAGTTTTTTAACTTTTAAGTTAACTTATTTTCTCTCTTGACAAAGTAATTTGGCTCCTAAGACCTTATTATGGTTGGTTCATAAGCAATCGTTCAGCCAATTTACACACTTTCACAGCCATTAAAAACAAGCAATGCAAACTTCCTCACCCAAAGAACAGGGTTTTTATTTTTTAATTATCTAAGTTAAAGAAATAAGAAAAAAATTATTAATATAGAAGTGGATTAAATTCATTGTCCTTTAACCACGTAAGAATTCTTTTCATGCCAAAGAAGTGTTTCCTGATTTACTGGGATTATGAAGAGATAGTTATGTTTATGCTAATTTACAATGCAAAGAAGAAAAGTTCTTTTGATCAGACTTTTTATTTTCATCACTTTGATTGACTGTCAGCCATACTAATTATCATAGAACCATTGATCATCATTTGCTGCTAACTAGAAAACGTTGACATGTTTTCTATGGCATTATTTAGTACACAAATTTAAGGAGAAATCGTGCTAGACCTGATAGGCAAAATTTTCATGTCCACTTTGTTTAAGGAAGTCAATATCTATTTAAGAATAAAATAAAGTACAACAAGAACAGTCCCTCAAAACAACACACAAAGTAAAGAAATTGAACTGTAGATAGCATAGAAATACTTTCTATTTATTTTTGCTCATATTCTCTCTACACCTTTCTTGCTGAAATCCATTCCTTACCCAAATCCAGCTCCTAAAGCAAAAAAAAAAAGATTGTGAATGTAATTTTCAAAAAAAAAAAAAAAATTTAAGGGCATTTCAAAACTAAGAATAAAGTGCAAGTTCAGCTTAACTCTTTCAAATATATTTTTGCTTTAAAAACAATATCTAAAAATTATATCATATTTTATATACCATATATGTATCATATATATATATACCATTTTCTCCATTATGCAGCAATCCAAAATAAAGAATGAAAGAAAAGTATGGTGATACACCTCAGAAAAGGAACAACAAACAATATTTATCACAATTCAAATTGGTGCACTGTAGACTGTGGAGTTCTAATATATTAATTAAGAAATAATATTTTGTAATAATAATAGTAAAAATAATACATTATAATAATACATAATGTATCATTATGGTATTTAATAATATATTAATTAATGAATAATATATAAATAATGAATGATCATATCTTTTAATCACTCCATAAAAACTTTGTGTAATCTCACAGAATCTACGCAGTAAAACCCTGTTTAATCCCTTGGCAGCCTGTTTATTATGATCAATACAAAAAAACCCAGGCACAGTTCCAGTTCAGGAGCAACACAATTCAAACTTGCAAATGTGGCTTCGAACAACAATAATTTTCTATAAAAATGTCCTCTATTAACCACAAAAATCCTGCCTCAGCAGTCACCAAATCATCATTATAGCATTGTTTAAGCACTGCATAACTAAGAGCAGGACCTCACAGATTCCTGTGACCATGGGGTGCCCATGGTGCTTCTGTAGCACTGAGAAACCACAGTAGTGCCATGATAGATCCTGAGGGGCAGCTGCTTAGAGGTTCACTGTAATTCTTTAGAGAAGTTAACACTGCTGGCAATAGAGTACAACACTTTTTTAAAAAGATGAAAAGCCAAAAAATATGGTGTTTTCTCCACCATTTTGTTCAGTGCCAGGTATGAAAGCTATCAGCTGATTGAGTAAAAATGGTTATAAAGCAATTTTTCTGATCAGGAGGAGAAAGCTATTGCATATCTGGCCAATTGAATATTCTGGGGATGAATCTAGAGGCTTGCAGACAGTATCTCCCTCCCTGAAAGGTTTTCCCTGCATCTGGATAACAGGGCCTTTTTTGGTGTATTCTATCCAAGCCAAAGTTATATTATTATTGCCTGGTCAGGAATGAGTAAGAAGACACAAGGCATATGAGTTGACACTGTGTACAATCACTAAACTATACATGGTCTTTATTTTTTAAAAACCCTCATAGCTCTAAAAATGACATTTTGTCTTTTTGGAAATACACCTATATTATTGGTCTTATGAGGGACAAATGATTCCTTGGGTGGGAATATTTCTCTGATGCATCCCAGAGCCCATGCTTCTACTCAAAGCTGCAAAAGTTTAGGAGCCACAATTGCATCCCTGTTTGGTCTGCAGCCCTAGCTGTCAATTCAGAGAGAAGATGCCAATTTGCAGTTGCATATTGTATTCTGCTCTTAACAATATTAAGGGAAACAACTCATACTACCAGCATGTTTTATCAAAATATATTCTTCCCTTAAAGAAAAGCATTTTTTCTGATATCTTTGAAATCAGCATTTATGATTATTCTTTCTGATTAGTGTCAACACTGAAATGTTTCATGTGGTTCTGTGGCTATACAAGCTTTGAAATCTGGATTGTTTTTTAATTCCTATGACTCCCTTCAAATAATTTTCATTAGAAGTCAGAAAGACTTTTGAAAACTCAGTGGGAAAAATAATGCGGAAGTGGCTTTCTTCTCCACCTTGTGTTTTAGAATAACCTCATTTTCTGTTTTTAAGTCAAAAGCCCCACAAAATCCTAAAGTTAACCTGAGACCACAATCACTTTTACTCCATATTTAACTGAAAATGGCAGTTTTTTTCCTTTTAACGGATGAGTCTTTTAAAAACACTATTGACAATAGGCAAGTATAACAAAGCTTGTTGTGACTTAACTTTGAGATATCTAGGGTTTTGAAATAAAAGATTTTTGCCGTTATAAAAGTTGACCTAATATCGCATGCAAGTCTGAATGTAAATATTACAGGTAAAAATAGCCTGAAATATTTCTTGTAGATGTGAAGCTGGATTTGCCAGTGGTCCATATTTATACAGCTAAATTTTCAGAAAACAATATGGTTCAGCCAAGGAAACTGGGGGACAGAGAATGGGATGAGGCACAAGGGCAAGAAAAAGTCAACTTGTAAATTATAGATGAAAATGTCACCTTCTTAATTCAAACACTTTATTCAGAATTGTAAATTATTATTTTTATATAATTAAGCGTGTTACTGAAGATGAGTTTTGCTACAGCATCACAGAGGTGCACTAAATGAGGAGCATCATGCTATAGTGCTCCTGTGTAGCAACGTTCCAAAAGTCAGCTCCTGTGCCAAGAAGTCTGTCATCTAACCTGGTAGTTAAAACACACGAAAGAGGATATTGTCCCTTTGTTAGCAAGAAAAGCAGAGGGAATATACAGAGATTTTGTAGGAGTAGATGCAGGAATTTATCTCAATCTATATTTCTTTATACCACCCATTTCTTTAATCACAAAATCGCTTTTAAGCATGTCTACACTGCAGAGCCAGCCTGGCTAGAGCAAACAAAGCTTAGCTGGAGCCCAGCTTAATTATACTGGGTCTGTCTAGGATGGAACCAGCCTCCCCACAGCAGTCCTTGCAGGGCTGTGCTTTGCGTTGGCAGCTGAAAAGTGTTGGTAGCACACCAGTGCTGTGGTACTGCTGAGCAACGCTGGCACAGCACCAGCAATGTCTCTCCAACATTCTGCTCCCCTCCTCCAGCAGGCTGGAGGTGGACAAGGGGTTGAGAGGGGACACCGCCAGGGCAGCTGACCCATGCTGACCAAGGAGTTCATACCATATGACATGAGGTTCAGCCACAAGAGCTAAGAGAAAGGAGGAGGAGGAGGGGCATTAACTATTTAGGTGTTTGTCTTCTGAGGTAATCACTATACGTATGAGATCTTAAGTGGGATCACCTGCTGATGGAAAGCTGAGATTAAATCCTCGCTAAATTGCCTTTATCTCAACCCATGAGTTTTTGATCCTACTTTTTTCCCTCTGTTCCACTGAGGAAGAGGAAGAGAAGTGAGAGATCAGCTTGGTGGGCCCCTACCAGCCAGCCAAGGTCTACTCACAATAACACATAAATACAGATTATGTGTAATACCTACCTCAACAGAATAATGAAACTTTCCTTGGCTCATCATCAGAGCTTGTTTATGCTAGTATAGATAAATAGAGAATGGCAAATTTTGATGAAGAATCTTTGTTTTAGGGAGTTCTCCAATAAGAAATCTCTTTGAAGGTGGTTAGACTACACAACTGTATTTAGTAGTCTACACATACTTCACAGGGTAAAACTTTTACCTATAGAATGACTAATGTTGATTTGGAAGCCACTGAGTGACAGCAGCTATAATCGGATTCCGTTTAATTTCAACTGTCAATTTTTAGTATTGACAAACATTTTAAACACAAAGGTGTTGTTTTGAAGCATTAAAATCTGTTATGTTGAACTCTTAATGGACACAAAACATGTTTGTGAAGTAAAGTCAGTGTTATATTTCTCTATCAAGCTACTATAATATTTGTTCAAATATCTTTATTCTTAGTCACGTACTGTATCAAGTAATGTGATTTTATTGATGCAATTTCTCATTCAGGAACATTGGGCATAGGCAGACTTCATATCCCTAAATAGTAGACTTTTTATTCAGCAGTTTGTGCCAAATAATACAGTCCTTATAGCCAACCTTGCTGGTTCTAGAAGGGACTTGAAAAATAATTTTTCAGGTACATTTCACTGCTACAGACATAACTGTCTCCCATTTTTAAGTATGTCTAACAGCTAAAATGTGCAATTTACTTTTATATTCTTTATGCCATTACATTTTTTTCCCGACATCAAGATGTCTGAATAGGCTATTTAATCCCTTCAGAATCCTTCAGAGAAACCTTGGTATTGCCTGTGAAGAGGCTGTATTTTATGTAACGTGTTTTGCCACGCATAAAAAAAGGCACAGTGAACTTGCAGTGTTCACTGCTGCAGCAACTAGCCCCCACACTCCCTATTGTTAATATTTATTTTTTCAAAATTGTTACAAAGGAAAAATAATCGGGAATATTACATATGATGTCTTTCAAGATATTTAAACACAATTAGGGATAGAAAGAGATTAGGTTCCACCCCGCACGGCTCAGTAATTAGGTGTAAAATTTGATAACCAAGAAAGAAGAGGAAGAATTCAGATGAAGAACACATTTCCCCTACTTGTTCTACCTGGGCAGTACAGAAAATAACTGTGCTGCAGCCTCCAGCTTCAAGGCCTGTATCTCCCCTGCACTTGACAGGAGAAGAAGAGGCAGAGCTATGGCATGTTGTGCGGGCCATCTGCCCTCCAGCAGCATAACTGTACAGCCGATGGCTTCCAGGCAGCTTAGGGCTCCCAATCCTCTCCTGGCAGAGACAGGCTAAATCCACTCTCTCACAAGCTGCAAGCAGATCTAAGTCCACTGACTTGTTGCTGCTTTGGATTTGTGTTGGTCTATGTAAGAGTACCAGCCTGATGTGACAATGGGTAGTATGGAAAGGATTAGCTGTAAAAAGTTGTAACTGCCATTTGATTTTTCTAGAAAAATTGATATTTGTCAAAAGTTGAGTTTTCTGACTGAGCTGCGACCTCCCCAAAAATTGTATTTTTTTAACATCAGATGCTGCATCACCTTAAACAATAATAGATAATAGCCAATATTAAATAGTAATAATAAGGATAAAGTAATGATAAAGAAGGTTTAAGTGGTTCTCTCTGCCCACAGCTCATTTCTTGCTGTTATGGTACAGTTTGTTTTCTGCTGAGTGGTGACAGTACAGCTGTTTATGGGCTGCTCTACAAACAGGGTCACAAAACTCAAGAGGAGCAAATCCAACCTTGTTTTAACAACTGCAACAAGGAAGGGGTTCAGAAGAGATGCATAAAGTTGCAAATAAACTTCCTGAATAAGCTCGGGTGCTGAGGCAGCTTCTAACATGCTTTTACATATGCTGTCATTATCCAGTATATTGATAATACTCTGTCTGAGTCTCTGAAGTTGACTAAAAGTAGCAATTTCAATATTTAACCTGAGGGATTCTCAGGATCATCTACATGACAGGGGTGGTATGGCTGTTCTGAGTATTGCTTACAAATCCTGTCTATGCTAATGAAATTGCTGTTTTACTGAATACTTCTGACTAGATAGAATTGACCAAGACTGTGTCATGTCTTTCTCTAGCCAGGAACAGGCGAAGGTCCCTTGCTAGAAAAACCTATTTAAGTGGAAGCAGCCCATAATAATGAGATACCTCAGAAAATCTCCCTTGGAGAGCTTCTTTGAAGGAATTGGGCTAGCAGTAGTGGAATTTCCTCAAAAGCAAAAAAAACCCAGACATATTCCTGGGTTTCAGAGGCCTGAAAGCGTGAACAACTTGAAAGGAACTGACATTCTCAATGTCACAGGAAAAGAAAAGACGACAGCTCTTCTGCCTTTACACAGGCATCCACTGTAACTATCAGACCATGGATGAGGTAAAATTGCTACACAGAGAAATGAGAAAGTCTCCTTTTACTCTAAAGAGAATAATAAGGGGACCAGTCACAGATCTCACCCACGACTCTCATTAATACTAATTATATTCAAAAAACGTGAAGAAAATAAGGAAAATACATAAGGATCTGCTTCTCTCAAATGCATACACTCCCTTTACCAGTTAGAGAGGTTTTCCTTCCTGCCTGCTCAAAGGTTTTCTTTCTGGTCAGTTCAGCTTTCAGATGTCCTTTGGCCAACTGATCTATCCATAAACATTAAAACTACCACATTCCTGGGGCTCTGGGGGATGTTCAAAACCCCTTCCTTGGGGTTTTGGCTTCAATCAGTGACGTTTCCAAAGCAAATCCCACAGCTGTTCTCATTAACTTTAAGAAAGCACATTATCTCTTGGTCATAAAGACATCTCAGGGCATGCAACCACTCTTCTTTTGGACATAAAAAACCCCAAAGCCATGACACAGAGAGCACCTAACCCACTTGAATTTTTAGTGAGCTAGTCCAAAGAAAAACAAGGAAAATTCTGGCAGCATGGACATGAGGAGTTCAGCCGGTCTTTCGCTCCAGAGTTCCATGCCAGCTACTGCGAGCACATCCTTACACATTTCCATAGCCAGATTTTCTCGGACTGATCATAAACGCTTTTATTTCACTACCTTCATTATCAAGGTAATGCTGGGGATTGTGTCTGACAAGCTTCACGAGACTCCAGAAAACTTAAAAGCCCCCAGTGCAGCAACCTGGCATGTGGCAGTTGACAACAGGTCCATTCAATTTCTTCTAATTTTTGCAGCTAATGCCTTTAAGTTTTAAAATTACCCATGTCAAAAATTTCATTGCTGTGTTTTTATCTCACTCAATTGAAATAATTCTCTACCATTTTAGATTTAATCAGAATCTCCAAAATAATGCAATTTCTAATAAAATACACATAGTCTGAAGACTATGTGAGATTGACAGAATATTTGCTAAAACTACACAGGGGAGCTCTCCTGTGGACTAAGAGGAAAGAATGACTGAGACAATCCATCAACATAAATTTAAGCTGTATAAATATTTTTATCTTGCAAACTAATTTGCCAAGAATTAAGTGTTCTTCTGCACCAGTCATGACAGCACATTTTATTCAGAGTTTTGTGAGGTTAACTTCATTCATATAAAATTTTCCTTCAGAAACCAACAGCTAACTTGTTAAAGGAAATTTGATTAATCTTAAGTAAGCTACTTTTTATTTCACTACAATGCAGTATTAATGAGAATAACATAAAGGATAATGGAATTAAGAACTCAGTAACAGCTAGACAACATCCCATTACATCAAATTCCAGTGTGTTTCTGTAGTAATCTGTTCTGCACCACTCCAGTGTGCTTATGCAATCAGAGCAAAGAGCTGTTACCAAGGAAACCAATCAACCCAAGACCCCTTGTGTGTGGAAAATGCAGATATTTAACACCAAAAAATCCCATAGAAAATAACTTCAAATAGCAACCCAGACTGGACCTATCTCTGACATTTATAAGCTCATGCAAATCTGGCCATTATTCTAACCTTTCAGTTAATAATTTTGCAACTGTGGACTGAATAAGAAAGTTACTGTCAAAAAAAAAAAAATTGAAAAGTGTGTTGGTCCAATAGACAGAAAATTTTATCCAGTGTTATTAATTACAACAAAAATGCAAACAGCAGAATTGCTTCCCACAATTAGTTCTCCACTGGTTTTATTAAGCCTATAGCCAAAAAAACCTAGGCCAGCTCTCAATATTGGTGAAAGGAATGATAATTCTATTGCATAGCATGAACTGATACAGAGCCTTACTATCAATGAACACGTTAATGGTAAAAGAAAGGCTTGACTTTATCCCTTCATACTTAGTGGTAAGAAACTTCTTTCCAAAGCTGCTAATCACAGTTGGCTACTTAGCAAATGGTAATGCCCAAATTCCTGAACTGCATATTTCTTGTAAATGGCTACAGGACTGAATACCAAGTAAGCTGCGTTCTCTAGCAATGTACAGAGAGATTCTACACAGACTCTTCACAGAGAGAAACAGAAGCACAAAGCTCCCTGTTCATTAGGGTTTGAGTTCTTAAAATTACCAACTAATTTTGCTCATAAAGGCGGCTAACTTCAGATGCTCAGTAACAATGAGTATAGATGAAATTAAAATAAGTGTTTTTAATTTTCATTTAAAGATTATTTTTTGAGAGATTGTCTGCACCAGTAGTGGCTAAAATTCAAAGCAGAAGTTTTCTAAGATATATAGCTCGCATAACTGGAGATTTGAGAAAAGCTTTGTGCTAAGAGAGAGAAATTGCTGTCCATAGACACTGAGGGTTCTTAAATGACAATTAAGTCCTCAGATGTAATTTATGAAAGCATGGAAATACTACTTAAAATATGTGTGTAGGTGGCACAGAACTACATTTTGTTGTAGTCCATTAACTTTGTGGCACATAACCTTGAAAATGAGCCTGTATTTTAATATGCATAGTACAATTTACTGTCTCTAACAAGCACTGATACTATCTCATTGTAGGACTGTACCTGTAAAGGACACACTATAGATAGAAAGATTAAATTGGAAATTAATTCCTTACTGAACAACAGACGGCCTAAAATGAAAAGATTTTGAACATATGGAACTAACAAATACTAATCAAGCTTAACAAAAATTTGCATGCTTCAGGGGATTTAACAATAGCTCTAAATTATTTGTGTACTAAGTATGCACACACTGTTTTAGAGAGATCAAACCTTCCAGTTAGCTTCATTTGCGTTAATAAAAGTCAGAAGAGATATGGCTGTCCTGCTTCACTGCTAGAAAGTAACATCAGAGTTAGGAGGCAGTCACACAAAGACCCCTATCATCCTAATTTTTAATACTGCAGAAATGAAATAGTTTTTACAGAGGTATCTGTCACTTTTAGGAGATAGACATTACATAAGGAAACTGATCTGAGTTTCTTGAACAGCTTAACTGAAGCCAATGTTGTATATGACAATGTTTTATAATTATTAAATTTAGTGTAGATAAATACAAAAGAGCATCTGTCTTAAGGTTTCCTTGAAGGTATGTTAACCCCAACTGCTTATCTACCACCTTCATCAACTCTGAGAGCTTAAGCGGTTATCTAGCAGTAAAAGATAAATAAAACCCATTTTGAGGGCATAGTTGCTTTTATCTCAGATAATCTCTGTCAGACAAAGCAAAAAAATTTCTTTTCCTTTTAAAAGCAATAATTTTGAACATTTCTAGAGCATTGCTAAATATCTAGCATGGAATCTGCGTGAACTGCATTTGCCAGACTCATTTGGATGTTCCTCTCCTTGTGGCCAAGTTGAGAGGAGCTAACTGGTAGTTTGGGGGTTCAGCAGATAACTCTATTGTGTATCATAGAAATGTTATATAAAGCACCTTTCCTTCTGATGCACACAGTACTCCTTTTTTCCCTTCCTTTTTGAGCTAAATAACTGCTGCCATATAATAAATTGAACATCCCAGTTCTTGTAACAGTCACTTGTTTTGTTAAAGATATAGATTTCATATCTATTTTTTTTTCCATAGGGAAAGATGACTCCACTGAGTTAAATGCCTAAGTCTCTCCAGATTAGTTATGTGGAAGTTAACATGGCAAAAGCTCTGGCCTTTGAAAGTTACTCTGTGTTTGAAAAGTCAAATTTAGTGATTTCTGGCAGCCACATCCTTCCTGTTTCCTTTGAAGTTTACAGTGCAGTCTGCAGGATAGTCTTAAGATGCCCAGGCTAGATGTGCAGTGAAGTGGCTTGGGTGCCAAGCTAACTAGGGGTAATGGCACAGCAGGGCCAAATTCACTGTGCTCTCAAGTAGACTATCCAAGAGAAAAGTAAACTGTTTTCATTGTTCATTGTGCAGGTGTGGCCTTTGCGTATTTTCCTTCTTTATTTTGTCATTTTGGAGGTTTTTTTGTAGTTAGTTAAGTTGCTAGTTAATTGCTAGTTAATTATTTCAAGCATGTCAACACTGCAATGAAGCACAGCTATGTACATCTGGCAACAAAGTAGTTAACAAAGCTGTTTATGCCATTTAAGCTATAACAGAATTCAATACACTCTCTTGTAGTTTATTCAGTACTCTGATGCTAGCACAAACTGTAGTAACAAATTTATTTCAGTAACATAAGCAGATGAGTCCTGGCAGCATCGCAAGTAGCAAGTCTACTAACTAGTCTTTACCATATTTTATGCTTATGCTCATTCTTTACTATTTTTTTCAAGGAAAAAACAAAGGCAGCACTATGGTAGAAGGCATCCTCAAGCAGAAGTGAATCACCAAAAATTAACTACCGTACTAACTAACCCCTTACAAACTAATCACCTAACTAACTACCTTGCATGTGTGCTCTAAAAAGTCCATGTGTTCACAGAACACACCCTCAGAGCCACTGGGCAGTTTTCATCTTACCCATCTCCTCTCAACACAAATAGGAACAGATTCTTGTCAGCAGTCAGACTCCAGGAACACAAGTCACACTATGCAATGCCTTATTACATGGAAAAAGATAACTGCTTAAGTGTGAAAATATTATCAAAAAAGCATCTCTCTCTGTCAGCAGGAATGTAACTACAGCTGACCTGTGTTCAGTGTAGGTGCTAATGGAAGACATAACTACAGCATGTTTTTTGATCTTACTATGTTTAATAGCACATTTTGGTCTTAAGCAAAGAGTGGAGTATTAGTTTCCAGCATACTGGAAAAGGAAATCCCAAAGGCTGAAAATTCACTGCTTTTCACAGAAAAAGCCTTCTCTTGCCAGAAATACTACTGAGATATTTTACAGTAATACTTCCAAAATAAAAGCAAATATTGCTTTCATATTAATGACCATAAATTCACTAAACCCCAGTTTAATAAACTACAATTTATTAAAAGTAGAAAATGAAGACTGGCTAAAGAGGAAGTTTCAAATAAAATGCCTAGCCATTAATACTTTTGTTCTTTTGTGACCAGCTGGATTATTAAATGCACTGAAATCATTAACTGACTTGTAAATTAAGTTCTGAGGCTTTTGAAAGCAGGCTTGACAGATGTTTCTACTTTCAGTAAAAGCTCAAGTTGAAATCATAGATAAGACAATACACATCACTTCATATAAGGAGAGACTGATTCACAAAAAAAAGATTGGAATTGTTGTTCACTTCCTATCCACCAAAATTTAAGACCAAAATTTCAGATTTGTATGCATGACTAAATGCAGCACTCAGTAAAAGGCACTGATCATTGTTGAACTGGTAAAGGCTCATTTATTTAGAGTTGAATTCAGATGGGTTAATGTTTATATAGCTTGCTGAATTACAGAATAGAATAGTGACCAAATAATTGTAAAAGTGTCATCAGAGGGCAAGACTTGCTTTATCTATGAAATACCAGTAATTGCTGTAATATGAACTAGCCTTATACTGAAGAACCAGTATATTTTGATAACTGTTTGTGCTGTGATCTCTACCTGTTGGTCAAAAGCTTGAGCAAATAATGTTCTGTGGCATTGTTTAAAATATAAAAATCTCAGTCATAAAAATTCATTATGATTTAATGCAGAAAATCAACAGAAATTAAAGACCGATAATTAATCCCTGTGTATTTGAAGAAGGATTTTAATATACACCTGTTCATTACAAGGACTAATGGTGGCTATAGCTACACACAGGAAAAACAGGATATTGTCAGGATAGTAAATATTCCTGTTGGGATTTGAAAGAAATTGCATTAAGTAACTTAAACAATAAAATTTATTTATGACAACTTTTACATTAATCTAGACAGAATAAGCTAGCAGATGGGCTTACCAATAACCTTTTCAGGTTTAAGTATTCACTCAGGAATTTACATTTTGTTTTTACCACTCTAGGAAAGCTTTATTTGGCATTAACCTAGTTTTTACACTGTATTGCTTCAAAATGTTAAGTCAAATTAATAAAAAAGTAATATGCTTAGAATATTTTGTCCATATGGATTTTTCCACTCTCATATCAAGGTATGCAATTTATGTAAACCAGACTTCCAGTTCTAATTGGTAAAGGAAAGACAAATCCCTATAACCTTTAAAAATTATGAACTGCATTTTCAAGAGACCAAGATCCACTTTGCCTTATGTTGGTTCTGCCTTAGCAAATGAATTGTAGGTGCTATTTTTGAATTAAGTCTTGCGATTGCATTTTTCTTTTCTTAATATGCTCTTATTTTTTAATGTGAATCGTAATTTATATAACAACCACTTTAGCCAACATTGAGATAAAAGTTATTAACCCAAATATATATACACACATACACATATATATATATGAAAAGACAGGAAAAGACCTGAGAAACCAGGTGGAAATAAAAGATGCATCCAAATTCCCTGAAGCTTGTTCTGACTTCAGAACATGTGAAAGCTTGTTCTTACTGAGGACTTCTCTAACTTAAAAATATAGTCATGGTACTTAACTGGCTGCTGCCACTTCTGATTCGGTTCTTTCTTTTGACCAGGAAGCAAAGCATCACTGGAGTCAGCAAAAGACTGCAGAAACAGCAATCAAATGACTCAGCATTTAATAGCAATGACTGCTAAGCCATTGCATTGAATCAGAAGGCAAGTTATAGCCTATGCAGATGAGAAATAGGAATATTTTTTATGCAGTGGACAAAACTGCTCCTTTTGGCAAAGTAGTGTGCAATTAGCTAATAAGAAGTGGAGAAATCACAGTGAGACCAGTCTGACTCTTATAATGAGGAGGAATAAATGCTATTTACCCGTTCTCTTTGCAATATACAAATAATAAAGTGACAGTCTCTGAAAGGCTATAATTGCACCAGCAAAAGAATCTAATTTAGCCATAATATCAGGGTTGCCTATGCAATGACTCTAAAACCTTCTTTACAATACCAGTATTTTGCTTTCACCATTTACCATGAGCAATCATGACCTTGGGTTGTAGGCCTGCCTAGCACCAAGGATCTTTTTAATCTCTGGCTTCTTTGCAATGGCACTAATAATTCCTTCACTGCTAATTGCCACATGGACATCTGTCCACTTGGAGCTCTATTAAGAATATTGTGTTTGTTTCATAAGCAATTGCAAATTAGTAATGATTCCAGCTACTGTCAACCTGGGTGGCTTCAAATCAAGAACCAAAATAAAGTGAAAACCTTGACCTCCTTCCATTATGTAGGGCCACTAAATTAAACTTAATCCATTATCTGTGGAGCTACATGGCAGCTGCTGGGATAACATCCAAGTTGCACAAATCCTGGAAATATGACAGCATCAGGGAACTGCAAGAAACAGTCTTCTATACTCAAAATAAGTACTGACAAGGAAGAATTACCCCTGCTAAAAAGGGGCAATTTCTAGTGGCAGGGAAAGAGAGGAAGAAAGAAGAAAGTGGTAGTTCTGCATTTCTTTTAATACATTTTGACTAATCTAACTACATGACATACAACAGTCCAACAAAGGAAATAAGATAGAAGGGTACATTTTTTTCATTGTGTTGCACGGGGATTTAATTATACAACTCCTGTAAATGTTAATGGGAATCACATCATCCCATCCTTGTATGGTGCAATTAAAATGCACCCAAGAATATCAATCATTTCTCAGACCAGAAAAGGTATCCTAACATAGCTAAATGCTGAGATTAAAAAAGGGTGTTCAGAGCAGAGAGAACATTGGATGTGAAGGCCGATTTGGGAACAGACCCAGGAGGATATGAGAAACTCAAATTCTGTCATAATCTATAAAGGGCTGAGACGAGAACAAAAAAGAAAGAGACAACAGATTGTTTACAGATAAGAAGTACTGGTGCTAACAGTCTCTGCAGATACAAATTCAATTTGGTTTAAGAATATTATAGCTAGGAGAATAGTTACAGTGAAAATAGAAAGTGGGATCCTGAAGCCTATAATCCTTAGACTTTCCCTGAGTTTACCCAATGAAAATGGGTATTGCAGGTGAAAAAATAGCTTGGCCTGTGGACACTAACAGGCAGCTGGTAAATGAATACATGGCATGTTGCAGGGTATGAATGTCCAAAACTGAACTTCTGAGTCCTCAAGCAGAAGCCTACTCTCACTAGCTATAACTGGTACGAGCTGGAAGGAAATTTCAGTAACACCTGGGCTAAACAGAACTGGCATGTCCTGAATCCTGCTATGAATAAGGAGACATTAGACAGAGCCACCAATTAGGAGGCTGGATGCACCTTGTGCTTGTGCACAGAGACTATACAGACTGGGAAATTGAGGGTTTGGGGTCTGGATAATAAAGCTGCTGTCAGAAAGGATTTCTAAACAGAGGAAGTGGTCTCAGAAAGAAGAATCATATAATCATAGAATGTTTTGGATGGGAAGAAACCTTAAAGATTGGGTAGTTTCACCCTTCACCCCTTCCATTGGCAGAGACACCTTTGAGCCTGGAAAACAGTTTAAGATCTTGGCTGGAGGAGAGATCCTGGAAGTCGGGGAAGATCCTAGAGATTTGCTTCAAGGAGATGGATGCTGTGGGATGCTTAGGGACTTTGGCTGGGGATGCTTCAAGATGGGTGACTGCAAGCAGTAATATGATATGAACCAGCATGACTTTCCTTTCCATGGGCAGCAGTGATCCCTTCTGTGGAGAATTCAAGACCAAGGAAATCAAGGGTGTGAGCTAATCAAGCAGGGTAAAAGCTCTGCTCTCCTTGGCTCTTGAATAAGTCCCTCTATACAGGTTTGCTACCACTTTCTATTTATTCTGTTTCATCCAGAACAGGCTACTGCACATTTTGAATCCCATGTTAATAACATTTCAGAACTTGCTTCAGCTATGCTGCCCTCTAGTATTCCATCTAAAAGACAACTTTTATTACACATTAATGGGAATTCTATTTGATTTCCAGTGATAAGTGCCTGTAGTTTTTGGTTAAAATGATCTTGAATTTTATTCCAACTTATGATCCAAAAGTCCAAGGCCCTGCTGTGTATTACCTGAAACAAACAAATCATTGGAGCCAAACCACTGTGAAGCCAAAGACAGTGAAGATGAGAAGGAGAAACACTTTTCTCAGTTTTCCAGTTAAAACAAAAAAGGAAGCTGTACAAGAAAATATTTGTTATTACTATCACAAAGGTATAAAGTTAAAATTTGTCCTTTCTGTGAATTAGCTAAAGAGCTTACAGACAGCAAGTGTTATAAAAGTACTATATTAGACTTATAAAATATATTTCTTGGAAGTGATCATCAGAAAAAAACTGTTTAGACATTAAAGGAATGAACTCTGAAATAAACTTAGTACTATTTTTATCATGGTTCTGTAAAATATGCATGAAGACATGCATTTCATTGTCATCTTAAAACCTAAAAAGTCCATAAAAAGGTTTTAAAAATCCATAAAAATACAAGGATTCAAAATTATATTTATTCCACTCCTATATACAATCAAAACATGCTAAAAAAAAAAGATGGACAAGGGGAGGTAGGAAAAGGGAATAAGTACACAGGATAATGAAAGTGAGGGATCTCCCTGAAGCATGACTTGATACCAAGTAAACCTCTCCTAGTCACACTCATTGGAACCATTTGATTTCGTACTACTAATTAACATTTCAGTGGGCCAAAAATAAGAACGTAGGATCTTCCAACCACTCTTAGAATCAGTCTGCTCTTTCCCAGCATCTATGTGAAGCAAGAGAACTCTGATGGGTTAAAAAAATACCTGAGAGAGACTTATTCGACAGTGTGAGGGAGACCAAAATTCATGCCTATAATCTGCTCAATTCTTTGACTGGGGAAATGTATATGAACCATTTCTGTGTCTACCATAAGCCAGACTGTTGAACACAGACCTCCAAAACAAATCTGGATCACTTTACTGTTACTACTACTGGCTTTTCTTGCTGTTCAACAAGAATTTCATTCTGGATTTCATAAAAATGAATTTTTTTAAACAAACAGTTTAAGAAAATGTTACAGCTTTTGTCAAAACAGCATCTCAGATCAAAATCTTTTGAGAAGGGTTTCCTAAAAAGGTTTATTAAAAAATCAGCACATAACCCTAGAATGGAATGGAAGAAAATATATACAAAGCAACCTAGTGCAATAGATCTTTTTCCTTTTGTAGCTCTTAGCTCCCTTCTTTTGACAGAAGAAAGAAAGCAAATTGGGATAATTTGATCATTTAGTATTCTCTCCTTCCCTTCTCACAGTAGTCAAGGACCACCTGACTGCTCTTCTGATCATGCGTGACTCTGGGGCTGTTCATGGATTACCATAAGTATCAGAAATTTGATGGAGAAAGAGCACATCCACTTTCAAAATTCAAAGAGCTAAGAAAATGAAAGGGTTCCTGCATTAAAACAAAATAGCAAAACAAACAAAACTCCTGCAATAAAAAAAAAAAGAAAAAAAAATGCTCCATCAGGAACTAAGAATTTCTGTAAGGTGCTGAGTACTTTCACATTCTATTGTGCTGACTAGGAGTTGATGGAATTCAGTGATACACAGAACAAACAGAACAAATACCCACATGCTTGGAAGTTCTACACAGAAAACTCTGTCATCTCATCTGACGTGAAGGGTTACACTAAGCAGAATGCAGAACTTCATATGGGGTACAGCTTTTGTGAATCTGTGAGGAGGTGGCAATGTTGCCAACATCTGTATGTGATGGTGATCTATTTAAACTTCCTCCACTATATCCCATAAAGTAATCCGTAACATAATCCACCCTCACAGTCTCCAGCTATGGTTTTAAGTACAGGTAAAGGGTCTCTCTGGCTCCAGAAGATCACCACATCTTTTTGGATTCATGAAACACTATAGCTAGGGTTTAATTCATCAGTCATAGTATTTATGTGACTAACAGCAACAAATGAGAATACAAAAGAAAGAAGCAAAAGCTGTCAGACCATTATTAATTTCATTGTGGCATTCCATACTGGGGGAAAAATGCCAGCATCCCTCGTAAGAACAGCACTGCTATTCTGTCCCTGGACAACATTAAGAACCACAAGGGGCAGCCATTAATTAGGAGCTGATGGTGATTTGGGGCTTTATACATCTATAAAATAAAACTAAATTGCTTCTATATTTAAATGGTTTTTTGAGGCCAGAAATTACCTTAACTGATATTATGTAGGGATTTCTTTTCCCCTCCTATTTTTATTACCTCTGAAAAATACATGAACAGGTTGGATGGGGTTTTGAGCTACCTGGTCTAGTGGAAGGTATCCCTGTTCATGGAAGGGGTTAGAACTAGATGATCTTTTGGTCCCTTCAAATCCAAAGCATTCTATGATATTTAGAGTTGCCCCAAATCCACCTTTCTTGAAAATAATTGGCTATTTTCAACCTTTGGCAGAACTCTGCAAACACAGGTGACGATAAGAAAGTCTTTTGACCCCTATTTAGTCCAAAATGCTATGTATTCTCTATTTCCTGAGTATAAAGGAGAAAATATTTTTAGAAGTGCCAAGCCAGCAAAAAAAAGCAGACTATTTACTGATACAGATATTGCATATTTTTCATGAAGGTCATGAGATAAAATTGGAATCCATTTAAAATAGCTTGTGCTTTGATTAGCCATTTTTCAGCCCTGCCTTCCTTCATACAGATTCATTAATATACCCCTAGAACTATCATTATCCCAATATTCAGAAGGCTTCTAATTTCAAATTAAATACATTCAGCATCATTGTTCTTTCAACTGAAAAGAGACTGCAGGAGTACATACATTACTTTTTCATAAATATTTTGCTGTGATAGCTGCCTGAAATGTTTTCCAAGTACTTCTTACCAGAATACTATGATTATTTCAGTAGAACTGTGAGGATTTTCCGAGATCAAACACCTCAACAAAAGTTCACCTAGCTGCTGTTCCCCTTCCATAGCCCAAAATACCACCCCCACAGAGGCTGTGCACCATTTCTTGAGCAAGTCAATCTTCTCCACTCAGGTGCTCCCTCTTTATGCACAGGAAGTCTTTCCTAACAATCACTCCAATTTGAAGATTTCTTGGTGCTCTTAGCCACTGAGTACAAGTGATCACTTTTTGTCTTAGAATAGTCATTTGGAAGGGAGTTATTTGTCTTCTCTTTCCTTTATCTTGACAGGGGCCCTGAATACTTCGGTGAAGTAAATATTGAAATGAAATAATGAATACAGCATATAAATACAGCATATGTAATAAATACCAGAATCACAGCATCACAGAATATGTTGAATTGGGAGGGACCCACAAGGATCATTCAGTCCAACTCCTGGCCCTGCACAGCACCATCCCCATGACCACACAGGCAAATTCTATTGTTTCAGAATCAAACCCCACGATTACAAGGTATAATTCCACATTACATCTACCATCAGAATGTCTTGTATGCTCTTATACTGCCTTGAAAATAGCCACGCATGGGATGCTTTTACTCCAAAAGCTTTAATACTGACACAAACCCTATGGAGCTTTCCAAAGGCCCTGAACTTTAGTCTCACACTAACTGGCACTAATATTTTCACTGAGTGGTCTGGGAACCCAGCTCACAGATGAGTCTTCTTGGAGATCTCATCCTGAATTAGAATATTTTGAACTACAGACTATTAATTAAACAAATCTTAATTTGCCCTTTCAGTTTAGCTTTAATCAGGAAAGCTTTTTGAATGCGGGCATGATCTCAGTGCAAACCTGCAATATTATTAATTAAAATCAGCAAAGCTACCTCTAATTTATGAGAGGGTAAATGCCAACAGAATTTGGTCTCTTGCATGCCACTGGTCTACTCAGTCTCTACCTTGGACAATAAATCCATAAAGACAATAAATCACAGCATATTCTAAAGCCATCAAACCCTTCAACTTGCCAATTGAAGACTAAACAAACATACAAAATGAGCTTTAACTCATTATTCATGAGTGTTAACAGATAGATATGTTGTGGTGCCTATTTTGCAAAGTATGAATATTATTTAAAATAATTCTAGAAGAGTGAAGAGAGGTAATGTTTAAAATATGAAGTAATCCAAAAAAGGCATTAACCTAAAGGGTTTTCTTTTGTCTGCTCTATATCTGTTCTTTTTGTCACTTCTCATGGGATCCAGAATAGAGAACAGAATATTGTCACATTGTTCTCTGTAAGCTTTTAAGAATTGCTTTTTTTTTTAAGATACTTAAAGGGTCAGCAGTGAGATTAGCACTGTCAAGAAAGGGGTTTCTCAAGCTATCCCCCATGGAAAGAGAATTAACACAGCAGATTAGTCACCTCAGTGCTGAGATATTAGCATATGATATGCTGCACCATACCACGCTACCATTTCAGTGTTGCCAACTCATGCAAATCACACAATAATTGGTATTTTCCCTAAGGCTGGTATAATGAGATTACATAAAAATAATACGTCCTTAAAACCGAATACAATTCTGAGCCATATGCTTAGGAAGAAATCTTGAAGTAATTGTTCTTGATCTTAAAAAGCCAACAAATAGAAGGATGCAAATTCTGAAATTCATTACAGTTAAAATTTCATCTTTTTTAAAGCAATGGAGACCACCTAAAAATCAAGTTGCCAGTACTCCAGGTATGTCAGCACAGTTGATGATCCCATTTCCAAACCACAACTACTGTTAACATTTTCTACTTGCCTCTCCACCACATATTATGTGGAGCAGTTCTGAATTGGAGCCTTTTTTATCTTAGGTGCACATCAAAATTTCAATATGTGTCTTTGAGGGGAAAGAAAATCTTATTTAATTACAGTAATTTAATTCTTTTATTAACTGGACACTGTCTGCAGCTGCTTAACCAACAAAAGACTACAGGGTTGTGTGCATTCTCCCTCTTTGGTGAAACAATATAGAAAGGCAGTGAAAGGGCCATGTCAGCAAAGAACTGAAAATGTGAGAAGGAGGAGGAAAGAATTCACTGCATGAGATGTCTCAGAGAAACATCATTGACTCAAAACCTTCAAAGGAGAATTATGTGGTACAAGCTGGAGTGCATCCAGGCTGACAGCAGATAGTGACTACTGAAAGAGTTTCGTAGCTTCAGTTCATCAAATATTGCTACTGGCAGTTTTGCTTCTGTGCCGTGTGTTCACCATTCAGGCTTCTTCACCACTCCCAAAATTCTTTGAGTTACACAGTGGAATGCATAGAAGTATGGGTATATCACCAAAATCATCCTCTATTAAACTTACATTGCTTTTACAAGTAGAGTAAGAGATGCCTACCCTAAATTTGCTAGATCCCTTATTAATAGCAACATCTAGTAACTTATTCTAGCTATTCATGCTATTACTCTGCAGATTAAACAGCTACCACATTAGACCTCTAAGTCATTTGGAAACCAAAGCTAGTAAAGCACAGGCTTGCCTGTGTCACACCTGTTACATGGACACCCTCATAGGTATGTCTGGAAACTCTTCAGAGGCCAATACAGTGCAGAATGTGAATTCTGTACCATAGCATATACAAAGAGTAAGATAAGGAAATTGACATAAAACTGGTTTGGGCCAAGACAATCAGAGAACTGACTTCTCCAAATGATTCAATGTCAGCTGGAAGCAGATGAAAGGCACAATCTGACAGCATTCACTTCCATAAGCTCTGACCTCAGGATTCCCTTCCTTTGTGGTCCTGGTTTTCACTCTGGCAAGTCAATAGACACAGCTCTGCCAAAGCTAGGGCATGTTGCAGGCTGTGGCGTCTCCTCTCTTCTCTGAGCTGACAGCTGGGAGTTTAGAAATTATTGTTTATAGGCTTTCATGCTGGTTGACCTTACATACATACATCGTGGTAGACTTTGGCATGCTACTGTCAGCCTGTGTTTTATGTGTAAGTATTTCAATTTAACAACATAGTTGAAGACCCAAAAGGGAGATGAGAAGTGAGTATTCCACTGCTTTTCTCTATGTAATCGGTAGATCCTAAGACCTGGGGGCATAGAGAGTTTTGTTGGACATTTTCCAGTGCAGAAAGAAGCAGGCATTCAGAACCTGAACTATTTAAATAAGAATTTGTAGTTTTAAAGATTTTCATGGTATTCACTAAATCGAGTACAGAGAGATGCCTTGCAAAATTGATCTTACCGATTAATGGTAGAATTTTTGCTTCCCATTTGTCTTTCACACAATTCTTTTCTACTGATAAAACTGCATGAAGTTGGTTATGCTCCTGCTCTACTCAATGCATAAGAGATTTCATCTGCCTAGGGAACTTTAAAGAAAGAAAGAAAAAAAAAGAATTGTACACATAAATTTTTTAATAATACTTAGCATCAGAAATAAAATATCTCAAAATCATTGTTTTTTGCTTTTTATTGTTACAAATTTGGAATTGAGTTTCCATCAGGAAACTTATCTGCCTAAGGGAATGAATTATTGCATTTAAGTCTCTTTAGTCAGTAATTCATTGTTTCTGAGTAAATGCAGTAATTTTAAAATAATTATAATGAGACAAACTAACTTTTACTAAGCAGTAGTTAAACATTATGCAAATAAAGATTATTCTATACTGATGGAAATGTTCCTTCTTCTAAATCTTTCCCTGGTTACACTCCACTCTTAGAAATTACTTACATGTTCTTGGCACATCTACAGCAGAGGGACTCTATATTTGATTTTACAGAGACTCTTTTCCTAAGGCAACCCTCTTATACAGCACTTATCTTTTCCTGCTTTACAGAAGGGCCTGATCTTCCTTCACCTAAAGAAATAAGCTACAGCAACGGTCTCCAAACCTTTTTGATGGTGGACACCTATCAGTAAAAACATTTTCAGCAAAATAAATTTCATTCATTCATTAATTACACTAATGTTAATATATTATGCATATTGCAAAGCATACACAAAAATTAAAACAGAAAAGGATGAGCTAAAGATGAAATAAATATTATTTTAAAATTATTTTATTAATAAATAAATAAGCTATTATTACTTAACTTATTAACGATACGAAATGTATTTTCTGCCTACACCTCAATGGACTGTCTCATGTGTGGACACTATTTGGAGACAACTGAGCTAGAGCACCAAACTGCTTATAATGTGTGGGGTAAATGCACACCACAATCCTATCTCTTTTTGGCCTCTGTCACCAAGATCAGCTGATCTGCTGGTATGTACCTTAACTTTCTTTACACTCATATACTCAGGCTTATTTTCAGAGACACCAGGGATATACACACAGGTTTCATCAGAAAATAATATCAAGGTGTATTCCAAGGGTGAGAACCCTAAAAGCAAGAAAATGTCCTGGGCTCTTCATCAGTTAGATGTCTCCACTGTATACCAGCCTCATTTTTCAGCAGGTCCTAATGAGTTTGACATCTACAAGGGACATCTCTCTGGAGAGAAGGCAGGATGATAAATACAGTAGCTCAGAACAGCTTTAGAAAGCATAAGAGTAACCAACTGGAGAAAACACTGACACAAAAGCCAGGTTAAATCTTATCTTCCCTAATTTCAGTGTTCTCCCTGAGGCCCCTGTCTGGTCCTTCTGAGTCTGGACAGTTTTGTTCCTCTCTCTCCCCCAGGGAGAAAGAATGGAGAGTCACGATTGTCTTCAAAATTAGCTAGTTCCTTACTTTTTCTCTTAAATGCCAGCAGAAGGGTTGTCTAAGGCCATTGCCATGTTCCTCAGTTGTCAGGCAGAAATTAACTCTTTAAAACCAGGCAACAGCTCAATAATCAAATTGTCTAAGACACATGAAATCATAGGACCTTCATAGTTCAGTAACAATTTTTACTCTCTTTTTGCTCTGACAGAGAGTGTGAACACAGGATCCTCAAAGGCTGTAATTCAATCTTCTATGGGATATACAAAAATTCTGTCTTTCTGTTAATACCTTTAAGCTGATTCATATTTTACTTTAGGTATCCTTACAAAATATCAGCTAATCTTTCAAATGAGTACATTACAGTCTTACAACTGGAAAAAGATTAGACAGAAGTTTCTAAGTATTAAAAGAGATTATGGACTCATAGCAACTCAGATATGGTGTATTTGCTCAAAATCCATCTCATTAGAAATGCTATGTAAAACTCCTCAATCCTGGAATGGTCCACAAAGAACACAATATTTTTTTTTATAATCAAGCAGTTTTAATCAAAGTGACAATTCTAGAGAATCCTCACAAATGATACAGCATCCTGATGCCAGGATTTTACAGGTTACATCATATATCTCAAATGTTTTATCAGCACTTCTGGGAGGTTCTCTCCCTCATTTCCAAGTCCAAGGACCTTGTTTTGCTCCTGAGGGAGTCATGCAAATAGAAAAATTGATTGTTGGAAAACACTCTCTTGATTTCAACAATCTCAGATCCCAACAGGCAATATGTAATCTTGTCAGTAATGAAACTAGCGAATGTTTTTCTATGATCCGGGCCAGATTCATTTGAAGCAGATATTATCTATAAATCCATTATCTATAGAAATCACTAAAGCAAAATCTCTATGTCTAGATTTCTCTTCTGCCTCTTTGATTAAAAGCACTGCTTCTAGACAGGAAGAAGTTAGGCAGAATGGCAGGCAAACCTTATCAGCAATTCCCTTCACAGGCTACAAGTGAAAAACTCTGGATCAGACTGCCCCTCTGCTCTGATGTCACAAATCCCTGAATCTTCTGTCTTAGGTGCAGCCATGATGTTTTCACTGCTGTCCTCTGAGCTCAGCTAAGAAAGGGGATGAAATTAGACATCTTCAGTTGAAGACATCTTATTTAAGGCTTGGATGTCTTTTAGATGCTCCAGCTAATTCTGCAACCAGTACTGACAATTTTTCAAGCCTTATTCTTGCCTAGCTACACAACTCCATGTCCCCAAAAGACATTAATAAATTGCTTGACATCAGGTCAGATATGCTCCGAAAATAAAAATAAATTGGTCTCCGTACTTTAGCTTGGGTTAAAAAAGTCAAAGGCTGTGGAATCTGGAAGCTCTCCCCCTCTTGCACCCATCAGGGTTCTCTGACCTTCAGCTTGTCCCCACATTCTACTTCAGCGTAAATTGACAGTTTTCTGAGAAGGTGCAACCTTTTGATAAGGCCACGTTCTGATTACTCTAAATATGTTGAACATATACATCTATTTAAAAAAAATACTCCAAAGCATCGAGGTTTAAGATCCTTCAGACATACCACAAGCAACTAGTCCTTAACGGGAACTAGAAGGAAATACTCTCTTTAAACAGCTAACAGTTTCTCTTTCAAGGATGAGCGCTTATATTTCTAGTTGGGAAATACTTGGCTACCAGGACAATGTCTGTTTTATGGAAGACAAAGAACAGAGTCTTCAAGGAGGATGATATTCATGTATCCAAGCCTTTAAAAACAACTTTTGTAGCTAAACACTTGTATGTTTTTTATTTGTGTCTGCTTCATAAAGCAATGAGTTTTAATGCAGCTGCCTTTAATTTAGTCTTGAACAAAAACTCAAGAAGGGAAGAGCGTGGTTATTTACCAGCCTGCAAGTTCTTCCAAATCACAGATATCTAAAAGATAAAAGCTCAGATTCACCCCACAATACATGAAGAGCCATCTGTAAAGCTGCCAATGTAATTGCTCACAGAGCTCCCCAAAGAGCCAGATGCCACCACTTGAACACGTTCCCAACTTAGTCATCTGAGTGCTGAAGACAGGAGGGAATAGCAGGAAGTTGAAGGGTCAATGGTATGCCATTTATATTCTGAAAAGATGAAACGGATTTTTGGAGAAAATTAAACTGAAAGGACGTCATGCCAAACAGAATGTGCTTTAGCAGCACAAATTAATACTAGAAATAAATGTGTGTGTCACTCTGGAGTTTTTAGAATATGAAAGGCATGAAAATTGTGCTCTGATAATAATACAGAATGAAAATGTGGCAAAATTTCCTCATAATTAAAAGATGTAGTGAAGACACTCTTGCAACTTGTTTTTGATTCTCTGCACTTCTCCAATCAGAGCTTTGTTTCCAGAGCTTATTCTTGCAGTAAAATTAAAGCAGGCATTCAAAATCTCATTTTCTTATGCACCTGTTTCTCCGTTTTACTAGCAATAGCTGCTGTAATTTCTGTAAGTGCTTGGAGGATGATACTTGGTCTTAAAGGTTCTTGCAATGGACAGAGCATAACAAAAGTGGGTAATAAGAACAAAGATTCAAAGTACAACTAGAGCATGCATTTGGTATTTTCTCAGCTCTGTAGCTTCTTTGTATCACATTACCATTATAAATCTAGTCCTGAAGTCTCCAGGAGTCCACAAATTAGTTACCACAAAAATTATGATAAAACATCAATCAAGAAAAAAAGCTGACCAAGATAAATATGTTAGTCTCTGCATCAGTAGAGCAAGCACTACTTCTCTAAGACAGCAGCTGAGTCTTTACCCCTCTTTTTTGATATTTTTCCTATCTCATCCCAGTTTTGAACATACCTTTCTTCTCTTTGATAGTACTTGGGTCTCATAAGGCACCAAACATGTTCTTTACACTCAGCTAAAGGAAGAGACAACATCTCCCTCTCCATGCCTGTAGCTGAGATAGTCAAGAAGTTCAGAGCATCACAGCAGTGCCAGGAAAAATGGGACAGATGAACATGGTGGCTCAGAGAGCACCTTATGGGCATGGCTTACTGAGGTTTGTCACTCTTCATCTCTGTCACCCCAGTTTTTAGCCTTGTCAGGTCCAGTGAATGCTTCACAGTTCATTTGGGAGTTCTATGGCCCAGGCTAAGGTGAGAAACTGCCACAGGAATTTGGACCTTTGAAAGACCTGTGCTACTTCCCTTCCTCCCCATTGCTGTGCAGATGTCAAGCCACATTCACGATCCTAACTGGCAGTACTGTAACCCCTCCTAACTCACATGATTTAATCATGGAAAGCTACTGAATAATTTGCTTTTTCTCTATACCATGGCAGTATTCTCCTCTTGACATCCTCATCTCAATGATTCCTTTACAGCTTATTATCAAGAGTGAATTACGTCCATTGTGGTCTATTATTTCTTTCCAAAATAAAAAAAAATGCTAACCGAACTTCTCTATTCTTTTCACTATTTGAGAAATGCTGTTACTCTGTTCTTGTAATACCAGAAATACTCGGTATCTCCCTGCTCTGATATTAAAAAACAAATCATACATAGCAGCCTCCTGTGGCAAAACCAACTATACCATCACATGTACTTCACTTCTGGAGCTGCACAACTATTTTCCTTTTCTTTGACGGAATGAATCATATTAATGAAGAACAATTTCTGACTGAAGAAATAAAGCTGCTTCATGATTGCACAAAAATTCCAATACAAAAAAATCAAGTCTCAACTACTGGTTGCAATAACAGTCTTTTTTT